>VXBZ01008342.1:5903-21492 GCA_013399135.1 Heliornis fulica | reverse complement strand
GAATAATGCTGTTAAGCAGGGGTAACTTATACAGCTAGCTATTTTGGGGCTCCGTCCTCATGCAAGCATTTCTCTTTTAGAAGATTTGAGAAACATCCCTTATTCTTCCTGAGATAAGATTTTGCAAGATTTTTTTTCAAGAAGCATAACCCAGATTTCGTAGCTGTGGAGGACAGATGGCAGAAAAACATTTTTTGTTTCCAAGCCACATCTGGTTCCAGTTTCTGGCCGGACTGCCTCGATGCTGGCTGCTTCACTGGACTGCCTTGTACCCAGGAGCTGTGCCCAAGGGCCCAGTGCAGCCCTGCCACTACATCCCTACTGCCTCCTACCCACCCTTGACCTCACTATGTCTGCCAAAGCCTTCCCAAGGGTTCCAAACAAAAAGGTTTACTTAAAGCAGGTGAGAGATCCTTCCCCCCACACAATGCCTCAGCTCTGTGGCAGTCATCTGCCGAGTGAGAAAATCTCTCCTGGACAGTAAGATATTTGTGTGTCGTCCCCTGATGTGTGCCTGCCTGTTGCCTATCGCATTTGTAGACGTGTATAAATATATGTAACCTCAACATCTTTTTAAATCAACCCTCTGACTTTTAAGAAATGCTTCTTATAAGTGTTTCCATTTCTCAGAGCCTTTTTTTCTGGGTTTCTCAGTGTAGTATTTAACAAACGCCTTAATTTTCATCTTAAAAAGGAGAGCCAAAAACATCAAAGCTACCAGCTTTCCTGTTTTAGATAAAATATGCTGACATTTCACCCAAGAGGGAGGATTTCTAGTAGATCATAGAATTCTTGTCTCTAAATATGTCTTTAAAAAAAAAAAAAAACCATTGATGCTTTCCAGTTTCAAATTCAT
Organism: Heliornis fulica; assembly: GCA_013399135.1. Taxonomy (NCBI): domain Eukaryota; kingdom Metazoa; phylum Chordata; class Aves; order Gruiformes; family Heliornithidae; genus Heliornis; species Heliornis fulica. Next base: position 20,636 of record VXBZ01008342.1, on the reverse strand, counting down.
GCTATTAATAGGTCAAAAAAGGGGCTTCTGGGAGAAAGAAATCACATGATTTTGTAGCTTAAATGTTACACATAAACAAAGACCAACACAAAAGCTGCACAAAATAGTTTTCTTTTGGTGTACAGCCACGGTACTTAAGGGACTGGCTTCTCCCCATCTGAGCATGGGGATGCTGTAAAAGAACATTGAAAAAAGTCTGGATTTTATCTGTCCTCTTGCAGCAAATGAGGTGTGAGTGTTAACAGAATGTCTTCAGTGCTGTCCAAGCAGCACTTTGTCAAAGGCTTTATTAGGACTGCTGAAGCCATATCTAAAACAAATTTAAGAAGGAAAAGACTGCCTTCTTCTATAGACTTTGGTCTTTAGAAACTTGGAGTTTGAGTTTTTTTCCCCAGCTGAAAATCTCTCAAGAACAATCAACCTGGATCTAACCCAGCTGATACCCATTGAGTTGTGCTACTGAGACCTCTTAAATGCCAAACCAGGGGTTAGATGCTTTGCACCTCATGACTTGTAAATCCATCTTTTACTCTCTTACTTTGCTCCCTGGTACATGTGATCACTTGGGAATCATCTGCTGAGAAGACATTTCAGTAGTGTTTTGGACCTGAATGAGCTGATGCAACTTCTAGGCAGTGATCAGCTGTGTTGAACAGGAAAACAAAGGTCCCACCTGAAAATCTCACTACCAGCCCACAAAATGTGGCAGGAAGCACTGGTAGATGGTAGTGGCAGCAGAAAGAGCAGCAACTGCAGAAACTGTGGCAAGACTTAGCCATCTCTAAAGTTTTGTAAACATCTTGGAGGCCATGAGCAAAGTTGAGTTCAGAGGGGTAATGTACAGCTCCAGCATCAGCAGGCCAACATGTTGAACATGATTCAGTGTGTCGTGGTTCAGTCCTAGATGAGAGTTGAGAACACCGTGATGGTCTCTCACCCCTCCAACAGGGAGGAGAAACAGACAATAGCCCCCAGTGGGTTGGGACAATGACAGTTTGATGACACAGAACAGTGAGAGGGGAGCAGCAACAGAGTTCATTCATGTCAGAATTCACAAGGCACTTTACCAACCCAATGACCAATCGGGACCTCAGCCATCACTCAGACCATCCTGGAGCTGCCCAAACCTGCCCTTCCTTGAACAGCCCCCTTTTATGGGGAACGTGATGTCACATGGTGTGGAAAACACCCTTGGCCAGTTCAGCTCACCTGGGCTGGCTTCTTGGGAAAATTGACACTATCCTGTCTGGAGCAAGGAGAGCCATGAAGTCTTAATTCACAGAAACACAGAATCATAGACTATTAGGAGCTGTAAGAGACCTTGAAAGATCAATAAGTCCACCCCCCCTTGCCCAAGCAGGATCATCTAGAGTAGATCACATAGGAACATGTCCAGATTGGTCTTGAATGTCTCCAAAGAAGGAGACTCCACAACCTCTCTGGGCAGCCTGTTCCAGCAATTCATCACCCTCACAGTGAAAAAGTTCCTCCTTACATTAACATGGAACATTCTATGTTCCAATTTGGAACCATTTCCCTTGTCCTATCACTGGCCATCACTGAGAAGAGCCTGGATCCAACCTCCTGACACTCACCCTTAACATATTTATAAATGTTAATGAGGTGACCCCTCAATNTGCTATGTACCAGGACCCCAAGGTCCCTCTCACCTTCATATAGAAATTACTTAAAACCCACATAGAAGTCCTCTAGTGCACAGTACAGCTAAACTCAGTGAAAGCTGTAGTCATTTATAATGTCTTATGCACTTGTGTGTTGTGTATTTCTTTCTGTCTTCTGCCTTATTAAAATCTAATTGCCTGATGTCAAATAGGCCATGGAGTGACAAGAATAGTTTGTGCATAGATACTATGTCTATATATACACCCAAAAAATAACAAGTAGGCCTTGTCTGTCATGTCAAAAATCTTTCTATTTTGGGCTGAGTTTGAAGCCTGCTTTTAGGGATGAATGTTTTTCGTTTAAACATAGTTTGCACGAGTCAGATTCCATTCCAGCAGTGAACATGGCATTGAAAAGAATGATACTGCATGTTTGGGCAGCCTCTGAGATCTATTTTCTTTGACTTGATGATTTCCATTTTATCTCCTCTTTGCTGTAGAGGATGCATCTTCTCATGGTGGATTCCTTGACCTAGCATTGACAATTGCTTTACAAATTCAAAATCAAGGCTCCCCTTTTCTTGTCAGTGCAAGGGATTTGTTTCATTGGTTCCTTGGCTCGCCATTTTTTTTCCACCAGTTCCATTTCCTTTTTGCCAAGTGGCAAAGTCCTACATGGCTTTGGGCTCCTTTGGTTCTTCCTTTGGATGGATGCTTGTCCTGTCTGCCTACTGATCTGCTGCATCCCTTTGGCAGCATCTGGGCTGTTTAAAGGGCTGATGTGCTGTTTAAAGGATTGAGTTTAGCCAGTGCATTTCCACTGGTGAACTCCCCTGTGTACTGTGCAGCTGGATTAGACAATGGCTGGGAGAGGTTGTAGCCATGTTTTTGGTGTGGAAAACAAAAGTCTCAGTAATTCTTCTACTGGGTATAATCTATTGCTGTTTTCTGTGACCACATTGCTGTGCCTTGGGATACTGATGATTTCTGAAATACTTTTGTTTATTTGTTTTAATTTGTTTCTGACTGAGGGGTGATGTGTGTGCTTGTGTGCTTATGTGCATGTATATATATGTGTGTCTGTGTGCCTGCAAATGTATGGAGACACATCTGTGGTATCACACAAAATAACATATTTTCTTAATTCAATAGCAGACTGATTTTATCCTTCATGAAACAGATTACATTTAGACTATGATGCTCTTTTGGTTTTTGAAGCTTTAACAAGCTTATGAATTTAATCTTTCAATACATGCATTACTATTCATGAGCTGTGCACACTTCCATTCAAAGATTTCAGTTCTTGCAGGACTGGCTAATTTGAAAGCCTAAACTCTCTGTCAGGAAACAAAAATAACATTAAGGCATTGATGGTCAATAAAGTGCATACTGTAAAACTGACACTCCTACATCAGGAAGACCAAACATCTGGATAAAAAGCTGATGGATTGCCTGAGATCAACTCTCTAAAGCAGTAATCAGAAATTCAGTGAGTACAATCTAATATTCAGAAGCAGAGGAAGCTCCTTCTGAATCTTCAGGTGCTTTTTGTTCAGTTTGTTCCTAAGGTTTGGGTTCTTTTACTTTACAGTCAAAAGCTCTTCGCGAAAAATGGCTGCTACAGGGAATTCCTGCTGGCTCTGCAGAAGAGGAAGAAGCCAGAAGGAGGCAGTCAGAAGAGGATGAGCTGAAGGTGAAAAAGCTTGAAGAAAACATACACAGGTAGGGACAGTTTCCCTTTGCTTGGTGAATTCTTCCCCAGAATTCTTCTCACAGAATTCCATGATTACAAGGTAGAGCCACCATGGTATCTTTGTGTCTAATGGACTTTGATGAATTTCTGTCATGAGGAAGCTAAAAAGTAGTCTGAGTTCCCTCTTCAGATGCACATATATCAGTTGGTGAATATTTGAGAGATTCTCCATTGCTTTACACCTCCTACAACCAAAGGTTTAAAAAGGTGTGGCATTCTTCTGCACTCTCTTTTCACTGATGTATAGGATTTTTCAAACTGCAACATTTGACACCAGCAGAACCAATATCTACTGCTTTCAAAACCAAGGTTTGGATGTTTCCCTTTTTAGTCTGAGTTTGCCTTTTTGTTTTCCTTTGTTTTTCCAAAAACAATGGGCTCTAAATCTCATAAGGAAAATGTTTTTAACACAGAACAAATTCTAGAGCTGCCGCTTCTGTCATTTAGGCTATGGGAATTTAGAGGTTTTTCAGATGGTGAGAAATTGGTAAAAGTCAGTCAAATTTACCACCAGAGCTTTTACAAAAGTGTCAGCTTAGACATATAAGTGGCAGGACAAAAGCTAATAGGACCAACAGAACAAGGGCTGAGGTATTAGCCTAGTATCTGGTGAACTCAGATTGCCTTATGCAGAGGTTTCTTGTGATGACACTAAATGGCTTCTATGTGAAAGTAATACATCAGCATGAATGTAATAGTTGTCTCATACTACTATTCTCTGTCTTGTGACTCCTGATAATTAAAACCAAACTGAGAATGTGCATTGTTCTTTTACATCTGTGGTAACAGAATCGCAGAATGGTAGGGGTTGGAAGGGACCTTTGGAGATCATAGAGTCCAACACCCTGCTAGAACATGACCACCTACAGCAGGTTGCACAGGATTGTGTCCCAGGGGCAGAGGGTGTGTCTTGAATCTCTCCAGATATGGAGATTCCACAGCCTGTTTGGGCAGCCTGTCCCAGTGCTCTGCCACCCTCAGAGTGAAGAAGGTTTTTCTGATGTTCAGGTGGAACTTCCTGTCTTCCAGTTTGTGTACACTGCCCCTGTCCTGTCACTGAGCACCATTGACAAGAGTCTAACCCCTTCCTCTAGATATTCACACTTTAGATATTTATAAGCATTGGTCAGATCCCTTCTCAGTCTTTTCCAGGATAAACAGTCCCAGCTCTCTCAGCCTTCTGTCATACAAGAGATGCTCCAGTCCCTCAATCATCCATGTAGCCATCCTCTGGACTCTCTTCAATAGTTCCCTGACTTGAACTGGGCAGCCCAGAACTGGACACAGCACTCCGGATGTGGTCTCACCAGGGCATGGCAGAGGGAAGGGAGAATTTCCCTCGACTTGCTCCTCATGTTCTTCTTAATACACCCCAGGACACCATTGGTCTTTGTGGCCATAAGGGCACACTGCTGGCTCAGGGCAGCAGAGGGCAAGAAAGCTTTTTTTGTAAAGAACTTTGCTACCTGATGGTTTACTCCATAATGTAATGAAGTAGAGGGAAAGAATACATAGATTGAACTTCAGAAATACACCCTGTAATACATATTTCATCTTGTGGTGAAAGCTGCAAGGTGGTAAGTGCTCTGACCCCATCCAGCAAAACACATTGGCATGTGCTTAATTTCAGCTACATGAGTACCAGCACTGAAGGCAACGAAACCTGTTTTGCTTAACTAGTTCAAAGTGTAGGATGTATGTCTCTGTAGAGCCTTTGTCCCTGTGGTTAGGGTTGGGTTTTGGGGTTTGTTTTTGTTCCTTAACTGCAACCATGAAACAAAATCTTTGAATATTTGTGGAAGTAACCGAGCTCTCTTCTGCTGTGACCACCTGTCAAATGGCAGGTCAGCTACTTGCTTCCAGTTGAAAGGGCATTTGTTTGACAGCATTATTAGCATGCTTAACCTCCCTGATATCTTTCTAAGTGAACTCCAAAGACAGTTAAATGTATTTTAATTTAAGTATTACACCTGAACTCCAGAGATCAGACAGTAGAGGTTGAGGTCATTAGTCTAAATACATCCATGAAAACATGGCTCATCCAGAGCTCATCAAGATAATCTGAGAAGGTAAAGAGCCATAGAAGGTGTTAAAAAGAGAGAAGATATTAAGCAGGTCATCTGGAGGAGTGAAATAGAATTAACTGAGGGTTTGGTTTTGGTTTTTTTTTGCTGCCAGTGAACCACATTTCCCCTCTGCGTTCCTGGGAGATAATCAGAGGGGATGATTACAGGGGGACTGGTCATATTTGCAGGAGACAAATTGTCCTTTAGACTGTGGCACCACTACAAAACAGCCCAAACCCTCTCAGTGAAGTTGACAGAGTCCAGACTAAACTGGTTCACCATACCAGTAGATTGGAAAACTACTGCAAGACCAATTAGCAAGTGATCCTATGATTCTATGACCAGCCAAGGAACTGTATGGCTACTGCATCAGTGATCTTGCCTGTTCAGTACAGTGACACTGTGTCGTAAGTATGAGCACAGAACAGCTGCACTATCAAGATGTATGTGAAAGAGTCTTGTGACACACATGCTTGGTTTGTCCCTGTTTGAAAACTACAAAACTCTCTACATTAGCTGTAGGAGCCAGGTGAAGCTCACTCATAAGAGCCATTGACCAATCTCTCCTAGTATCCAGCACCTCAGACCCTGCTTTAACAAGGGAGAAAATGCAGTCATCTCCCTCCTTTTGCAGCAGAACATCCCATTGCCATCTCTGAGAGCTCCGTTTCTTCTGCTCACACTGTGAGCAGTGATCAGGAAGGTCCCTTTCTCATACCTCTGCGTTTACTACATGAACAGTGGTGGCACAAGACAAATATCTTTATTTGCAGATCAGTTGTAAACAATAGGTCTGACAAGCTGAGTGAACTCTGACAATTAGAAACCTGGAGGAGATAGTGTTGGAGACCAGACTAATGTTCACAAAAGAGGATGTGGGCTCATGAAATCCTGTGATGACCAGAAAGGCAAACATCTCTACCTTACGAAAACAGCATGAGTAGTTATGTGTTTGTAGATGGTCTTGAAGGCCTTGTGTGTAACACAAATGCTTTGGTTGATTCTGCTTTTTCCCACTAAAATCAGATGTTTTGCAAGGCGCACATGTGTTTGTAGTGTTTATTCTAAAGCTACTGCATCCAGTTCTCCTTTATGTGGGAGGTCTGTCATTTCAACTGGGGCAGCAAACATGCAAGAATGTACAGACTGCTGTTTATTTATTAGAATTCCATGTTATCATGATACAAGAAATCACATACTTCAGCTTGTAGCTTGCAAGGATATGTGTATATGAGTAAACTAGACATGAGTAAGTATAATGATTTAATGAGCTCCCTCGTCTGCAAAAGCATTTGGAAGAAGGATGCCTGTATTAGTCAGCATTTCTGTAGACTTTGTGCCAAGTAACTGAAAATACATTTGCATCACAAAACCAGAAGTAAACAGTCCATCATAAAGAATACAATACAAATAATTAAATACTATCATGTGGGTATGCTGATAATTACCAACAAGTGGACACAGAAGTACAAGATGCATATACAAGTTAAAAACACAAGGAGTATAAGACTAAGACAAGATGCATATGAACATATTAAACAGTGGACTACAGACTGAATGATCAACTGGGATTAATTTAATATGTTTAGAGATTTTGAAATGTATAGACACTAGAAACAGTATTTGTATACAAGAATGCGAAGTGGAAATAGAAAACTAGTCCTGGACTAGTTGAGTCTTCAGAACAAGACCTGTGCTGCCTCATGTAAAAATCCTAATACTGTGTCCTGTATTTCCTAAAAACAGTGGTTGATCCAGTGGACTTCACAGGAAGACTGGGCCCCTTAGTCAACTTTCATTGAGTCTTAAGTGGGCTGGAAATCCATTATTAGAGATAAGAATCATAGAATCATAGAATTTTTAAGGCTAGAAAAGACCCCTATGATCATCCAGTACAACCATGGAAATGGAAATGGAAATGGAAATGGAAATGGAAAGGCACTGCTGTATTATTGAAAGTTTGAAACTCAGCTGTAAGAGTGGTGGTACAGTTGTATCAATGATATCAGACCGGAGCCAGACATGAGTTTGGGATAACAGCACAAATTTCCATAGAGCAGCTTTAAAGCTAGAGCAGGTCTTACGTTCTCCTAAAGGTCTTGCATCAGTGTTAGAGGCAAGAGAACATATCTGAGTTTCTTTTCCTTATTTGTCACACTGTTGGGAAGTGATCTCCTGTTTTCTGCAGCCACTTTAGGTTTAGGTTAAATGATACCAACGGCAGAAGAAATGAATTAAAATAATTTCTCTACCCTTAAACCTTGTTGTCAAATCACAGACCTGAAAAGCATTCACCTGATACAGATGTCCAGGATACCTGGTACAGATGTCCAAGGAACTTCCACAGATGTGTTTCTGATAGTGTGTTGTAGGTGAAACAAGCACTGGAATGTGATGTATGCCTCCCGTGATTATTTTTACCACATGACAGACTGTTATTTTGCAGTGGTGAATGGAAAGTTGGCATTCAACATCTGGGTATTAACCAGCAGCATTCACAGAGCAGAACAGCCCACCCACAGCCTGCTGTCCCTTCACAACATTTGAAAGGTTCCCAAATCTATTTTGTTTTTCTAGATCACTTTATAGTACACGCTGGTGGCCTGTGTTTACTGCAAAAGGTGAAAATTTTTCATTGCTCTGTCTTATACCAACATGAACTACTCTGTAACAGCATATCTCCCTGCTTGATGGCAGACAATTGCAGTAAAGTGGCATATCCCTTCAGTAATCAACAGTGCATCTGGTGACACTGGATGAGGAGATGCCCAGAAGCTCCAAGGAAAGACAAGTTATTGCTCTAGATGACCAGCCTTTTTGGACATGTGGACCAGGAAGACAGAGCAGAGCAGTGGATGCTGGATCCCAAAAAATCCAATACAAGAGAAACTTGTGGCACTGTGAGATCTCTTGAGGTTGAAGCAATGCAGCACAGCAGCCAAGGTGCACGTGCAACACCTGTTCTTTATTCAGTGCTACTCAGCCATCAGCACATGCAGCAACTAATGTTTGTAAAAGCCCTTTAGAGTTGTGGGGTGTTTCATCCTCATGCGTGCTGGTGGTGAGCCACAACTGTGTCACCCCAGAGAGAAAGCTTTTCCATGGTGTCTGCTTACCAGGTACTAGGCAGAAGTCCTAATCTAGGTAGAAGAAAATCCAAAATGGACTAAAAATTGTACAAAGCCAGCAGATTTTTTCCTCCTCTTCTTACATTAGTGCAATTAAATCTTTCCTGGTAAATGCTCATATTTGAGTATTGTCAGACAGGGTGGCTAGGCTTTGAGAAGAAAACCCTCACCAAGATGATACACAGAAAATGAGATCTTATTTATACACTATCTTACTAATAGACTATGAATGCTCCACATATATCTGATGTTAGATGGGAGTATCTACTAATCTCTTCTCACTGCAGAGTCCAGCAAATAACAGGATCATGGTTCAGCTAAGCTTGTCATGGCTGCTGCACATTTTGCATTTTCTCTCCTCCCATGGTCCTTTCTTTCATTTCTTTCTGATGCCAAGGTTTGTTCCCTGCTTTTTCTTCCCAGTATAAAAACTTAGCAAGTCTCTGGCTGGGAACTCCTATTATAATTCAGTCTCTCTTGGGATTGTTGCTAATAATCTTTGTATGGCAGAGGGAGAGAGATCACATAAGGCAGATGTGAGTGCACTCCTTCAGAAGAAAGATCATCAGATGTCAAAAACAGCTGCTTGGACCTCCCCTGGAGCAGACAACACAAGCCAGGACCAGAGGTTCCATAAACCTTTCCTTAGTGAGGTCTCATCACTTTCACTTCAGACTTACCCTCCAGAGAGATATGCAGTGCATTGCTAGCACAGAGAACACTGAGCCTTCCAAGTGCATGGTCCCCATGAGCATTAGTGTTTGCAACTTCCACATTGATGGTACCTGGAGAAAATGATCAGGAGCATCAGGCAGCTGTAGGCAGGCCCTTGTTCTGTCTCTACACACTGTCTGTATGACTAGTTGGTTGGTCTGAGTGAGCTCTCTTAAGAGTAAAAAAACAAAAATGTCTCCTCATAAGACAGTCAGTCTCTCCAAATTCTGCTTGCCTGATGAGAGAAGATCAAACTTTCTGCTTGAACAGGAGCAGCTGTTCATCCCCAAGCCCTCTGTCTGCTTCTCTGCTAAGACTGATCAATATCAGATCTCATCTGCTGAAGCTCCACAGATTCCAATTTCAGCAACCCCTAAAGACTGTGGTTTCAAAACCAGCATATCCTTTACCTCCCATAAAGCTTTTGCTGGGTGGATTTAATATGTGATACATTTCTTAGGAAAACAGACCAAACAAACCTAGACAAAAAGCCTCAACAACAGGAAATCTCAGATTTCCAAAGGAATGCGCTCCACAATGTGATTAGAGAATTCCTCAAAACTTGCAGGGTGATCTCACAAGAGTAACGTGTTAAGAGTTGCTTGATAGAAATGGGCTTGAGGTTTTACACATGATATAATATATTCAGATGTATTATTAAAAAAAAAATCTTAAAAATAATAGCACAGCTTAACACCTCAGTTCTGAAACTCAACCCACACTTAAAATAGCAGAGTAGAATGACATGCCAGTGCTGTAACAGTAGCCTAAATGCTGGTGTTCTGGGTTTAGCAGTAGCAATCTCCAGATCTTCCACAACTCCTAGGCACTGCTAGCTTGTAATTATTTAATGATGCCTACGCATCCTGTAAAGTGGGCAAAAGGATTGACTCTTCAATGGAGCACAGATACCCTCCACTTGAGCTATGTCTGCTCCCCAGAGAGATCAGATCCTCATATCTACCAGATAGGGACCTTGATACAGACACACTAATTGGGAGCGAGATATAGAAGAAATTCCAAAGTACTTTTTCTACATATCAATGAATTTCAACCTCAGGTGCTTCTGGCACTTCATGTCAATATGCTACAGATGAAGAGACACATTGCTAAAGAAGAAGAGATACACAGGCTTAAATTAAGCCCTAGAGAGAAGCAGATTTTCAAGGACATATTTATAAGGCAAACTAAGACATTGTAAAGTAACATTGGTTTCTAAATGCATTAAAACCTTTAATACAGAAGATAACAAGCTACAGCAGAAAACAAGCTACAGCATGTTGTGAAAGGGGCAGTTGCCACCTCTGGGACAGGTTAACCAAGTGCAATTTCAGTCATTGCAGCCTTCCATGGTTGCATAACACAGATGTTCTACACAAGGCTGGGTTCCTGTTGCCATACAAGGTGAGATCTGGTGACAGATTATCAAGTGCAAAACCTTCTTGGCTTTAACTTTTCAAAGTTAAAAAAAAAATAAATCACATGACTCTGTGTTATGCCTTTTGCAGTATGGGACAATATCTTCATAACACATGTATTCATCATATGTGTTGAATCATTACAGTCCCTCTGTGTGCAAAGCCATCTAAGATCTCCATGCTTCTTTTAAGCCTAGTAGAACTGACAAGGGTTTCATGAGGCAGTAAATTGTGGAATAGCATGAAGAGGAGGAATTGTTAACTTCATTACATCTGAATTAAATCTCCATCACAGGCCAAATGGGATTGCTTCCTGGAGTAAAACAAAAAGGACTGGTCTCCATTCCTTTCCTAATTATGTTTTTCTATGTTGGAGTTGGACCGTTGGTTAGCTTTCCTTGTACTTGCTCTACCACAGGGCAGCCCTACTGAAACAGCTCTTTCCACACAGTTAATCCGTATAGCACTTGGTGGCTGGAAAAAAAGACAAAGCTGTGGATTTTCTGTAACAGAAATAGATGTTTGTGTGGAGGTGAGATACAGGTGCACAATTTTGAAAGAGATGGCAAACCTGGAGTGTATTTACAGAGAAGACACAGAGTTAGACAGCACCCAGGGTTCATTTAATTGTGTTGGTGGTTTACAGTTATTTACTGTCTTCACCTTGAAGCAGAGAACTTTCTTCTTCCCTGTCAATCTCTGTGTAATGTGTCAGTATCTGGCAAGGCTCGAGCATGCAGCATACACACGTGTTCACACAGATGTGCTCGCACAGCTAGGGAAGACAGTGCTGCAGTTCCGGTCCTCCCTCCTGAGGCTCAGGTTCACTGCAGGTGCTCAAGCAAGTCACCTACATTTAGAGCATCATCCCCGTGTCACCCCTACACAGTCAGTGAGGAAGGAGTGTCACCTCCATGGCCTGTGCAAGCAGTCTCTCTCCCTTGACTATAGGTCTCGCAGTTAAGTGCCTTAAGTGCAACGGGTGCTATCTAAGTGTCAGCACTACTTTCCTCCACTGGGCCCCTGAGTGTTACCTTCACGCAAGTAGTCATTAATAACGATTAATTATGTTTCTGGTGCATCATGTATTTGCTACCCCAGGCACTGCTCTGTCATTCTTGCTGGTAGTCAGTGCCCAACACGTATTTCTGCAGAGCTGAGCTACCTCGGAGTAGGAAGAGGTGTAGAGGAGGAGGAAGGTGCAGTGTCTGGAGCCACCCAGTGGCACTACAAGTCTGAGCCTCTTTTTTTAAAGATCCGCAGTCTGAACAGCACATCACTTTCCCTGCAGGGTTTTTTAACTGCAGCTGTGTGTGAATTGAAAGGCAAAAGGTAATGCAAACCCCAGCTGGTGGCCCACAGAAGACAAAGAAGAGTGGATGTCTGATCTGGAGTCCTGGCTGATAAGAAAGAGACAGCTGTTAGGGATTTTATTGAGAAGTTGCAGTTGAAGAAAAAAGAAGAGTCTCAAGGAGGCATGTTCAGGAACATAAAACAAGGTCTTGTGGGTTGAAAGCAAAATATTATTAACGGGGAACCTCAAAGTGTTGGAGAAACGCTTGCAGCCATCCAAGGATATAATGAATAGTATGGTCAAATCAACAAGAGAGGACATTCAGAGCACCCAGATCAGCATGTTAAAAAAGTAAAACATGTTCATAGCCATGTACGAGTATGAGCATAGAAGGATGATGTGACTTATGACTCTGTGGTGTAACACACTGAGGCATCAGGACCCAGTGACTGGTTGCTGTAGGAACTCAATCTAGAAAACTGACTTGCTATGACAGATGTGCATTGGGGCAATGAGACAGGCCAGGGAGAGAAAGGGAATAGTAAGTGGAGACAAGGAGAGAAAGTAAACAAATGCACATGAATTAAAACATTTCCACGTCAGACCTGCATGGCATCTGCTGTGACCTGGTGTTGTGGCCACAGGTGAAAAAAGACTCTATGGGGATATCAAGAGCACTGCCAAGTGGTAGGGGAAAAACCAAAATCAAAGATATTTTGCAAACCCAACAACATAGAAGTTGAGCTCTAGACCAGATAAAACGCAACTTTAGCACAGACCTCTCCATAATGAACACCTACAGGTGCAATTAGGACTCCTGAACTAACATCATGTTGCAAAATTTGGTCAGTAAGGTGAATTAAATGGAGTGGCTTATGACCTTAAAATGTTATTTCTGGCTTACAAAGAACATTTGGAGGGGGTAGTAAGCTCCAGTTTATAAGACATTGCTTCTTGCCATACAGCAGAGACCTCACTGGTGCCGCTTAGATATCCTCATACTCTTATTTTGCTCTGTCAAGACAAGTAAGAAATAGATACTTATTAACAGAAATGGTCCCTGCTTTCTGGGAGGGAAAAAGGAAGCAGGAGAGAACAACCAGCCTTTTGCTGAACATAGTGATTCATACTGTGACCAGACTTACACATCTTGCTAAGACTGTAAATCCAGCTCTTGGTTGTCACACCATTCTTATGTTTACAAAGCAGCATGATTTGGAAACACAATGCAACATATACTTGGGTTGTGTGTACAAATTGTAGTGTGAAATTCATATTTAAAGTGTCTAACATGCAAAACACAGATACAGGCAAGTTTAAAATGTTCATCAGTATCTTCTAGGTGTAGGATCTGGTATCAGTGAAGTACAATATCCTTCAGCTAGCTCTGAGCCTGTGTGTTGATGGAGCTGTAGCTCTGTGAATAACCAGATGGTGGATTGTGCAATGCCATGGCTGCTGGTGGTATCTAAGCTAGCTCAGGTATCTCTGCTATGTTTCATACCACTGAAAACGGTGCAGATTTTTATGTTGCAGCACAGTTACAACAGAAGAAGAGGGCTGGTTGCAGCTCCAGTGGTTGTCATATTTTCCACTCATCTACAGGTAGATGGTGATGTAGAGGCACAAGATGTAGCTGGGTGGCTAAGTTCAGATGATCTCTAAGTTGCTGTAGTTTCACCCATATCAGTGTTTAAACATTGTAACTCCAGGTTGCCAGGGCACATCCATCTGTTCTGAGTTTATACTTCTGGTGATGCTGAAGACATGGTTTGATGTGCCTCAGGCCTATGGAATGATATTGCTGCATAATTAAATGGGTAGCTTTTGTTGATGATTCCTGGGGTGCTTTATTTTTTAATTCAGATGACAAAATCTAATTAAAAAAATTATTTATAGAAACATAAATTTGTTTGGTTTGGGAAGGACCTTAAAGATCATCTCGTTCCAACCCCCTGCCATGGGCAGTGAAACCTTCCACTTTGCTTGCCCAAAGCCTCATCCAAACTGGCCTTGAACATTTCCAGTGAGGGGACAGCCACAATTTGTCTGGGTAAACTTTTACAGTGTCCATGGACCCCACCATAATTTTTTTTTTTATATCTAACCTCAATCAACCCTATTTCAAGTTTCCCTCCAGCATGTTGACCTCACTACACAGTTTGGTGTTGTTGTCAAACTTGCTGAGGGTGCACTCAATCCCACTGTCTATGTCACCCACAAAGAGAAGGAGAAACAACAAATACAAGCCTATTCCTCCAGTTGGCCTTTTATTTCTTCTACATTATTGTCCCCTTACCACCACCCCTGCCATGTGTGGCTGTTTGGCCATGGACTGTGGGTCCACTGCAGACTATGCTTGGAACCAGCTATAAAGCTCCTCCTCAGCCTCCCTGATGTCACAAGAACCCCCACTGCAATCAGAAAATAACCTGTCAGATTGGCATGCAGTCAGATGCTTTTCTTTAGGTTCATCAAATAAAGGTGCAGTCATAACAGCTCAGGTAAGGTTTGTGAAGACTTCCAGTTGAAGTTAAAATTTAGTTGCAAAATAATCATAGAATCATAGAATCATAGAATTTTAAGGCTGGAAATGACCCCTAAGATCATCTGGTCCAACTATTAGCCCACCGCCACCAAGTCTACCTTTAGACCATATCCTCAAGCACTGCGTCTACCCGTCTTTTAAACACCTCAAGAGATGGGGACTCAACCACCTCCCTGGGTAGACTGTTCCA
>VXBZ01008334.1:43713-73432 GCA_013399135.1 Heliornis fulica | reverse complement strand
GGATCTGGAGCACAAGTTCTATGAGGAGCAGCTGAGGGAGCTGGGGCCTTTTTAGTTTTGAGAAAAGGAGGATGAAGGGAGACCTTATTGCTTTCTACAAGCACCAGCAGGGAGGGTGTACAGAGGTGGGGGTTGGTCTCTTTCCTCAGGTAGCAAGTGATAGGATAGGAAATGTTTATAAACTGCGCCAGAGGGAGATTTAGGTTAGACATCAGGAAAAATTTCTTCAGTAAAAGAATTGTCAGGCATTGGAACAGGCTGCCCAGCGATGTGGTAGAGTCACCATCCCTAGAGGTATCTAAAAGGCAAATAGATGATGTACTAAAGGACATAATCTAGAGGTGGACTAGGCAGGGTTAGGCTGTGGTTGGATTTGATGATCTTAAAGGTCTCTTCCAACCCAAGTGATTCCATGATTCTAATAGCCAGATGTAGATCCATGTAATTGTGGATCACAGCAACTGTACTCTCCTGTCAATAGCAATGTAGACAACAGATTGCTTGTGACGGGCGTCCTTCTATAGGGGCTTGGTTGATGTCAGGTGGTGTGGAAAATAGCCCAGGCTAACTGAGATCACCAGCTGTGCTGGCTGCTTGGGAAAGTCAGTTCTGTCCAGAAGCAGGGCATTATGTCTCCCTGGAGCCTTCTCATCTTCAGGCTGAATAACCCCAGCTGTCTCAGCCTGTCTTTGTAGAAGAGGTGCTCCAGCCCTCCAGTCATCATTGTGGCCCTCCTTTGGACTTGCTCCAACATCTCCATGCCTTTCTTGTACTGGGGAAACCCAGAGCTGAACACAGTACTCCAGGTGGTGTTTCACCAGAGCAGAGGAGCAGAATCACCTCTCTTGACCTGCTGGTCACACTTCTTGTGATGCAGCCCAGGACACAGCTTTCTGGGCTGCACACGTGCATTAACAGCTCATGTTCAGCTTCACATCAACTAACATCTCCAAGTCCTTCTCCTCAGTACTGCTCTGAACTCATTCCCCACCCAGCCTGTATCTGTGCTTGGAATGCACCAACCCAGGTGCAGCACCTTGCACTTGGACTTGTTGACCTTCATGTAGTAGTACAAATGAGCCTATCTCTCAAGCCTCTGGATGGCATCCCTTCCCTCCAGTGTGTTGACTGCAGCACACAGCTTGATGTCATTGGCAAACTTTCTGAGAGTGCATTTGATCCATGTTACTGACAAAGATGTTAAACAGTGTCAATCCTAACACTGACACTTGTGTAATGTCACTTGTCACTAGTCTCCACATTGAACCATTGACCACAACTCTGAGTGCAACAGTCCAGCCAATTCAATGAAAATTAATTTAGAAATTACTATTTACTTTCTGCAACTGAATTAAATTCATATAGAAAAGGATGTTTGAAGACCAGCTGCTATAATAAAATCCTCATTTTATACATAGTTGAAATGTGCTAAATCTGTGTTCTGTCTCATAAATTTATTATATATTTGCACATGCACTTTACAAGGCTGTTTTTGAAAACTGAGTCTAAATTGTACCTGCCTGTTTAATACAGGTATTGCATCTGATAAAACGTGTTGAGGTATATGAAGTTCATAGCGAGATGCATCTGAGTAATAGTTAAAACACACTTCTGGAGAATGACACCAAGTAAGAGGCAAATCAGTTATAAATAGTCTTCAATATGCAATACCTCTAGACACTGGGAAGAGGAGTAGGAGAGGGTTTTTATATTTTACCGTACTCTATTGTCATAATGGGAAGCCAGTAGAAAAGCACTATTAGAATTTAATTGAATATGATCAGGCTTTCTGGAAGCAATTCATGGATGTTTACTAGTCTTTTCATTCTTTCCATTAATGTTGAGCTCCTCTTTTCTCCCAAGATTATTTTTTTATTGCTGTTGATAGGAATTCTTAATTTCCAGCTGAAGAATCTTGCCTTGTCCCTAGATGAAGAAAACACTGCAGCTCTGTGAGGTCCCAGGCCTACTGTCAATAATGAACATGAGTTCTTGGGCAGACTCTATCAGGCAGAAATGAAAGGGAGAAAACTTTCAGTACTTTTTGTACCAGATTTTCCTAGGCATTTTTTTTTTTAAGCAGAAGTAATTTTTTTTATTATTATTATTTTCATGCAACTTACATATTCTGAGCATTTAATATAGAAACATGAAAAAGATAAATAGGTTGTTTGGTTGAGAAAACTACATTCACTTCAAACTACTGACAGGCTTGTCTGTAAGAGTGAAAAGTAGTCTGAGCACCCTGCACATATAAACCAGATCCTNATAACATGTTTTTATATATACTTTACATATACACGAAATACATTGTATTTTATATATATATATAATTTCTGATGTTTTATTTAGAAGCACTGCAAAGGACCATGGAGGAAAATCTCTTGCTACAAGGAATACAATATTCACACTTTAAAGTATGGCAGAATCCTTTTCTTGGAGCAGGTAGTGCTGTCTTGGTCCACTCTACCTCATTTACACTGCCTTAGTATTATCATTTTACTTTCTCTTCAGGACATTGGTTTTGTTGGAGAGCTCAGATCGTCTCATCTCATTTAGAATACTCTTGGCCTGTTGTGTTATTATTACTATTATTAACACTGTGGCAGAAAAAAAAAGAAAGAAAAGAAAAGAAAAGAAAAGAAAAGAAAAGAAAAGAAAAGAAAAGAAAAGAAAAGAAAAGAAAAGAAAAGAAAAGAAAAGAAAAGAAAAGAAAAGAAAAGAAAAGAAAAGAAGATTTTCCCTTTCTTTTGTTTACCCCCTTTAAAGTTTTCTACTTACAGATGTGAATTTATAAGTGATTTATTCCTACCTTATCTCAGTTAATATTAATGAAGGTACTCAAGTCAGAGTTGAATAAAAACTTGGGAGTGCTGCTGAGTGAAATGAGATTTCAAGTCTCATTAACTGGGTTTTAATTTGGACAGTTGGAACTGAACAGTTATCTGCTACAGAAAGTTTTGTGAATTACAAGATGGCAAGTAATTCAACACTATCACTATAACATATTTCTAGTTTTATGAGGTGGACAGGAAAGGATCTAGTTCATATAAACAGATTTTTTTTCTTAATTTGAAATTTTAATAATGTCCTGCATCTGGATGATCAAGAACAATACTAGTGCTGTGCTGTCTATTCATGGGTTCTTTTTATTGATCCTGTATTTCAAAACTATATTGTCTAAGCACATGTTTATTTTAATTTAATTGGACTACACATATGTGTGAAACTAGCCATATACATATGTATTTTCTGGATTAGAGCCCTTAAGAAAAGTTTAGAATAAGGTAATAGGAATGACCAGAGTAAGGTATTATTGTTATTGTTATTAGAGTTGTTTTACCATTAAATGTGAAGGAAGATTTTTATCTCAATGATATAGCTCTGTTAGGAAGGGAGGTCTCCATTTGTAAAGCAGGTATCTGTATCTGTTTAGACTATTTTCTGAACTATTTAAGTAGGTATATGTTTGGAAAACTGTCAGTAGCAGTTTTGAGGATATTGCCTTAATAAACTGTGTGCTTCAGCATGCAATTCGGTGTGATTCAAACTGACCTGGTGAATTAGTGAAAATGGAGATTTTAGAAGGGCTGGTGGGTGTGTTTACACTCTGGTCCCTGCAGCTCCTATGGACACAACTGAGTTAAGCTTCCTAACTGGAGGCTGCTGGCAAAGTCACTTTTGCAGCCAAGCTCTGTGCAGGCCACTGCATGAATATTTACGCAGCTGTTGGAGTGGGGGATTTACCATCTGCAGAGTTTCATGCTACTACTGCCACCGGTATGCAAATGTCTTAAGGGATGTGGGTGCACAAACCCTGTCCAAAAAATCGGTTCTATGTCTCCTCTGACTGTGGAGGTGCAGAAACTGAGCACTGAAAGTTAGTTGCAAAGATCCTCCACATGGCGCTGAATGTGCCAAGTTTCAGAAGCCATGACATATAGGGCACAGCACTTTTGGCAGTTACTCTGGGAGTTGGAGTCAATTAACTGGACATGACAACTATGAATTGAATAATATGGCTTCTGAGACCAGAGTTGGTGCCTAATCCCTGTTATGCTAATGAGCTGACTGGCTAGCTTGCTTCCTGCAACAGGCTGCTGTACAATTTTATGTAGGATAGATGCTAATTACCCAAGCACTCCTGAAAATGCTGCCTTTAAAACTCTTTGAAAGTAGCTAAGTTTCTGTAGAAGTAACATCTGTCAAACAGAATTTCAATCATAATGAAGCCTTCTAGATTTAAATTCTACAGTGAAAATGATCAAAATTTCTACCACTTCCTCACAGTCTTCAACAGGACTCTAAAAGACAATAGTATTTTGCAATCTCTTTTAGCAGGCATCTACTGATCTCATGATGTTCGCACCCATTGTGGAGGCAAGTAATTTTTTATTATCTGTGTGGCTTCCACAAGTCAGTGCCAAAAGAAGCATTCATAGAAATTGTATCACTGAATGGAGAGATTACATCAGTAGGATTGTCACCACTCCCAAGTTTGGTGTTAGAAATAATTATTAGTGTGCCACATATGCAATTCTTATTCTTTGGATGGTTTTGGTTTGGGTTTTGTTTTCTTTTAATGTTGTAGAAATGTAAGGAGACCAGAACCGCTTGCGGGTCTGCCACTGCCTGCATCACTGATGCTTAGGTAGAGCGTGTTCTTTTTACTAATCAATAGTCCTTATGAAATCTGAGATCTGTTTCTCTGATGAAGTTGACACTTTTTTCTGAAATACTTTATGGACATCTTTTGTCTGTATTCTGTTCTGTCATTATACAGATTTGGATTCGCCAATGCACTGTGAAGAAATAAAACCCCATGTTTACTGCAGAGTTCATTTACAAAGGTACATGCTGGATGAAATTCTGGTGTGCAAACATCAGCCAGCTTACTTTTGGGGCCTGTTTCAAATAGTGGCCAGGTCTGAGACAAAAGTGGGTGACATTCTAAGAATACAAAAAGCTTATTTAATAGTAATGCAGTTTTATTTTAAATACAGGTATGTTGTAGACACTTAGGTACATTTTGTAAGCTAGAAAATCATTTGGAGAGAGCATTGGAATATGCTGTACTGGTAACTGCAGTGAATGTACCCTTTTCCTTTATGAGTTATTTTTACTTGGAAATCTTGGAAGATGGGAGCATCTGGTGACTTGATCCTTCCACAATGTGTCATACCAAATTGCACTTTAGGAACCGCATGACCCGTGGTCAAGGTGCTCATAGTTTATTCTAGGTGAATTAAGTCTGTGTGAACCTTGTAGAAAACACCTGAGGCAGACTGCATCCTAGCTAATTGTTGACAATGGCCTGCTTTGATTTAAATACAGATGAATGGAGTCCATGCCAAGACTCATATTCCCCTAAGAAACTAAAGTAATGAGGTTTTTTATTTGGGTGTATTGTAGCTCTACTTGCCATTCTCACTTCAGTAGGTGTTCAGGGATAGTTAGAGCTACACTGATCCATCGCGAGCATGGTGTAGCTGTAACACAGTTCTGACAACAAATCAAGTTCTTTTGTATTAATGAGCAGAGAAAAGCCTGTGTGAAATAGCATGTGAATTTGTTTAATAAAAAAGCCTGAACAATGTAGATGAAATTATTTCAAAGAAAAGAACCCACAATTTATATTTGAAAGCATGAAATCCAATATTAATATAGAAACATACACCTAACATCCCATTCATTTCTCATGGTTCTTGTGGCATGTTCTGTTTCCTAATAATCTGATTTTTCTGCCTTACCACATATTCTTGCATTTTTTAACCAACCGCTAGCTCTGAGACTAATCACAAATAACCTTTTCTTCATCAGCCATGATGCCTATGATCTCAGTTTGGCTGGAGTGATTAAATACCCAGGTATGCCTTATTCCACCTGGCTTCTCTTTATTTTAAAGCCGCACTGGAAATTTCTAACTGTGTGTTGATTTGTTCACAGTTTTATCTTCAAAGTGTCCCATGATCTGCCATTATTAGAGATCAAAATGAAAAGTAAACTCAGTTTTGTAATATCGATACCACTTAAAGTGTAATGAGCTGCAGATTGCATAAAATAAAATAATTAATTAATTTGCAGTTTATTACAATTTATTAACAACCTATGGTTATAAGCATCTGCTGGATGCCTTTGTAAGTAAGATCAGGGATTGCAATAAATTGCTGATGTCTGCTGTTGAATTTTGACAATTTATTTCTTGATTTATTTCTAGGCTTCTTGCAGCTCCCTATGAAAAGCAGAATTTAACAACAAAATCAGATTTTTGTAGTTTTTGGAGATTTACAGATGATCAATGCTACTCTGGGTTCTCTCTCTGTTTTCTAATCATTCCTGCAATTTGAAATCAGTCAGTGATGGAAGTGGGGCAGAATTGGTGAAACTGATTGCTTGTAATGGTTCTTAGTAAGGCAACAGTGGATGTTCCTGTGGTCCCTCTCACTCTGTATTTTTTGCACTGTGCCTGCTGTCTACTTAGAAAGGCAGATGAAAAAGATCAGAAATTATTTCCTCCAAAACCAGGGTGAAAAAACCCTTAAAGCTTTTCTCCCCATGCAATCGTAAAGGGATATAAAGAAGCTTGGAAGTTGGAGTGCAAAACCAAGAACAATTGAGGGGTGAAGTAGGGCAGTCTGGAGTTAAAGAGGACTCTTGCATTGAGCAGCAGGTACATTGTGTGTGAGAAAGGCAGCCACCTTTGTAAGTCCTTCCCTTGGAGATTGCAAATTAGAGTAAGTGGTGTAAAGAGTTTACTTCCACCTTCTATGGAATCTGCCTCCTAGCTGCCCACAAGGCAACCCATCAATTTCATATTGTAAGCCCACCATAATGGTGGGCTGAGCTAAACCTTCGGAGACCCATTCTGGAGTGAATTGGTAGGGAAACAACTTGATACATACAGATTACACCCTACTTTATTTTGCAATAAGTTCCCCATGGAGACAAGCTGTTACTCGCACTTCCAAACAGCATACACAGCCAAGCCCTCCCAGGTGACTTCAGTTGGTGGCAGTGGGAATGGCTCATGCTCTTAACAGTGAGGCTCTGTTCTCATACCCCTCAGTTGAGGAATAGACTCAACTTCTTTCCATCCTTTTGCTTTTTCTAGCTAGTCCTTTCCTACAGTAACTAATAAATATGTTCACTGTCTTTTTCTTCTGATGAAACTGAAGTATTGGAAAAAATTAAAGGTAATAACATCTTCTGTGCTTTCATGGAGATATGTTTTTCAGTGGAATATTTTAAATACATATCTACAACTTATTCAAGTATCAGTTGTCCCCACACCCAGTTTGATTCTCATGTTCTATAAAACACAGCAGTTAGTAGGAAAATGGGATTCTCTCTTCTAACTTATTGAAGTCCTCACTTCTGTATTATATAAAATGAGTGATGCATATATTTATCTTCTCAGTTTTGTGTTACTATAAGAGCTACAGCACAGGCTTTCTTAATACAGAAAGCATAGTGTAATTCTTGCCTTATGCTACTTTTGCTGCCATTATTCCTTTATAACATGGATTCTGTTACTTTTTAGGATAACAAATATGGTTCAAAATTGTTTTACAAACTGTTGAAGGCCATAATCACTCTTTAGTTTATGTCATCATGAGAAAAGTTTAGACATGATTATTTTGACATTTCAAGTTTATACTTGCAAAATTGTGAAAAAGATTTATCTGCACATCTGCTGGTGTGTTTGTCCTTCATAATAAACTTCATATGTCTGATAACTCATTAAAAGGACAGCCTAGGCTTCTGTTTCCTTCCTGCTTTCTCTAGAGGCAAGTTTATGTGAGATTTAAGATTATTGTTAATATCCTATTCCATAGGAAATATTCTTAAGGGTGTCATCAATATCATCTGAAAGATTTCTGCATTGGAGAAGTAGATCAATGCATGCATAACTTTCTCCTGCAACTACTTATTAATAGTGTCTCTAGATCTGTGAGTGAATCATAAGGAATACTCTCCTAAAGACTACAGAATTAGGATCTATATATTTCAAGTATTATGGATACCATGTCTAAGTGATATAAATTAATTGAGGAAATTGGATTATTTTGTTCTACCTGTAAAACAATAATGCATTTTCTTACTGATACAAATGTTACAATAAGGACTTATTCTTGATGCTATCTTAATCCCTAGATTTGTTTATTTCTCTGAAAGACTTAGTTCAGCTTGGATGGCTTGTTATGTAGTGCTTGATTCAGCGGTGTGCACGTTATCCAAGCAAAGGTCTTTTCTTGGGGCACTTCAATTCAGCAGACTTTATTTGCAGGGGATTTTCTGCCAAGTTTAATGAAATCCAATTTAAAATTTAGGATCAGACCCACAATACAGTAAAGCTGGTATTTTATGTCCAAATATTTTTGTTATGAGCTGGCGGCATTCATGGGTCTTTGTGGAAACGCATAAAGTTTAACCACCAGCTGAAATGAAAATATACACTGCAGAAATGCAGTCCTCATCACCACCTCCCAGTTATTCACATCATGTTATGTACACCTGAAATGCTTCCACCACAGTCCATGCAATGGTATCAAATACCAGAAGACAATAGCTGCTTTTTGGCTGGATGTTAAACACCGTCAGTCCTTAACAATTTTATACGACAAAGAGGCTTAGGTCCGACAGGAGATGCTCAATGTTTCACAAGGTCAGACTGATTGACTGAATTTAAAATTAAAGAAATAACTTCATAAAGCCACCAATACATTCAGTATTTCTTGAACACACTTTGGTTGTGTGTTAACAAAAAACAGGTCAACTTTATACCAGTGTGAATTGATACCAGTGGTTCCCATGTTATTCCTTTCCTTTACTTGTGGCTAGATTTCACCCTCCATGTCAATAAATGTTCTGAGTTATATATGAGTGCCATCCCTTGTGTATCCAGTAGAAATGATACAAGACCTACACTGGAAACAGGGGTTCCATAGTCAGGTTACTCTTGCTGGGTGGTTCAGCTTTTAGTCCCTTAAAATTCTCAGATGTAAATTAATTTATGTAGCATCTAATAAAATGGTTTGGTAGTGATTTTTAGATTACACTAAAGAACAAAATTTTCAAAGATGTCTAGACACACTTTTACACTGGAAATAATGAATTCAGCATATTTTTAATTTAAGAGTACTGTGAGCATTCTAATGGTTTTCCTTTTATACACGTTTAAGAGACAAAGCCATATGATTTAGGATAGTATGTTGCTAACATTTGATATTCCCTTAGGCCACTGCTTGGTTCTAAATGGCTAAGAAAAACAAAATAACATTTTGCCATGTAGATATATTTCAGAAAGTGACTTGAGTGACCAAATATTTTAAGAATGTTACTTTTCATGTCAGCAAACTGATAAAAAGCTGAGGAGCTGCTAGACTGATCAGTGAATGATATGCTTCTACTAAAACACATCAGTGAAGGCACTGCGTAAGACTCCTCATCCTAAATGGATGCTGAGATGCTCCTCTCTTCTGGTTACTCCTAATGCTTCCAGTTTGATCACAAGCTACACCTGGGTTTGCTCAGTGCAACAGATTTTAAAAACTGATGAATAAACTGCAGTTTGCAGTGCTTCTTGTGCAAATGTGATAATAACTTGAATATTTCTGAAATTTTTTGTAGTTTTTACCTTTATTTGAGACAGTGTTTCTTCTTATTCTTAGCAGCAAGCCCTGACTTGAAACATCTATTGTTTTAGCAGTGAAGGAAACAAAGTTCCTGCTGTAGTCTGCTCTCTGCATTTACCAGTATACTTATTCAGGATATTTCTGACTAAAGTCCCATCTGGCTTTAACTCTGTTGCTGCAAGGCAGATGTCAAATCCTCCTGCTTTTATTTCTTTTGTATTTTATTTATTTCTCTTTGATAAGTCCGTCTGTGCTGGGGAGACAATAATCTTCATGGTAGGGAACCTTCTTTCACTCTGCAGCAGGAGAAAAGCACTTTAGAGAGAGTGGTATCCCCAAGGTAGATTTTTCTCACTACTAATCCTGTAAGATTCTGCCTTTGGAGGCAATTTGGAAAGTACCGTATTCTTGGTGAGGCTGTAGGAGACAAGGGGGGTTTCTCCCAGCTTCAGCTGCAGAATGATTGACACACAGACTAGAATAGCAATTATGACAGTGAATTACCCAAGGTTGAGCACCTGGACTGCTAAAAAAAAAAAAAATCCTTTGCTAATAGATGCAGCTAGATTGGTCTATTTATCTATTTTTAAAGTATGAATGCAGCAGTTAATGCATGTTGTTCAGTTCAGTGTTAAGCCTGCTTTAAACAGCTACTTGTTGTGGTTTTCCGTGGCAGATATCTACTGTGATTTCTGCATCGTTTGTGAAATTGATAGTAATTGAGTCAGTACACTGACAGCTACAGTGAGTATCTGCCTATTCTGTAAGACTAAATTTGTTAAGGTCCAAGCAAGGCATCTGGAGGGTGGTTTTAAAGACCTGATGAGTAACAAGGTGACCCTGTTCCTTCTTGTAAGAAAAGTCACCCTAGAACTGGAGGCAACTATAGCCCAAGTAACTACAATCTACATAGACTCACTAAATATATCTTCTATCACATCTCTACAGGTTTTCTGCTTATTTCTATCTGGATCACAAAGAGAGTGACCCAGTGTATATGCTGGTAAAGCCTGATGAAAGACATCAGGTGGCACTTTTGTGTGTCCATTGCAAAAGGCAAAGAAACACTTGCATTATACTACTAAATCTATTATGTAGACACTGCACAAGTAATTCTGTGAACTCAGGCTTAACAGGGGAAGGTAACACTGTCCTGAAATTCAAAGGTAAGGCGTAGGTCTACAGTAGTGCCTCTTAGTGTAATTAGGTTACTTGCAGATAAAAAGTTGAATATTTTTCAAGTGGCCTGCAGTGTTTTGAAAACACCAAAAGCTAAACTGATAAAAGCTAAACTGATAAATCAGTTTATCAGCTAAACTGATTTATCAGTTTAAACTGATTTAAACTGATTTATCAGTTTAGCTTTTGGTGTAATTTAGGACAGCTAAAAGCACTGCATTAGCAAAGAAAGAAATTTTGCCCTTTTTCTTACCAAAGTTTTAAAAAAGACTTGCAACTTCTGTTTACATTCTTTTGTATTATTATTTTCATGTTATTTTCATAGAATAAAGTGCAGTCTTACCTATATTTAGAATGTTAGTAGCTCTTCTAAAGACTGGCGTGAAGTTAGGCATTTCCAAACATGTGGCATACTGCAATAATTGTCTCTGCTACATGTGCTAAAGAGTCTGTTCCAAACTTAAAGGTAAAACTTTATTAAAATGCAACACATGAACAGTTGTGTAGTTTTTTGGTTTATATTATTTTGTCCAGAATTAAATGCTGGATTGAAAACTTTTGTAGTGCATATGTTGCTCAATTCAAAAAAAAAGTGCCTTTTCTACTGGTAAATTTTTCTTTCTCAGGTGTTTCAGGTTGTTTCTTCTGAACTCTTAATGTGTTTTATTGTGCAGTTTCATTTTAAAACATGCTGTCTTTTCCCCTGTCCATGGAAGGACTTCTGCAAATGTTAACTTCACACATTTGAATACTCCAACTAACATGGAAAAATGTTCATGCCTAATATAAAGCACTCAATTCTTTTTAGAAAAAAAGAGTCAAAGGATTCATAGTGGGTTTAAATGTAGAGATTGTTGTTATTTCAAGGATAAATGCCAGAGTAATTGCCAAAGTCAGCAGTAAGAGTCTCTGCTTGTGCATATAAAAAAGCAAAAGCAGCTAGAGCTGAATGAACAGTGAAGTGCACATCACAACACAGGCAGACATTTATTTGCACAAGTGAGTCACTTGTATTGTTAAATGCAGTAGGATTTATACTAGATCACCACCAACAGTAAACAGTGCCTTAGAAGCACCCATCCTAGTTTGTAACTGGAAACACACTATATCCAAACCACGGAATATCCCTGAAGAAGGATTTTTCAATCTGAGGAGCCTTGTGTTACAAGTGGGATTACAACCTAACTGTATAACTGGTTCATATCACAAAAACAAATATCCTACCTAAAAATGCAATGTTTAGTGTATGTCTTTAGTGTGTTTTTAGTGTGTGTCTAATGGGAGGGGCTGAAATTACAGGTGAAACAATATAGTTTAGTCATTCAAAATGTGTTTACAAATCTGATGTTTTCTGGATGGCAATTTGACCTCTGGATGTAAACCTGGTTTAAGAGGTAAAGTAGATAGATCTTACATCCCATAATTGGCATAGATGGGCAAGGGAAGGAAGTTGCTATCATCCTTTTAAAAAATATCCAGGACCAAGAATATTTGCTGTCTGCTCAAGTGATACTAATTTTCATGTTATTCAGTTAATATTCTTTAAATCTCTGCTGTTTACTTGACCTGTCCAAAGTTTCTAAGGACCTGTTGGCCAGTAACCTAGGACATTACATGACAATGAAGTGACAGTGGACTGGCTTACAGCACTGTGTTTTAGAGAAACCCACCACAAAATGGTGGAAGGGTAGATAAATTCATGGATAACTGGAAATTAATTCAAAGGATATGTATTTTCTCATTACATAAAAAAGTGATGAAAGTGATACCATGATGTACATTACATTTTGTTCAAGGAAAAATCAGTTTAATATGGCTGTAGTCTCTGAATATTCACTACCAGAATATTTCCATCATCAGACATACTAACACAAAAAAGAACAGTAATGCCCACACACAAATAATTATGATATCAATATCAGAATTTTAGAGATTACAGAACACCCATGAGTGCTCAGCTTGAAAAGTAAATAGAGAGAAGTCACTGAAATGTTGCCCTTACCTTCTAATGCCTGGCATCCGAGTGTCAAGTTGATGTTGTCATTAGTTCTGGTAGTTCCTAAACCATGCAATATATATATTCCTCAGCTTTGTTTCTCCTTTGTGCTCATGTTTCAGTTGACCAGACAGATATGAACCACAGATAGATCTGTTCAGAAACATTTGAAATAGAGCAGAGTGAGTCCTCGTATCCACAGGGAGAACATTTGAGCTGTGGTCTTTGGAAACACGTCATTCTTAGTCAACAAATTGTCCT
Source organism: Heliornis fulica (assembly GCA_013399135.1). Lineage (NCBI taxonomy): Eukaryota > Metazoa > Chordata > Aves > Gruiformes > Heliornithidae > Heliornis > Heliornis fulica. The sequence goes on along the minus strand of VXBZ01008334.1, from coordinate 60,361 downwards.
TTCTCTGGTGATTGATTTACTTTGATCCTTCTCACTAACCCTTTTTGTGATTCCCCTAATTAATTGATGAGGGAGATTAGCCTGAGTGTTTATGGACAAAGGGAAAACCCAACCTTAAGGGAATATATTTCCACCCTTTTCTGTTACCCTCTCTTTTTTTCCTCTCTTTCAGGTAATTACTACGTAGGAAGAAAATAATGCAAATATCAAATAAAATGACTCATATCCTGGGTTTGCCAGGCACACCTGGTTGTTGAAGTTTTTTCTACCTACATCTAAACGTGATCTTAAGAATGACAAATTCTGAACTTACAGCTGAAGGAAACAGAGGTATTTTCATGTCAGTGCGTCATAGGTCCAAGTTGAAACACAGTCCAAAAAAATAAGCTTGATGTCTTTGGAAGTATTCATGAGCTTTTCTCCCTGCTCCAAGGTCTTTGGATGTACTTCTGTTACTACTATAGAGTTGATCCAAATATTTTTGGGCATTCAACCGCATTTCTGTGGCATTGCTAGTTGCTACAGTGAGTATGTCAGCTTTATGCATGATCGATGATACTTGACCCAGCATACAATTAGAATTATGCAAACTGACCCTACTTGTGATCTTGACTGCAGCCTTTCATACAAAATTAAAACTTTAAAATTTTGTGAAATAATTTGAAGCAACAAAATTACTTTATGCTAGATGAGTATGATTCTATGATACCAGTACTTTGCCACGTGACCATAGTGTCTGTTCATGTGGTAGGAGAAATACTAAAAGAAATGCATTGTTTTACAAAACCGCAGTCGTAAATGAAACTGTTGCATGGGGTTTTTTCAAAGCGAGAAACTTCAGCTTACAAGACACAGTTAATCATAGTCCTGGTAATAAGTCTTCTCCACAGACTTTGAACAGTTTACACACTTACTACAGTGTTTACAAAACCCTTTTTGCATCCTGTGAAGGTTTTATATAATTTCCTGGATTTATATCTCCTTTAGAATGTTTCTCATTCTGCAAGCTATAAATGGAATATTTTTGGAATTATATTAGCACAAGCTGTAGTCTTTAAAGGTAATATTGTGACTGGGCAGGGAGAAGCAGACATCTTTTAAATACTCAGTTTCTATTAAAAAGTAGCCTTTTGTGGCTTGAAATATCTCAGTTGTACTCTCCTTAAAACTGAAGAGCATTTTCTTCTTCAGAAAAGCCTTTTCTGATTGTCAGTTCCTTTGAGGACTCTCAAAGGAACTGACAGAAGATCTGCTGCTGTGCTTCATATGATTGCATGCTACTATTCATATTCCAAATGCAGGGTAGTATGAGAAAGGTGTCCCCAAGAGCTGGTCTGTCTTCCCAGGAAGAGAGGAACAAATTTTCTTAAAACAAAGTTTGGTACTATTTTTACCTTTGGCTAGGTAGAAAAGTGCAGGCAGTGGCTTCAAAACTATGATATTCAACTTTTTTGTGCCACCAAGGTTTCTGTCAAGTATATTGGAGATTCAGGAGAAGGCTCTTGAAACTCAGACTAGGAGGCAGGAGGAGGACTGAACAAGACATTATTCTGGGTTCTGCCATTTTTAACTTTTTTTTTTGGGGGGTGGGTTTGGGGTTTTTTTTTGTTAGATGCTCAAAATCGTATCTTTTAAGGCTGTTCTAGCAGCCTCTCTATAACTTTTTCTGTATAAGAGGAGACTGAGTTGTTCATATCCCTGAACTGATTTTATAAATTATTAGAAATATATTATCAAGTATAGTTGTACGCAGAAATATAAACCAGTCATGTCTGTAAGGGCCACAACACGGCTTCAGACTGTAAATATTTCTGATACTTTATTATTTATGCCTTTATTATTTAAACCTTAACAAATAAAGCTATACACAGATTTTTTTCTTAGTGTTGTCAGATGTAAAACATGTAGTCACCTGCAAAGCAAATATTTTCAAACATAGCAACTTATGATGAAAGTATGACATTTTAACTCTTTCAGAGTAGATGAGAAAGTGGTTAAGCAATACCTGAGATACCAGATATTTTTATTAAAAAAACCCCAAGCCTCCAAACAATATATGCAACAATAAGAAGATAAAAGAAATTACACTTCACTTCCTCAGTTATTGTCCTTATGCCTATGGCATGTTCATTACCTGAAAGCCAAGTGAAAGGATGATCATATAATAAAAATTATTCCAATTTACTTGGACTTATTAATGTGGGGTAAATTGCTTAGCTCTGTTTTGACAATCTTGATATTTTTTCTTATTTGGTGATAATGATGGTGTTCAAACTGGATCTAGAGACAGAGGCCTGGCAACCAACTGAGTCATGCAACAAATAAAATGCACTGAATTTTCCTGGGAAAGCTGGATTGGAATTAGTCTGATTCAGCTACTCCATACCAAGGTGTATGAGAGGAGCAAGAATGCTGCCAAAGGAAGTGGTGCAAAGCTGGAGAGGCATAGATTCACTTTGCATAATGAAGATTTGTCTTTTCCCCTTGAGGTAATGAATTGAAATTAATTTCCCACCCCTCTACACCTCATTTAGTCAGATGTTCCTGGGCAAAGTGTTTATCTCCAGTGATTTAGGGTTGTGAAATATACTAGTTAACATGTATTATATACAGGTGGGTACTCTGATACTGTGCCCTTAAGTGTTTGCCTTAACCCTTTGTTACATTCCTAGGGAAGCCTATTGCTTTTTAAGGGTGTTAATCATCCCTTAGTCAGATGTCCTGCTGTGGGTGCATGAGAGCTGTGTTCAGGAGGTATTGCCCTCAGCAAAGAATGTGTTGCCTCACAAGCATAAGCCAGTTGTGTCAGTGCTAGATCTGAAAGGAGCAGCCAGAGACAAGGATTAAAAATGAGCCCTGCCTGGATTAAAGACTCCTTGGGTTAATGTAGGATTGGAATTAGCAAATTAGTTATTCAGTGAGGGATGATGTCTCTCAGCATCTAGGGTGGAAATGAGTTGCATGATTCATACAAGGGCTGACATGCAATTGGAGTCTGTCTTATCTCATGGAAGAGCTGCTTGCATTCTGGGTTTGATGTCTGTGAATCTTTTTATTTCCACTTTCAGACGGAGTGTTACATGGACATAAATTGCAGATAAGATTTTATTCATGAGCTGCTCTGTGGAGAACATTCATGTGTAGTGGGTGAGAGTGGTTTCTTTGTAAGAAAATCTTAATATCTGAGTTGTCCTCTGGAAGAGGGTGTCTGTGCCCATTAGCTATTCATTAATAATAATTAGTAATAGTATTATTAGCTTATTGAATATTCCATCAGAAAGTTTGCAGATGACACTAAACTAGGAGGAAGTGTCAATCTTCTCGAGGGTAGGGAGGCTCTTCAAAGAGACCTGAACAGACTGGATCAATGGGCTGAGACCGGTGGGCTGAGGTTCAATAAGGCCAGTGCAGAGTCCTGCACCTTGGACATAACAACCCCGTGCAGCGCTACAGTGAAAGTGGCTGGACAGCTGTCAGGTAGAGAAGAACCTGGGGGTGTTGATTGACTGCAGATTGAATGTGAGCCAGCAGTGTGCCCAGGTGGCCAAGAAGGCCAACAGCATCCTGGCTTGTATTCAGAAATGGCATGGCCAGCAGGTATAGGGAGGTGATTNGGGAGGTTGTTACTAGTCTGGGGTTGTTTAGTCTGGAGAAGAGGAGACTGAAGGGAAACCTTATCACTACCTACTATCACTAGAAAGGGGGTTGTAAAGAGGTGGGTGATGGTCTCTTCAGCCAAGTGACAGGTGATAGTACATAGGGAAATGACCTTAAGCTGTGCCAGGGCAGGTTCAGGTTAGATGTTAGGAAGAAATTATACACTGAAAGAGTTGTGGGGATGTGGAACAGGCTGCCCACGGGGGTGGTTGAGTCGCCATCACTGGATGTATTTAAAAGATGGACAGATGAGCTGCTCAGAGATATGGTTTAGGAGAGGACAGGTATGGTTGGAATCCATGACTTTAATGGTCTCTTCCAACCTAGTCATTCTGTGATTCTGTGATATTAATGGGCAAATTGCATTTCTAACTTTTGAAGAAGTGTTAATATTTTTCGGTCAGCTTCCATATTGTATTTGGGAATTTTTGCTTTCTTTCATTCTACAAATATTTTTTTCCTCTCATTTCGATAGTTTCCATATTCATTATTTACAGGTATTATAGCACTGGTATTACACCTAGGTCACATTCTCTTTGGCCTCATCAATTGAAAAGACCACTGTTTCTGTAGCAGTGTGGCAGTTCTGGCAAAATCATGGTACTGAAATCTTATATTTGGTAGGGTGTGTGAGATCTGGGTCATCAGGACCAGAAGAGACCTAAGAACTCATTAGCAAAAAAAGTAGTCAACACTAAATGCAGTCATCCTGAGAGCTAGACATCCCTATCGCTTCCCATGGTGTGTGAAAAAATGGATCTGACAAGTTCAACTTGTCAACTTCTGGATCATGTCATTTCAAAGCATAAAGATTTTTGAGAGTTTCCTATCAAAATGTAGAGGCCACAGAAAAATCAGACAGTTGAATGAACAACAGAAATAAAGAATCCTATTTTCCTGTGAGTTTGTACTTGAATGAATCTTTTAATGATTAAGGTATAGCCCTGAAAGTCACAATTAGATTTTTTTTTTTCTCCTCTCCTTTGCTGCCTATTAAGACAATTGTGGGAGTGTAGTATTCTGAGGACTCCGTTCTCTTGCCACATCTCGTTTAATTTGGTCCACTAATTCAAATGTATTTTGTCAGGGAAGTCAGACCCATTCAGCCCTTTGACCCTCCCCCAGTATTGACCTTCAAGATGATTTCTTCAGTACTCTAGTTTTGTCACAGACTGCACTGAAAACAGGTGCAATGGATTAAATCTGACTTTGCATCCATCCTTCCTGTTTAAAAAATGAGAGGAACAGTTTTCCTCCATCATGAAGGAAATCATCATCCATGTCCAAAAACCCTGTTTGAGATCTTCACAGATTAAAATCAAAGCCAATGTAAATTTTTGCCATCAGCATTTCTTAAAGGGCCACATTATCACTGCACATTAAGGTGAGATTCCACAGTATGTTTTATTGTTGATAACTCTGATTTAAAGCTTTCCATCAGATTACCACCTTCAAAAAGTTGTGTTCAGTGTGCTCTGTCCAGTGAGCAAAAGGAACTGGTTTGCAAATAGCCTTCTAAAATGTGGAATGGAGACCTTGGCAGCTGTAGGTAATACACTCTTGCCCTGTATCATAGAGGGATTCCTTGGTGGTAAAAGTGCATTTTCTAAGTCATAACACAGCACACAGTACCATTTTTGTTTGTTTGTTTTCTTCGTCCTTTGACTCAATGCTTGTTGTGTATTAATCTTTTAGTCTCTTTCTGGAAAAAAGAAATTTTCCTTTTCTGGAAAAAAATTAATTATTATTTTGATGATTGGGTCTTCTCCATATATTGTAACTTAATACATAAAATAACAAGGTACATCTGGAGATGCCTTATAGTCTGCTGTCTAGACTGAAACAGGTAATAAAAAATCTAACAAAACTTTGCTCCCTTCCTTGTGGTCTTTCATAAAAGATAGACAAAATGTAACAAGGAAATTATGTGAATTATAGTCTTTGAATCACTTATTAATAATAAGGATAGGAGTAAGGAAATGGGTTGTGCAGAGGTATACAAGTTGATCATCTTATACTAAATAAATACTGGGGGGTAACAAATAATTTCCAGTTACTTTCATGATTCCTCCTCCATGTCTTCAAACATTTTTCCCCTAAATATTTTCAGTTCAAATGGCAAGAAAGCAGAAAAAAAGGACATATAGACAGAGTGTTAGTGTAATGAAAACACTATAGATGCCACGTCTCCTCTATCAAAAGACAATCTCTGACAAATAACTACACGATATCTACTTCAAGAAACTGACAGCAGCTTATGCCATGGAAAAATGAAATCAGGAACATTCCCAGCTGCAAAGCCTCAGATGTGTTTATTTTTAGAGTCCAGCCACCCTAGGGTATATGGGTTTTCTATAGGTACTGTTGTCCTTGGGTTTGGGTTGTTGGGTTTTTTGGGGGTGAGGGGTAGAGGAGGGTAAGGTGAGGAGGGTAAGAGTATAAGGGGTGGATTTGGGAGGTGGCCACTGTATATAGTAAGAGCACAATAGCACAATGTTTTCTTTCTGTCCTTCACTTTGTGACTAGTTTCACTGCATATCTTTTGTATGAAGGGTTTACATGTTCAGAAAGTCTTCTTCGTGTTACAGGGACAAGCCTAAAGCAGAGATTGCAAAACTGTGTTTAGGGTTGGCCAGATAGGGAATGGGACTGTGATAGAAGTAGGCAGTGTAATGTATCTGCTGTATGACTTGGTATGGTGAAGATTTACAAAGTACCTTTCTCAGATATATTCCAAAATTGTGCAGGCCACGCTTGGGAGTTCTTGCTCTCCAGCATCCTGAAGAAAGCAATTATATTGCAACAGTTTTGACTCAAGGGCATCTGTGTCAAAATCATTAATCAGATAAAACACTCATATGAATAGAGACTGCAGGATCAAGCACCAGATGTAAAGTAACTGTACCTTCTGACAACTGGAAAAAAGTGATCAAGTTTTAACATTAAATGGGTGTTGTAATTTTTTTATGGCAGCAGAGCTCCAGAATTTGCATTCATTGTAAAAAATGCAGTGACTGTACTCTTTTAACAGTTGGCATGAGGAAGACCTCACTGAGAACAAATGAGTCATAAAAAGAACTAGGTTTACACACAGTAATTAACTTCTTTTTGTCCTAGTGTATGATCTGTTAGATGCTGGCACTGGGCCTTCATGATAGAGGAGATAGAAGAGATAGAGGAAATCAAGATACTTGTGAAGAAAAACTGCCTACCTCCTTAAAATACAAAGTTTGGAAATCTAGTGACAGGTTGTGTTCGTTACAAAACTATAATGAAGTAGCAGCAGAAGCTCAATGTGGTATATATACAGGATCTTGTGGTGGTATGTATGGATATGTGGTGGTATGTATGAAGTTTTGTAAATCGCAACATATAAGCCAGTTCTAGAGCCTGTGATTACCTTGAATCTGTCTCCTGGCAGCAATTTCTTTGGCTTCTGTGAAATATCTGTATGTGCAAGGAGCTAAAAAAATCTTGCAGATCTGAATTTGTCTACTAAAGTTTGCAAGACCAAGGCAGTAAAGCATTAAAATTAGACTCCATTTTAATTAGAGTTTATTCTGTTTATTCACACTCAATGTGAATTTTTATCTACAGTTTCTGTATTATTGAAGTCTCGTTTTTAAGCATTTGCAGCAACTTTTGACTTGTAAAAGCTCTCAAAATATATTTGCTTTTAAATCAGATCCTGTTTTAAACCAAAGCCAGAGTTTTACTTAATATTTCTAAGCGAATTTAATACTTAGGGCCACGTATGAAGCTAATCTGTGTGTTGTGCAATGTGTTTTTCAAAAAAACCCCAAACCAATAAGATTGTGTTTACTTGTGATTTTGTTGTTTAGCACTACTTATCTGTGCCTATTAATAACTTGACAGCAACAAAACCTTCTTGAAACTATTCTCTTCCCATAAAAAGTACCTGGCATCTTGTGCCAAGTTTGACATCCACTGCTTAAGAGCAGTTTGCATTCACCCCATGATATGCTAGGACTTAAGAAAAGAGAAACTACTCAGTGTAACACCTAAAGCAAGCTGCTTGTGCTGTGCAGACTATTATCTCATAATGAGGATTTGCTGATTTGGTTCACAGAATATTAGTGTTTACTAAAATATAGGAAATTTTTTTTCTATGTATGCAGCCTACAAATGGAATGGGCACAGTCTTGCTGTAATGTTATTTCTCCTTGCTGACTCAAAGACTTACACATTAAACTGATGTTGTGCAAATTGTATAAGGAGGGAGAGGGTTAGACTACAAGGTAACAAAATTCTTAGGGACTACAGAATTCAGCATTTTCTTTGAAGTTTACCCTTGTGCAGGGCAGGCCTACTTAACATTACCCTGCTTGTTGAAGGCATATGTGGAAGTGCAAATATTACATAAATGAAATGCTGGACCCTGCTCAGGCTTGTATTTTACTCATAGTTAGTATTCCAGCACTGGAGTTTAATATTTGCCTTTCTTGAATATCTGTGCCAAGAAAGTGCAACAGCTCAGAAGTGAACATACAATTCAAAGATTTCTTGAATTCAAATCAGTTGAAGTGATCATTTTCAATGAGATCTATCTTGATTCTTCTTCTTCAGCAGAATTACTCCTTATTTTGTACAGAGCCAACTTTCTGTGACCAGAAAAACTTTTTGATGCTATTTTGTTGCGTGTTCTTGCCAAATAAATGCATTAAAATATATTAATTATTATAAGCATTCCTTATCATGATAGAGGTACCTGCTCCTGAATGCCACCTATTCTGCTAAAGGAAAGCTATGGATCTATTAATTTGACTTCAATTCCCTAGTCCTCTTCAGCCATTTGATTTTAGTCGTAACAGGATTAGTACATTTCCATGAGGCAAATGAGAGTATGAAGGAGCTTCAGGGGCTGTTAATGTGCAGTTTCTTATTTTTCTGTGCCTGTTCTGCAAAAAGCAAAGCGGAGATTCTTCCTTTTTTGGGATAGTATTTAACAGAAAGTGTTATTTCTAAATGCATTGTATTCATATGAGAATCTGGACTGTTGCACAACTATACTATTTTCTATGTTGGAATGTATCAGTTCAAAGGACCTGGTTTCCGAGGTTGCCCTAACACCTTTAAATTATCAGTAATTAACTTCAAAAAATCTCAGGAACCAGCTGAGGAGTGGTGCCAGTTCAAAGCAGAGATGCGATAGTCAGTAGTGATGGTTTGTTGTGTCTCCTGCTCTAAGTGTCAAATTTCCCAGCTATAGAAAGCATTTTCACACTACAGAATGTTTTCTGATATTGATAGAAAATGACAATAGTGTTGAATATCTATTATTAATCAAATTAGTAATCTAACAGTGCTTAAATACATAAATTAAAACTGGTAATATTCCTAACTTTAACAGATGAAGAATATTAAGACACAAGTATTAAATTACATTCAGCTCTGAGTTAGGGTCCTTAAAGCAGGATGGGGTTATCTCAGACCATCAATTGAAAGTGAGAGCAGGAAATACGTCTATTTCTTCTTCACATTCATCTGCCTCAGTGTTCATTAAATCAGCAGGAGAACCAGGAGGTATTACCAAATAAGAACTTCCACAGGCTCAGGCTATAAGCAGCCCTTCTAAGAGCAAAGGGGGTCTGGTTTCTTTCTCTGCTCTCCTTCTGTTGCAGAGCAATGTCACAAACTAATGTGTCAGGGCTGCCCTAAAGCTGTCACACACTGTTGTAAATTCAGAAGACTGATACATGTTTAGACAAGGAATTTGCTTTACAATCTCTTGTATTTTGATGTATGGTCAGGTGCAATCTGTCCTTTAATAGGGTCCAGTGTTCTGCCCTTTAACCAAATAGAGAGGGATGTAAACATACAATGCCTTTTCCTGTTGATTACGAGGTCATCATTACTTCTGTGGTTCATTTTCTTCTGCTCGTTGGAAACTAGAAAGAGGACAGTGCTTATACTAATGGAGAATATAAGCTTATACAATGTCAGAGCTTTGTCTTTGTGTAATGACTTGCAAAGGTATTTTTCTCTTACTTTATTTAGGACAGTAGTGGCCAGGCCTAGGATACATTGTACCAATGAAGCCCAGAAGGACTGTTCCATTTTCCAGAAAACATTTTATATCTTGATTTGCTGGAAACTCACTTTTTTTTTTTATTGATTTCAGCTAGTCTTTGGACTCCTAGCTGAAACTTTGAAGTATGTGTTGTGTAAGATGATTGAAGTCAACAGTGAGGGATACAATGACACAGACTTGTAGGTTACAAAATATGAATTTTCAGTCATTTCAACAATGGCTATACGCCCTTACTTTGACACCCACAGATCTCCTAAATTTTTTTTCTTCATGTCAGACAAATTATTCTTTCCAGAATGCCTCTTTGCACCAGAGTCCTTGATCTTCCCCTCCCTTTCCCCTAGGAGAAAATCTGCCTTGTCTCTGACTCACTGCCACATTTAGCCCCCTCATACCATCAAGTGTTTGTCCCACAGATTTGAGGTTGTTTCCTCACTACACCCTTTGATTTTTGACTGTACCCCATCTACTCTTTGTATTCAACCTCTTCCTCAGAGATCTTCCTATGCCTCTTTGAAGATTACCCATCATAAAAAGTCATAATTAACATAGATGATAAAATATGCAGGAGTAGGAGGCAAAGTACATACTCCTAATGCTGTTTCATACTGACTATATAACTCAGTTTTCAGGCTTCTGCAAGTCCAAGCAAGCAACTCAGTAAGCTCGAAGTACTTAATGTAGTATATGGTGTTCTTTGCCTTGGTTTGCATTATTTGACAACCAGTATTCAGGTTCGTTTATATGTATCTTTCAGTAGTGCCAAGTTCACTTGAAAACTCACTACACCTCAGTGTTTTCAGGTATGTGCCTGTGCATGTATGAATACATACATAAAAATATTATGCACACACATTTATCCTTCCAATATGCTAAGATTTTTAGTATTTCCTTGTCTAGGCTAACTGGTGCAGATATTCACACCACTGATGGGGTAAATTGAGCTGCAGAAAAAAAGCATGCCATTTCAGAGTGATTAATGATAAGTATCATAAAATTTATGTGGTGACTTACATTTTGGAATGAGGGATTATCAATGAATCAGGATATCTGGTTAGAAATGGGCATAACTGACCCACTGCAGTCATGGTCATTAAGTTCCAGGCTCCAATGTTTTAATACTACCAGGAAAAGCTGCAAACTGGAATACAGCCTTCATTAAAGAACTGTTGGCCATTGGTTTTTTGGGGTTTTTTTTTCAGATAATCTTTCTCAGTTTTTATTTGGATAAAACTCTTGATACTAGGAGCAAGCTACTTAGTTTCCCTCCTAAAAGGCATGGTTCAATGCTGGCTGTCAGGGAAGCATGGGGCTTTGGGAATTTTTGCATTCTGTTTAGTGCTGCACCTGTTGGGGTTGGGGAGGGCAATGGATGGTCTTTCTCTAGGCAAAATTTGGTTTAAGGAAACATCTGGTTTACTGGCTTTCTAAGATGTTCTGTGGACTTGAGGGTTTTGTGGCACCTCCACAATAACATATTCTATTGTGTGGCTTCTGACACATCTTCCAAGACTTTTCCGAGGGTGATTATCTGGGTCTGCAAGAAAGTCCTCAAAGTGGCTGGGCAGAACTGCCTTCCTTGTTTCCTTTCCTCTTATTGCTCACTGATGTTGTTGTGAACCTTTTACAGAAATAAGACCCCATACCAGCCCTTGCATAGCATCAGTTTTATTAAAGAAAGGATTTGTTCAATCACCCTCATCCTTTTTGTTTTCTGTCTCCTCTGGTCTTTCACATCCATTCCCGAGTGTTGCGCTTGCATAACTTGGCTTGAGTTAAGTGGATTCGGTTGAAACTGAGCTCCTTCTGTATATCTCCTTGCAATCTAAGGAAGAGACTTGTTTTAAAAGAATCAGCCTATTAGATTTGCATTCATGAACAGTGAACTTACCTTACCTGCAGGCACAAAGTGCAGTTTGCTTTCTTCCTGTGGTTGGTCTCTGGTTCATAATATTTATGTGCTATATTTTGGTGCTACCTGATAACAGTGGCCTGTGTAAATTAAAGTAGCCAGGGGCTAAATTTCATGTAAATTTAACACCCACTGCCTATGGCCTCAAGGGACCACCCCAGAAGTGAAAGACTAGTTGGACCCTATGAATGTCCCAAACCACATTCCCTTTCACCAGCCCTTTACACAAAAGCCTGGGAGGGAATATTTAAAGACTGATTCTCGGGGATTTCCTTGCACCAAAAGCATCATTTGATGAGCAGCTGAGCTAGGTTTTGAACTGTATAATAGCACTGGAACTGGCGCAAAGCAAGTGGAACAGACCCAAGCTCAGCCCACAGACTTTAATTGCACTATGACTCAGATAGTACTTCTTAAATGTAGGCTTTTTTTCCTCCTCCTCATCCATCCCCTTTAAAAAACTGTGCTCCATATTTTTATTTATATACCAAGCCCTAATTTTTCCTCCTTCCCACCATATCCCCTTGAAAAACATGTGCTTCATATTTTTATTTATAATTTATGAAGCGCTAATTGCCTGCACTGGGCCATTTCAAGGTCCCCCTAATCCCATTTAGACTTTTATTTACTTTTTATTCCTTTTCCACCAGGCAAGTGTCTAGAGGAATATCAGCTATGAGGTCATGTGTACTGATGAAATGAAACAACTTAGGCCTGAATTCTCTTTTAGAATGTCTTCAACCTTACAGTATCACTTGCAATGATAAAATTTAAGTTATATGTAACAGAGAGAGAGGGGGATTTGTGTCTTTGTTTCTTAAGAGACAGACGTCCAACCTGTAACATTTTCTTACCAGAGCTTCAGGAGTACAGCTGGCAAATGAGATAACTAGCAGTTAATTCCTCCCAAAAATAAAACATGGATTGGTTTTACTAACAAACATTGAAAAACAATAATGGTTTGTATCAGTTGATTTGATAGCCCTGAAAATCTTCATACAGTTTTTGACCATTTACAGATAAAATAGCTTGAAATGTAAAGAAATTTAGTTAATTTTACTTTAGTTTTACTCAGTTTCTCTTTGAGTTAAATATTTTTATCTAAAACTTTTAAACCAAATGTTCTTAAAATCTCAGTGAAAATTGTATGAACAGACAGTCCTCAAATTTGCTCTTTCTCTGGCAACATTTTTTTCCAATGAACTGATATTTTCTGATAAAAAAAAGCAGCATCTTGAAAAATACTCTTCCTGATCAACCTCCCACACAAATATGTGTAAGGTGTATATTTTTGAAGCCATCCTTTAATCAGTTGGAATTCCAGATTCCCCTTCCTGAAGTCAATAGCTGTCTAACTATTGCATCCATATCGTGTCACTGGCCAGTGATTGTCATACCATACCGTACCATACCATACCATACCATACCATACCATACCATACCATACCACACCACCTTATAGTCCTGGAACATTCATACATCATATCTAAATATATAGTATATGCACATACACACATATATATTCACATATCATATGTGAATTATGCATACATTAATATATCATATAGTCATATACCACATATGCATATATCATACCTGGAGCATTTCTTTGGGCCTCCTCCTCTTTTGTAAAAGTGGGATTTTGCTACCCATTGTTCATCAAGATTATGGCTTTCAACTAGATTCCTTTATCTTACACACCAGGTCTACCTAAAACAGAAAAAAAACCCCATAATTTTGCTATGTCCTATGTAAGAAAACAAAGAAAATCTCACCTACTTGCCCATGTGCTGCTATCCATGACCTTCTTGTCTTCCGCATGGTCTTCTGCAAGACTCAGTTCTCCCCCTCGGCAACATCATGACCAAGCTCATTGGGATTTACTCATTAGATGGTGCTTGCCAGAAATTTTCATGGATATGAGTCACCAAAAAAACATTGCAATTATTGGATTGGTGACTTGTTAGCAATGAGAGCATGATCTGGGATAGAACGAGAAGCCGTGAAGCACATCCAGCTCTTTAGATTCCTGTTTCAGACTGGCAGTCATGATGTTTCTCATCTTGGACAAACTTGCTTACGTATTTCTGGTAATCCCAGTTAAGAGGTGGTTGTTTGTCCCTTCTATGTGTCTTCTCTCTTCTGACACTGTCAGATGACACAGGCAATTGCACTGGAGCAGTTGATATGTTACATGTCGATAACTGCCCCATCAGTTGCAAATCAGTAGTGGAAAGGTAATGGGTTTGTTAATGCTGTGCCATTGAGGAAAGGCTCACATCAAGAAGATTTCTGTATGTAGCTAGCATTTAGATATCAGTGTAGGTGTACAGGAATTTTGTAAGAAGAGCAGAACAGTCTCATTTTACAATTCACAAGTTATATGACTGCCTGAAAATATTAAAGAGACAGCCTAGAATAACAAAAGTAATCTTACAGAAATTCCCAGCATCTACTGAATATTATTTGCTAATGGATGTCGATAGAGATATTTAAGGGCCTATTTCTGGCTTTTTATAAATAGAGTTGTCAGACCTTCCCGGCTGAGAACAAGGAGTGTACAGAATATTTGCTGCAAAATAGATTCAGTTGCCAGAGATGAGGTTTTGCCATCAAGATATTCTCTGGTGATTGAGAGAGGCCTGGGGACAGGCATGTCTTTCAGATCTTCCTCTCCTCATAGCAGTTTTGAAGGCAATCTGTCGCATACCAGACAGACTCAAGGAAAGCTGTTCTTGGTTGGCTTTGGGGCTGCACTGATAGGTTTGCTGTCTGCATAGATAGTTGACCTGGACCTTGAGTCCTCAAAGCGGACTTTGAGTGCTTTTGAGGAGGGAGCCCATATGTATTCACCAGGTCCAAACCAGGATTTGTGCTGCTCCTTCACAGCTGGGGAGCTACACATTTCTGATTTTGGTACTTAGAAAAGGCTGTGGAGTCTTGGAGACAATAAGGGATACCTGAGACTATGGCCCTATGCAACACCTAATATCACCTCTGTGCACTGGCATGTCTCTTTGCATGACATGTCCTTTAAGGTGCCTGGGACCACCTCCAGAATGATGTGCCATGGCACTCTTTGGGTTGAACTCTGAGTCTTTTTGAGTTGAATCCAGCCTATCTATGTTTGTGCATATGTGTGTATATATACAAAATCTGTATTTCTTTTTAAGCAGCAGATGACTAGAGAAGCAATATTTTCAATGCCTCTGGATGTAAGGAAGTAATTCTCTCTTCATTAAGTCAGAAATCTCCAAAAGTCACTACAGTAAAGAAACTTCTGAAAATCCCTGCATGTGCAAAATTGCCTCCTTGCTTTCTTCCCTGAACAGCTGCTGATCAGATGAAGACAATAAAAATTAATACGAAGTGTATTCAGACTTGGCTCCCTGCCTTCGTAAAGTAATGGCTAACCTGATGGGGAAAAAAAACCAAAATGCAGAGCTCGTATGAGGCAGCAAAGACTATGGAATTTTAAGGGAAATTAAAATAGGATGCCCAATGGAGCAGGTGTTTGTTTTTTCCTGCCACTTGAATGACAGCATTTTTTTCTTCTCATCAGTGAAAATTTTTTAAGGGGAGAAAAGGAAATAATGGTGTGAAGGATTGAAGTAACTTAAGAGAGAAAATTCATAAATTAGATGAAATGGTGATCCACATGCAGACTTCCTGTTGACAGTGATATTTGCATCTGTATAAGGAAATAGATATCATGGTATGTAAATTAGGAGACAGTAAGTACAAAAGTGGTAAACTATTTCTAAAATATCCAACAGAAAAATTTATTTTACTGTCTTCTGTAGAAATATATGAAGGCCCCAGCTGGTCCTCCCAGGGCCTATGCAGACTTTGTGAAAAGGAATCATAGAAGATGGAATATAAACACTCAAAAAGGGAGAGGGAAGCATATGTGTAAGGTCCTGTTGATAAAGCACAAATAGAACTCAACTCTTCGGCTAAGGGCCTCTGCAGAGGCCCTATTGCTGTGCACTGGTTTTGGTTTCTTCATCCAGGAGCACCGGTGAGCACTTATGTAGAGTTTGTTCTAAGCAGAGAGGAATGCAGGGCCTTTCAAAAATCCACTACATGTGTTCATTATGATGAGGAATAAAACACAGTCTAGTTGAACCGAAATAGATCAAACATCCTCACTGATGTTAGACCTGCGACAGGCAGCAGAGTACCAATTTGGCAGTGATGCATGATGGTTACCAGAGGAATGGGAGGGAGTGGGGAGCGTGGCTCACAGTATTAAGAGGCCAAAGGATTCTTTTCTCAAGTCATGTGCTGCTCAGGGACTGAAACACAAAAAGATGTTCTCTGATGGCCAGCATTTCTTCCCCATAGGTTTGAATGGAAAAGACAATGGTTGGCAGCCCTGCTCTTCATTTTAATTGTTTCTAGCAGGAAAGCCTAACTCCCCACCTCACCCCTTAAGGATTGCCCCCTCCAACTGTCTTGGAACCCTGTGTGTGAAGGCATGTTCTACTGTTGAGTCATTTGCATCCAGCTGAGTCAGGGTCTCTGTTCAAACTGAAGTCCTGCAGTCAGAGATGTTGATCGGAAAGTTTCAATTTATATCTTTACAGACAACTACTGGGCTTATAATCAAGTTTAATAGGCTGGTAATGAAAATGTCAGCAACATCGGTGGACGTTAGCTGTAGATGGAAGTGGTAGGAGAGACCATCTACTTGCTCTAAGAAAGATCTAAGAATGAACTAAAAAAAACCCACTTTTTTTCAGAAGTGGACTAGATTACGCCTCAAGGCAGAACCAGATTCAGGAGGTGGCATTGCCCACGAGAAGGCCAAGAGAGAAGCCCTGGATGCCCTGCCTCCACACAAGCAAAAAGCCACAATGCCCACCCCCACAGCTACCCCACACCAGCTGCTTTTGAAGATGGACCAATCTCCAGATAGGATACACAAGAGAAAAGAGCTGAAGAAATTTAATTTAGCCTAGCTGTAAGCTCAGCATGTTTCCCACAAGTTTGCTTTCTTGGGTTAAATTTCAGTATTTTGGGGG
>VXBZ01008334.1:0-29717 GCA_013399135.1 Heliornis fulica | reverse complement strand
AAGTGGTTAAGTAAGTAGGAGTGCATCATTTATAAACAATGCTTTATTAGTAATCAGTAGTAAGAGAAGTAAAGGGTAATATCAATCTCGTTTGAAGTCAGTAAAGTTTATCTCTGATGTTAGCCAATCCATAACAGGATCAGGCCCTTTGTAACACAGTGCTTTGATGCTGCACAGATTTGTCTTTGACGCTGTTTCTACATAACAATAATTAAAAATCAGAATAACAAGCTTCCCTCCAGTTAGGTTAAAATGTACTGTATGTACTTGTTCTAAACCAGCAACAGGTAGATTAGAATTCCATAAATATCGTGCTAACATGAAAAGGAAATAATTTCTTCTTTTACACTGGTTTGTGGAAAGACCAATTTACAGCCTATCTCTGCTGAGGCATGTTTTCAGAAACATGATTTTAAACAAGCCAAAGAATTCTGTCTTCTCCTTCAATGGGTGAATTTGC
Organism: Heliornis fulica; assembly: GCA_013399135.1. Classification (NCBI taxonomy): domain Eukaryota; kingdom Metazoa; phylum Chordata; class Aves; order Gruiformes; family Heliornithidae; genus Heliornis; species Heliornis fulica. The sequence continues at coordinate 29,257 of VXBZ01008334.1, read as the reverse complement.
TCTTATCTCATTAAGAAAGTCAAGTACTCTGAAATTTCTTGTATGAGACATTTTCAGGACCAAGACTACCATCTTTGCAAAAAAAAGGTTTTATGTAAACCTCAAAACCTGCCCCCCCCCCCCAAAAAGTGTTCATTCAACCTTACATGGTCATTAGCATTAGGCATAACTGAAAAGCATACAAAACTAGGGACAGATGGTTTTGTAAAACTTCAAAAAGCTTTTCTTAGTTCTGCCAAAATGTGCATTCTGTATGGTTAAAAACTAGGTAGGTTATCACCCCTATGGGAGTGATGGAGAGCAAGGGTTTTATTGTTTGTAAACAGCCTATTTTGATAAAGTGCAACAGTATTGTTCTTAAGATATGAAACATATGGCCTGAGCTAGTTTAAGAATCTCAAATCTGGTCATAGGGAGATAATACATGTACCATCATACCTCAGCCCAGTAATGCATTTAAGCACGTTCTTGGTTTTAGATAGTGCAGGACTCATGCAGTACATACTGGCATGTTCATTTTGATCTGTAGTTTTCACTGGTCTTTCCTTCAAGGAATTTGCAGCTGCTCAACACAAAGCATTCTGCGCTGATGCAGACGAGGCTATTCCAGGCTCAGCCTTATCCTCTTCTTATTTGCATGCTGTGAACAAGAACAAAGTTTGCCATGAGGATGGTTGGAGGAAAGCTTGACAATCACCATAGAATTTAAAATACTTGTTGAGCTATATAAGTTGTTTAATATAAGTAAGTTTTAATTAGAATAAATTACTTAGGATTAATAGGGTGTGATTTGTGCACTTGCTTAGCTTTGCTTAGCATGAGTAGCTAGATTTGATAAGCCTTTAGGCTGCAATAGAGGTATTTTTCTCAGTAATTTTCATAGTAGCTTTCCTAACGGCTAATGCTGTCCTGTGTTTAGTCTTTACAGTATGGGGAAGTATTTTGATATTGCACTAATTCCTTGGCAGTGTATTTTCCCAAATCTGGCACTCCAGTTCTCCACGTTCCACCAGCAAGGGCAGGGACACAAGGTGTGTAAACAAGAAGATAAAGAGGCTCCAACCTTTGACAAAAACTGCAGAAACTGCAAGTCAATAAGGTAAGAGCCTGCCTGCCAGAATCAGAAAAAGAATTCAATTAGATATTAGAAAAACCCAGACCAAAAATCACCATTGGACTGAAGAATGCGTGCACAGTGCATGAAGGGTGTGTGAGGGGTGGGAGTAGTGGTCCTCAGGGTATAATTGCCTTCAGGTGTCTTACTTTGTTCTGGGTCCCTCTCTTTGGAGGCACCCAGCCCAGGGTGATCCTGCTGTGGCACCTTTCAGTTGTATTAAATATTCAATGATGTCTGACACCTAAAACTGTGCTGCATGAAACGTAGGGTTGAGCCTGAAGAAGGAGGAAGTGCACGCAGAATAACTGTGTGTGGCACCATGAATGGTGGGTGAATACTTAGGCAACAGCTGCTACTTTAACAGTGTTCCACTGCCAATAAATTCTCCAGCGGTAATGCACATACTGGTAAACATCATATTCAAAGCGAGGTGATAGAAATCCAGACAAATTAAATCTAAAGGACTTAAATTTATTGTCCAATGCCTGTGGTACTCACAATGAGTTTTAAAAAAATTTAGCCAGAAATAGAAGATTCTGTTTTCTTTTCCCTCTTTTTCTCTCTTCCTCATCACAGGAAATTGATGGCCACAAGACACGTGCTGTGGGTCTGACACTGGCCATGCATCAGATGTCTTCAGCTTAAGGCCAGCTGAAGTGGTAGGCCCTTCTGGTCTCCAGCATGCTTGCCAAGCCAACTCAGGGACTGCTCTTTTGCGGCAGCAGGGAACATGCCAGGTTTCACAGATCCATACTTGCTTCTCCATAGGAGAAGCACTAGACCTGCAAGGCAGCACCCTGCCATCCGACTCCTGGCTGGCAGCGGGTGCTGTGAGTAATCGTCCGGTGGGAGATGCATTCCAGTCCAAGGTAGCTGCCTCTTGTTTCTCGGGCCCCAAGCAAAATCCCAAATGAGCAGCTGTTTCCACAGGAAGAATTAAGGCTCAACAGGCAAATAAGGCTCTCTGGACCAGCTCTTCTGGAGGTTTCTGAGGAGCAGCGAAGCCACATATGCTTAGGTTGGATGGGAGAAATTTCTCCCTGGTCAAAGAACCAGGACTGCGGATCTGCTGCCCTCTCTTGGCCTTTTGGACCTTGAGCTCATCTCACTTCGCAAATGAGCGTAAAAAGTGTATTCCCACTTATCATCATCATCAGGTTGAAAACACAGAAGTGTAGAAAGCTGAGCTAAATCCAAGACAGTAGGAAAACCAACTTTCTGGCACTTGACAGCAATGGCATCTTGGTGGGCCATGAGCAAGGTGGACAGATGACCAAGTGCAAGGTCAGCAGTGTCCATGGTGACCATAACCCACCAACAGCCAAGACCAACATCCTACTGGCACCTGGGGCCAACCACAGGTCCACAGATGTATCACACATAGATCAAAAGGTGAGCAAGCAGTTCAGCCATGTCATCACTCATCCTTACGCCTGTAAGCAAAACTCATTTTCCATGTATTCTTTATTCCACTGCCAGTCCTCTGAATCACCATGTCCTTCCTTGATTTCGCCTCACTTGTATGCACATCTACCTGATGCTTTCTAAAAGACCAAAAAAAAAAAAATCAAAGTATGCTGCCTATAGATGTTTTGGGATATTCCTTGTATACCCCTGCCTTTGCCACATTTGTTGGGCAAGGCACATGGTGCAGCAAGAGCAAAAAGCATGTGACATTTTTCATGAGGTTTATGCTCAATAGTTTCATACTAACCAGCAGGAATAATTTCGAAATACCAGAAAAGTAGTTAAAAGAAAAAGACAAAACTTGACATGTAATAAATAATTGAACAACTCACCCTAATGAAACCTGCAACATCTCTCAGTCACGTTATGGTTGTATACTCATCAGTTTTTGTGGTGTTTTGCATAAATTTCATTAGTAGGAACAGAGTAATATTAAAATATATACATACACACAATTTGATGGCTTTTCAGTTCATTATGAAATACTTCACCTCTGGGCAGATGACTAATATGCTATTAAAATTCCCTATCCTTGAGTTGTTTCATAGCCAAAAAAAAGGGTGCAGTCACTCATGATCTTTATTAAATAAGCTGAATACACCCACTCAGGGAAAATGCTGTTGTACGACTTTAAAGTGTCCTACGGCAGCATTAACATGCTTCAGCTCCATGTTGTGGAGCTACAGTAATAACTTCATAGTAAAAATAGGAGGGAATTTCCATTATAATGCTGTGCTGAGTAGCTTGGGAGGCATTGTTAGGAAGATTTTTTAATTTCAGATTAGCAAAAAGAAGACTTTGACTGCATGTTGGCTTGTGGCAGCTCATGTTTGGACCTGAGGTTGCCCTACAGTCCAGTACAGATAACAATTTCTCACTGTGATAAAAAGGCAGTTGCTATTGTGCCGTAATAAAAGGGAGGTGTGGACAGTCATACCTCAGTTCTGCCCAGATTTGGGTGATTCCAATTTAGATCCTTGCTCTGCTAAAGACCCTTCATTTCAACTCCAATTACTTTCCTGGATCTTTATTTTCTTATATGTTAAACCAGGATATGAAAGTGCTTTTTTGTCACTCTGGCTTGCAGAGTGATGTGTGAGCCTCATATGCAGAGGCTGGCATGCTGCCCTCTCCAGCGTACTGGAGCTGTGCCTGGAAGCCAGTGGGAAGGTTGGTTGTTACTGAGGTGCCACAGCACCACAGATAATGCCTCTTGCACTGGTGCTTGGTCAAGGGATAAAGCCAATGCTGAATGTTGGGTGTAGCAGATGGCTGCTGCAAACTACAGAGTTCCTGTACCCAGGGATGTGGTGAACTCTAGCAAACCACTTGTGTAGGGCAATATAATCCTGAATAAATTGTTTAGTTTCAGTGTTATAAAATTTTAATCTTTTTATGGATAATCTGTAATAGAATAGGTAATAAACTTGAATTATTTCCTATTGTTTTAATTATTAACTCTGTTTAGAACCAGACATAAATTCCTTTATTTATTTCTTTTAAACCAAAATGTTTAGGAAGACACAAAAACACTCAAACACTGTGAATGGCAAATAGCAAATCCAAATGTGTGCCAATATAGCACACAATGCATCAGGAAACCATTTGTGAATGAAATCTAGACCAGAACTAGCCTATTTTCAAGGGAGTATGGAAGGTATTTTTCATCTTTACCCCCATTTAAACATCTCTATAAAAAAAAAATGGGTGAATTAACCTAATAATTTCAACAGGAAACAGTTTTCTCTGGTAACTTGGGTTTAACAAATTGCTTCTTTGTCACTCCAACTTCATTGTCTACACTTAAAGCTGCCCCTATTAAATGTTGCATGAGAGTGACTCAAAAGTGCTTAGAAAAATGTAACTCTAATTACACACACAGGACCAAACTTGACAGAAAATTTGAGATGTTGTTCTGGCAGTAGCTGACAGTGACGACACTGACAATAAACTTACCTTAAGAACAAATAAACTCACATTATTAACAACCAAATTCAGTGTGTTGTTATGAATGGAGAATCACCTGATTTGCCTGTGTTTAGGGATATAACTTTGTTTGGGTATGTGAATACTGACTGCATTTTATTTTGTAAATTAATATCATATTCTATTGATAATTATGTAAACCATAGGAATAAATCTAATGACAGAATGGAGTAAATCCCTGTAATTCTAAGAAATGTTTATTGCAATAAGAGAAAAATATGGAAACTAAATTTTAAATTTTTCCAGGAAAGAAAAAGCAAAGCCTATTTATTTCTCTGAATAACTTCACGAGTGAAAATTCATTTCTTTACAATTATTTATTTTGTACTTTGTGTTACCATAGAAGTACCTGAATTGAAAGTGGTTTTAATTAAACTACTATTCAGCCTAAATAAATAAAAAACTATTAGGACAATAATGAATCAAGGGACTTTTTTTCATTGCTTTTCAAAATGCATACTTACTGTGAATGCCTCAGGTTTACAAATCTAGTCCAGCCTTATCATGCCATGCAATCGATCCTGAATTTTCTTTGCAGAAACATTTCTTATTTAATTCCTGGGATGTGAATTGCCTAATGTTGATCTTTAAAGAACTTCTAAAATGTATAAACACATACTGAAAAATATAAAGCAACATCATTATGATTAGAATAACACTGAGATAAAGGTGCTTAGATTGTCACAGTTACTCTGGATGTTGAAAAGCAAAACTCCATCCTTATATCATTATGATTGTCACCACAGATTGTCACCACAATGTGCTAAATGTTCTTACTGTGTAACTTTTAATTATTTTTCAATTTTTCTATAACTTACAGCTTTAACCAGAACAGATACAATCAGGAAAAAAAAAACTATCATGTGGGACAAAAGTAAATATTTCAAACCTGGTTTTGTGAAAATCATTTGGTCTTAAGGGTTGTTAGCATACCTAAGGGATTACAAACTAGGATTTTACATATTAACTGTTATTTCTTAAAGCCAGGCTAAAATAAAAAGAATAGGAATGCAGTTATACAATGGCATGGTTATTATTAAAATAAAAAATCAACAACTCACAAGCATATTAGCAAAAAGATGAATAATTTACACGTCAAACTGACACATATTGGACCAGCTTCCTTCCCCCTTCACATTCATAAGTCTATACAGGTTTCATAGTAAGATTCAGATCTCATAATTTAATGAAACAAACTTAATCAGAGGTGTTCATTAAATAACAATTCTGATATGGAGATAACTTAGAATGACTAAGTAAAGACCTACTTTCTTTTCCTCTATCACCCTGTGAAAAGTTCTACAAGGTTGTAATTTGCTAATTAAACCATGAGATCAAAATCAATGTTTCGGGCACTTAATTGCTGTGTTGTGCTCTTCTCTAAGAAATCACGGAAATTTCCATGAGAATTGAGGAATTTTTACTACTTTTTTAAAACCATCTTTTCAGTTAAGTTGTTAATAACATCTTTTAATTTTCAGTCTTAAAAAGGAGTGGATATAAACAGGAAAGGCTTTGAATTTGGAGTATATTGAAATTGGGTGTGCTTGAAATAGGGATGCACTTAAGTGCTTTACCACACTTTATCTAAATAACAGCTTATCCCTTAGAGATGCTCTCAATTGAAAGATTTAAAGCACACCCAATTTCTGTAATTTTACACAACTAATTTTTAATTTGTTTTCCTCTCCTCCCCTCATTTCTAGGTGTAAAAGCAATGCCTTAAAAAGCATAGACTTTTTCCTTGTACCTTCATGATGCACCTTCATGGTGCATTCTAAATACATTAGACATTTTTTTCAGTTACAAATATAGAATTTATCTTTGGAAAATATTTAAAATCTGCTTCCAGCACTGTCCTGAGTTTCCACATAGTATAGTGATTTCTAATGAGGGAGGATGACTGCATCATAAGAACCAACATCAAAACCCATTCTAATGTATGCAAGGGTGGAAATCAGACTGAGTGCAGCTCATAATTCTTAATAATAAGAAAATTATAATATGGAAACATGCTTTCTTGTAAAAAGCCCATAATCCTATTTTTTAATAGTTTTTCAGGGTTTTCCCTCAGGCTTCCTAGTTTACTTAAGAACAGAGATGGATTTCTTACTTAAACATTCTAAGTTTCCTGGGTTTAATTCACTGTTTTTCTGCTTGACTGTTGCAAATGTTTTCAGATGTCTAGGATTATTTTTGTTACCAGAAAAAAAAAAAATCTGACAGATTTTATGTAACATACCTTATGACAACATTGGAGTATTAATGAGAAGAGAAAAAACCTCAGAGGGACTCACATTTGAACTAAAATTTCATTTTAGTTCAGAAACTAAACTTACTTTAGAAATTCTTCTCCATGTCCAAATACAAAACAGTTTGCCATATGTTGTTTCCTATCATCCTGTTTCCCAGTTAGCAAATGGAAAAGCTCAGAATAAGTAACACAAAGACGGTAGAGTTTCTGTACTTTCCCAGAAACATATTATTTGCTTTAGTGTTTGGTAGCTCCCTTGTCTGACTTGTGATTGACTCCTTCTACACTCTGGGTTTTCAGAAATTACCTAGGTAGCCACAGCTTGAGCTTAACAAATCCTTAGAAATGTGAACAGCAATTCAGTTGCATTTATCCTCCAGTTGGTAGTGTGGTCCTCAATGAGTCCCTGAGCATGGGCTTGACAGACTTTATTTTTTTAAATATTTGTAAAGAAATATTGGTTTAATTTTTATGGTGTATTACATATTCTGAATTAAAAAAAAAAAAAGAACAAACAGGGTCTGCTAGAGTAAATGCTTGAAATGCTTAAGACCCACCTATTCTGTGGGGACTTTAGTGTAGTAACCTATTCCCCGCAGTGGGATTTCTGTGTGAGGGGGTTTCTGCAGTTATTTCAGTTTTCAGGAAAGTTTTCTGGAGACAATACTGCTGTGGTCTGCAGAGGCTGAAGGCCAACAGATTCTCAGCCTTGCAGCTGTTTGGGTGCTGTGTTGATTTTCACACCCTGCCCCACAATTCAGAGACATTTAGTACCTACACATAAAAACTATGTTAGGCCAGGAGTTATTGACCCCATTTATTCTGGAGAGAAGCATGTTCATTCCCATGTTTTTGTGTTGTATTTGAGATGGCTCTACTATGGCTGCTCTAACACATCTTGGTGGCATGTGTGGCCACCTGAAACTCAGGAGTCATAGCTTAGCAGTGCCTGAATATCCCTCTTCTCCATCCCTGTCATCTGGGCAGTCTAAGCCTCTGGTTGTCAAGATGGATTACACATGGTGTGGTGACTTTATTCTGAGAGCTTTACAGCTTTGTGGTCTTTTTATGCTTTTTATTGATAGGTAAAGGATGTGGACAAAAACTGTTAAACTGAATTCATGTCTTAATGTTTCCATTACCTTTACTAGAATGGTGACTTTTTATGGCTTTAAGCTGTGCCAGGGCAGGTTCAGATTAGATATTATGAAAAAGTTCTTCACTGAAAGAAAGAGTTGTGGGGATATGGAACAGGCTGCCCAGGGAGGTGATAGAGTCACCATCCCTGGATGTATTTAAAAGATGGGCAGATGAGGTGCTCAGGGATATGGTTTAGGAGAGGACAGGTATGGTTGGACATGATGATCTTAAAGGTCTTTTCCAACCTGTTGATTGTGTGATTCCATGACATGTGGACACACTAGCAATAAGTCAATAACATATCACCATCAAGGAAAACTCCAAGAATCTTGAGTCATAACAGGATGAGGACTATACAAGGCTCTGCATATATGTTTAAGATTAGTACTGTGCCCCCCCAAAAAACCCTCTCCCAACTATTCCTGAAATTGGTAGAGTTAATATGAAGATGGCAGGATTAACTACATCAAATTATCTCCTGTTTTGTATGAACAGTAATAACTCCTCAGTACTACTCCAGAACCACTTCGACTAGACATGACCTGACCAGACTTGCTTTTCTATTCTAGCTCAAGATTAAAGCATTTCTTACCACCACATTTTTTTTTTAACTAATCCTCTCTCTGGCTGACTCATAACAGCTGTTAAATAACTAGATATTTAGCTGAAGATGAACTGAACCTATAAATTTAAACATGTCATATAATAACCAACTCCTTTATGCATAGCAAACTGCTTCTGTCATCATCTGACTGCTTCTTGGTGACCTCACTGTCTGCATCTGATTGAACTGATCTAATGTCATAGCTGAAAAAAGTTTATAATCACGATTAGATATGTCTGATGCATGCTGGAGTAGGACAGAGCCCACCTAGGAGTGCTGGGTATTGTGTGTGGGGAGATGGAAAGGCTGATACAGTTTTTGAAACAAGTTGGTTAGAGTTTGTTCCTAAGTGTTTCAACAGCAGCATGTGCAAAAGTTCACATGCCTTGTTTTTACTTCCTTTCTTCACCCCTTTGATGGTTATCTGACAGTCTCCCTTTCCCCTCACATGACTGTGCAATGAAGTCATGCCTTGTTGTTGATGGAAGGGTACATTCACCATTTTTCTCTGCCTCCTTAGAGGTTCTGTCTTGTTAGAAACTTACTAGCAGTACCACTGACTGCTGCTCCTGCAGTAGTGAACAGTCTCTCCTCTCTAGACCACAGAGCCTCACAAGCATCAACATTCTCTAGTGGCAGAGCCTGAGACCTAGAGTAGTAAAATGACTTGCCTGAATTCCTGTGGACAAATTCAGCTTTTTGTTCATAGCTTTACATCATATGGAGCCCCCATGCTTTGTTTTCACAATGAAAAGATAACATGTGAACAGAAAAGCTTTTATTAAAAGCACATCTATGTAAAAATGCAGCCAGAAGAAAAAACAAAACAAAACAAAACAAAACAAAACAAAACAAAACAAAACAAAACAAAACAAAAGCTTTTTTTTTCTTCCCTGTTTGCAAGAGTAACTTGGTTCATTTTTTACATATTATCTTGGCTCAATTTGCACTGGACTTAATGCCCCCTTTAAATAAAACCTTTGTAGTGATGTTTCAAAAGAAATCATCTACTGTTGGAATTAAGCCAAGGAAATGAGAAGTTCCACGTGAAGAAGTTTCAAGAAAACTGAAGTACAGTAGCATTTTTAAAGATTATAGCCACATTCCTGAAACCTTTTTAAAACACGCTCAGCTTTAAGCTTGTGAAAAGTGCCTTAGGACTTAAGGTTAATGATGTGAGTAATGTGTCGTCTCTGCACACACCAGAATTCATAAGATAGTAATTCATACCCAGAAGTAAAAATACTTGGTTTTGTTCTCCCCACAGTTAACACACCAATATTTGTGAGCACCAGTGTCCAGAAGATCTGAGTTTATTCATATCTGAGTTATACTTGTGTTACCAGAGAACTTAGTTGTGCTGTAATCTGTGCAAACATGGAACGAAATGACAGACTTTGTGACAGCTGATAAAGCAAATCAAGGGAACACACAGAAGCACCTATCACGCCACTAGTGTGAGACAGGTAATATCTCACTCATGTGATTTCCAGATCTCTAAGTGTAAAAAGCAAAGAGAGAGAAAGTCTGAAGATGTTCTCCTGAAAATTAGAAAGGAGCAAACCTTGGCAGTGTGAACTACTCATCAGTATTAGTCACATTATCAATACGAAAAGGGAGAGAAAAGGTAGAGATTGTAACATGAAGAACCTTGGCAGTGCCAAGAAGTCACCTGTATTTGATGAGAAAGGAGAAGAGGGGACCAGTGTCATGGTACAAAGAGTGAGGTTGTCTTTGCTGCTATCTAAGAAAGTGATCTTTTGCAGCAGCAAAAAGGAATGGAAATAGTTGGTTTAAGCTATTGCTTGACCAAGTCAGGGATGATAGTGTTGTGATGATGGAGAATGGGAGTACTGAAATGGGTGATTTGGAATGGCCATACCCTTGAGAAAGAGGAACCATTGCGCAGAATAACTGCTCAAGGTTTATAAGAGCAGACACTGAGATTGTCAATTCAGCATTACAGACTGAGAGTCTGTGTGGCAGGTAAGTGTGAAAAAGGAAAGTGAGGAAAACCTGCCAAGTCAGAAGGATTGCTGAAAACCTTGTTGAACTTCAGCCAACAGCTAGTTGTACAGAGATGTGAGACAGACAGGACAAGACTTATTTTTTGAGAATTAAACTGGCCTGCGGTAATGTATGGTTGCCTGTCTTTATGTAACTTTGGATTTAAATGGGAAAATATAGCATATTAGGAAAAAAAATACTATACGGAGTACTATCAGCTCAAGTGATCCTAAGCAGACATAGCATCTTTTTACTGAAGAACACATGTATAAACTAATGCAATGAGGGAACTCACTGGTGACAGCTTGTCGTGCTTTCACCCCAGCCAGGGCTGAACATCATGCAGCCACTCTCTCTAAAATGCTAGATGTAAATAGAAAGGAAAACCAACAAAAGGAAAAAAAATCCTCACAGGTTGGGATAAGGACAGTTTACTGGGACAGTAGAGAGATAACAATGATAGGACTTAATAATAAAATATATGAAGATGATTATACGGGATATGATCTCTCACCAAACCATACACCCCAGGCCATACAGCTCAGAGACGCCCTTGAACCGGATCACCCCCAAAACCACACATCCTGAAGCCGAGCCCTCCTCCCCCACTGTCCACCCTTCATACCAAGCATGACGTCATTGGTATGGAATATTCTCTTTGTCTGGCTTGGATCACCTGTCCTGGCCATGTCCACTCCCAGCTTCCTGGGTGCCGCCCACCTTCTTCTTATGAAGAACTAAGAAGTCCCTGAATGCTTGGCAGCAACTAGAAACATCGGGGTGTTATCAGTGCTGGTCTCATTCTGACTCCCAAACATGGCATTCCACCAGCTGCTGGAAAGAGAATTAACACTACCCTAGCCAGAACCAGGACACAACTGGAAAGTGCTCAATGATGTTTTAACCAGGGAAAGATTAACCTGAATGTTACTGAAAGGAAAACTGTCTATATCAAGACATAGTCAAAACAGCAGTGGAGACAGAGAATTGCACCCTGTCCTTGTTCACAGGAAGCCAGGTGTGCACAGCACTAGAGAGGCTGACAGGGACACTGCAGCCCTCTGACCTCTTTCCCTCCCCAGTTTCACTTGTTTTAGCTATGCAGGCGATGCTTCTGTATATATAGCCTATTTTTCCTCAGGGAGCAGAACTGAAGCCACCCTGCTTAATAACAACTCTATTAATTACTCTCCTTTTCAATTTGTTAATAACCTATTGACTAAATCTGAGCTAATGCAGCAAGAGGTGTTTCGCACGGTCAGTGGAGGGAGACTGAGGGTGATGACGCAAAGGGAACTGCAGATGCCAAACACCATTTGCAATTGTGCAGGTAATGCTTGAAGAACCTCCTGGATATGCACTTACCTCTGCCCAGAGAGGGAATGGGGGTCCCAGCAGTACCAGGGCTCTCCCATCATGGGAGAGGTTGAGGCCTGACATAGCACACCACACCATGCAAAAACTGGTGTCATGGTTGAACCCTGGCTGGAGGCCAGATGCCGGCCAAAATTGCTCTATCACTCCCCTTCTCAGCTGAATGGGGAGAAAATATATGTTGAGAAGCTTTGGAGTTGAGATAAGGACAGAGAGAGATCATTCTGCAATTAGTGTCACAGGCAAAACAGACTCAACAGGGCATTTAAAAAACCCATCTAATTTATTACACTACATGCACACACACAGAAACCAGAGTTGGATAATGAGAAGNACTCATGGAAGACAGTCCTCCATGAACGTCTCCAACATGGGTCCTTTCCAACAGGGCTTCAGCTGTTCATCAGCTGCCCCAGAGTGGGTAACCTTTATGGCGTGCAGTCCCTCAGGCCCAGACTGCTCCAGCCTGGTACCTCACAGTTACAAGTCCCTCCAGCAAACCTGCTCCAGAGTGGACTCCTCTCTCTATAGGCTGTCTTGGTAGGAGCTTGCTCCAGCACAGGCTTCCCACCGAACTGGGTCACAACATCCTTCATGTGTCTCCATGTGCTCCAGTGTGGGGTCCTCCATGGGCTGCAGGTGGGATCTCTGCTCCCCATCATCTTCCATAGGCTGCAGGGGGACAATCTGCTTCATGATGGTTTTCTCCACAGGCTGCAGGGGAATCTCTCCTCTGGCACTCAGAGCACCTCCTCCCCACTTTTCTTCACAGACCTTGGTGTCTTACATAGTTCCTTACATCTTCCTTACACCCTTCTCTGGTGGCAAAAAGCAGCCTCTTGCAGCTTTGTTCCTGTTATCACAGAGGCACTATGACTGTTAGTGATTGGCTCAGCCTTGGACAGTGGTGGGTCCATCCTTGAGCTCAGCTGATATTTACTCTGTTGGACCTAAAGAAACTTCTAGCTGCTTCTTGCAGAAGCACCCCCTGCAGCAACCCTGCCATGCAAACCCACCACAACTGTGAGCAACTAGCACAGAGAAACAGTTCCAAAGCAGCAGTCTTGCAGCAAGTGTGAGGATCCCTGGGATGTTTGGGCTTTGCTTCAGGGTTGATATGAATGGTATAGTGGCCATGTGTCAACATTACCAGAAGGAATAAATAGCCCATACATTACCGAATCACTTGCTGAACCAATCCAAAAGTGACCAGTCACGGCATCCTCCTATTACTGTGTCTTCATCCAGCAGCAATTCCCTGTTCCCCAGAAGTCTGTTCCATAAAACTGTCTCAGAGGTCACCACTGCTTTCATCATTTCCCTAGGCCTCCTAACCATGACATTATTGCACTTTTTGTCCTAAATTTTATTAAGGGAGAACAGTAATCTTACCATGACAATGCACCTCAGCAATTTTACTGTGGTCTTACAAATAGTACTAAGACTTTATCGTTAGGTGGGCCAATGGCACATTAGTGTGTTAGTCTTTCATCACAGACAGTACTAAATCTATCTGTTATGTTGGTTCTGTGATACAAGCAAAGTTACATTAAGGACTTATTACATTAAGGCTCAGTGGTCCTTTCTCTCCTGCTTTGGACTAAAGACCCCTACAGCCATTTGGTTTCCTCTTAAAAATTCATACAAGGTTCTTGCTTTGTTTTGGTTCTTCATCTGTATCTTTTGCAATTTAAAAAATATGTTATCACTTTATTTGCTATGTGACATAGCATGGACCATTTAGAGACACAGATGTGATCCTCTTCCCTAAGTGGGAGCCACAGAATTTTGTAGTCCATACAAGTAAACCCATCAAACTAAAACAAAACAAAACAAAACAAACAAAAAAAAAAAGTGTTTTTGTCCTCTCATCAAATTCTGAGAATTATTTTTGAGGTGAGAAGGAACAACAGGGCTTATCTTTGTTGTATGACTTTTCGGGAAAATATAATTTGAATTAATTTTATTGCAGTGTTATCCCCGGTTACATGATTTATAAAACACTCAAAAACAAAGCTTTGAGAGGTTTTTATATCAGCCATTATATTTGCATGTGCAAATTCACCAGCCATGGTTGGAATCAGTAAGAGATGACTAAGTAGGTTGCCTCTGCCCTAATGTGTGCAATATACAGAGCTGGGCACATGTCCAAGGCACTCATTTGTTCCTGTTGTACTTATACAGGCTAACAGCATTTTGCTATAAATTGCCTTTGGTTGGGATTTGCTGAGTTATGCCTAAGCAGGGCAAAACATCTCCAACAGAGTCATGACTCATCAGCTTGGTTTTGTTATGCCAGGATATGGTTCTTATTGAAGAAGGTGGCTTTTACCAGAAGGAGGGCTTGAGATGCAGAACCCCATCCCTGTCACCTCTCAGGATACAGCCTGATTGAATTCACTGGTGTTCATGCCCCTGATCCTGCCTGAAACTAGTGAGGTCGATGGGACATCAAGCCTCGTTTCACCTACTTTTAGGTGGTGTTTTGTATGCACTTATTGATGTTCTGTAACATAAAAAAACACCCTCATCTGAAAGCAAATACCTCCCGGGAAGAATTACTGAGACAACACTTAAGAAACTAGTTTCCTCTATGTGATATTCCAGTATTCACATATTATTTTTCTCGTTCTTCCCCATCTCTGTAAATTAGTATCTTTCCAAGCTGTAGTGAGTAACAATCTCTGTGTGAAGCTAAATACAGACCAGCTGTGTATGTTGACCTAGTAAGACCTGTGGTATATATTGTACTTAATATGTAATTTCCTAGATGTATGCACATAAACATGTATTTCCTCAATAGTATTTCTAATGAAACTGCTTCCCTCTGTCCCCCAGTTTCTCCAGAAACTGGAATTTGCAGGTTTGGTCCATGCAGAAGTTCTAATTTTGCTGTCCCATAGTTCTGAGCCACATTCCCAGGTGGGACTACAGCTTGTGTGACTGCCTCCATTTGCTGCATAGATGTTTTTTTGAGTAAGGTTATCTGCCCTATCCCTTACCACAAAAACTCTTCCTTACACATTCTATGATTCTACAGTATTTCATTAAGGAACACCATTACTTTTGTAAAATCAAAATTTTCCAAATGCCTTTATCTTTGGCAAACTTCTGCTGCCATGGGGAATATAAAAATATAAATATCCATTAAAAAAGATACTGTCAAAGCCACAAAATAACCAGAAGTAGGAACCTCCACATTTCCTGAAGCAGACATAGTTAAAGTCTGTCTGTAAGCAGCCACCTGTGGTATCTCCCTGCCACTCATTTTGTTTGCTATCACGCTTCCATGTGGATGCCAAATCCTCAATCTAAACAACTGAATTCTCAATGGCTGTGAATCGTACAGATTTACTTGAAGTTCAAGCATTTTATGCTCTTTGTAGGTTGGGTGGTGGTGGTTATATAGGTTTTTCTCCAATTTTGCATGAATGAGGGCTGTTCGATTCATTATAAACTTGTGCTGACTCAATCATATAAACAATCATCTAGGCAAGCAAGCAAAAAATAATTTGATTCCCATGCTTGTTACCAATCTTATTTCAAAATCTTTGAAAAGTGCCAAATATTTCAGAAAAAAAAAACAAAACAAACATCTAATCTGAATCTTGTAGGTGCTCACGATTTTAAAGATTTCATAGAAAGAATTCTTTCTACAGTGAATAGTCTTGAATAAAAGAAATGTAAGGCTTATGTGTGCAATTTAATCTGCACAAGAAGAAGAAATAAATCATCTTCTAACTTGAAGTAAAATTCTCATCTGCTACGTGTGATATCAAATCAAAGGTGATCACAAATTATGCTTATGACTTTCAGCAACACAGCATTACAAAATTAAGGCTACTAAAGGTTAGTTAGCAGATGTTCTCTTTGAGCTCAGAGACAAAGGATTGGGAAGGTGAAATATTTTGGGATTATTCTTTTTTTTTTTTTTAATAAAATTTAAGACAACCCTTTGTTTTCTACTTGACCAATTCTTTGGAACAAAATTTTTCCAATTTAAATAAAGTAGTAAGATTTGGAGAAGTAGATTGTTAACTATTTTGTTAATTATTCCTCTTGTAATAAGTTTATCTTGAATGTTAGATATCTTCAGTCCAAAGGCAAAAAGTAAGTGGTTCTTTACATCACCCTTCCCCTCTACAAGCACTTGATGTACTGTGTTAGAAACTTCATATACTATCGCTGCTCTTTGCCTCCACAAATCTAGACTTTTATTACAAATGGTCTCTATCTCCATTATACATGCATGAAATCAAATTATCTATTATTAAAAGAAATAGCCTGAAGCCTCTTCACCACGGGTCTTTACCACAGTATTTAGACTGTATTTATGTGGACAAAAGCCCGCTTAAGCTCTTCACACCACTATTTCCCTTAAGGCATCATTTGATTCTTAAGGCAGATGTAAATTGAGCTTCAGATGTTAAAAGTCTAATCAAGTTTCATAAATAAATGACAATTAAGTGCCATATTCTTTTCAACAGATGAGAGATAATTTATAATTATTGTGAGGATTTGGGGTTTAAGTTTATTTAAGTTAACCATGAATTTCCCTTAAGGTGTTCTAACGTTGGATGATTGTATGTTTTATATTGCAAAACCCCAAACAATTCTAACTTCCATACAAGTATGTGGTGATTTGACCCTGGCTGAAGGCCAGACTCCCACTGAAGTTGCTCTATCACCCCCTTGTCTCCTGGACAGGGGAGAAAATATCTATTGAGGGGCTTTGGAGTCAAGGTAAGGACAGGGAGAGATCACTCTGCAATTAGTGTTACAGACAAAACAGACTCAACACAGAATAAATAAAACTCTAACTTATTACACTACACACCCAGAGAAACCAGATTCAGATAATGAGAAGTACAAACAGCTCTTAAAACACCACCCCCTGACCCTCCCTTTGTTGCAGTCTGAACTTTATTCATGATTTCTTCTCCCTAGGATTGCACAGGGGAAAGGGAGGGGGGAAATAGGGAATGGAGGCTTCAGTCTTCGATCCTCATGAGTTGTTCTCCTTCTTGAGGGGGATGGGGGCATTTCTCACACTCTTTCCCTGTATCAGCGTGGGGTCCCATCTATGGGAGACAGTCCTCTATGCCCATCTTCCACATGAGTCCTCTCCCACAGGGCCTCAGCTCTTTACCAACTACCACAGCATGGGTCACTGCTATAAACTCATAAAGTGTCTCAGAATGCTGGCCCCAGACTGGTCCCCCACAGAGTCACAAGCACCCCCAGCAAACCTGCTCCAGTGTGGGCCTCTGTCTCTACCACTCTGCCTCTTAACTCTCTCTGCGTGCTGCAGGTGCTGCCAGGGACTTGCTCCAATGTAGGTCACAGACTTCCCAATTCCTCCACCTGCTCCATGGTGGGCTCCTGCCTGGCCCAGGTGCCTCTCCATGGGCTGCAAGTGGCGTCTTTTTATCCTCCATGAGCTGCAGGGGTACACCTGCCCCACCATGGTATTCGCCATGGGCCACCAGGAATCTTCTCTCAGTGCTACCTCCTCCCTGCTTCATTAGCCTTGGTGTATGCTAAGTTTCTTACATCTCCTCTGGTGGCAAAATGTGGCTGTTTGTGTATTCCTCTCTCTAAAATGTGATTCCCAGAGGCCTGTGACCTGCGCTGATTGGCCCGGCCGGCCTTGTCAGTAACAGGGTTTGGGAGTTTGGTCTTGGGAGCCCAGCTGGGATTTACTCTGTTGGACCCTTAAAAATCTTCTAAATGCTTCTTAAAGAAGCCACCCTGCAAAACCACCACAAACTATCAGTTAGATATGTGTGCTAGGCACCCACTTAACTTTAAAAATCTTAGATTTAGCCAATGGGCAAGTTGTGAGCCAATTACATACTTGGATTAATATTGTTCTATTACCCAACAATTTACTTCAAATTTGCCAGGAATTTTGCCATCTTCCATCTAACATTATCTCTTCTCTAGAAGAGTTTCTCTAGTACAGAAAAATAAAAATTATTGCATTTAGTGGTCATATAATAAGAGAAGAATTTGACACTTTTTTACTACCCCTACAACAGATATCTTGATTACAGAAAGCCTGATTTTTAAATGTTAAGCAAAGACCTTATCCACTGGTGTTTTGGGGATTATTTTTACAGTCTGATAAGTGATTTGCTGGGTCTTCCATGAAAGAAAAAAAGACACTGAAATAACAAATGTAATATATGAATGAATTTCCTTTTAAGGAACAGGTTTCCTTAAAATAGTTTTCCTTAAGAAGATTTTTTTTCCCCATGGACAAAGTAATGTTTTTATGCATATTTCTGACTGATAATAATTTTCTACATTTTGCAAACTTTTAGCTGAAAATACTAATTAATCAGTCAAGCAGCAGCTACTCAATATCATGATATTGCAATACATCTGACAGCTGGTTGGAGAGGCAGTCAGCATATTTAAACGTGAAGTCAACTCCTTTTCTTCAGTCTAGGTAGAAAAGGTGCTGTGTAATAACAAGAAGCATTTTCCAGTAAGATAATGCCAGGTAAGTTCGCTGAGAGACTGTCAGGCAGCAAGTTGTTTGTTTAGACTCAAGATGAGCAAATATCACCACAGTGTTGACACAGAATGACAGTTACAGGAAATTGTTCCAGTAAACAATGCAAATTAAAATTTACTCTAGTACTTAGTTTCTTGGAGAAAGCTTGCTGCACTTGTACATTTGCCGCTGTACTGGAAGTAGAGAAAGGGACAGTGACATAAAATATTTACAAGACTTGCTGAGTTTTTCTCATTCTTTCTTTTTCCCCTTTTTTTTTCAAGAAACCTCAAAACAAAGGTGCAAGAATTCATCAGGGTAAACAGGAAGGCAGAATGATATGGGCAAAACAGAAGCCTAAAGACAAAGGAGAATGTGAAGAATATAGGAATATATAATCTAAGCTTTACCATGAAAGGGGGGGAAAGTACAAAAAAGGAATGTAACTTTCTATTTAATAAATAAATAAAAAAATACACAAAGTGTAAATCTGCCCTCCTGGTGCCCAAGTATACATTTTTGCTCCAAGTGTCTCTTAGCTTATGGTTTAAACCAATAAGAAATGAGATTTCCTGCCTTTCCATTTCCTTTCATGTTGTCCAGTCATTACATCCTTCAGAGATGAAAAAAATTATCACTGCTAGAAAGGCTGAAGAGAACTCAGACTGCAAGGATCTCTCTGCAACTGAACTTTATTCAGGATGTCTATCCTCTCAGAGCAGTTATCCCTATTCTTAACCCTGTGTACTGCTGATGACCTCAGCTTAATGTGCACACTTAGAGGTGAATTTTTAAAATATGTCTTGGCACATAGTTGCTTATTTGTCTGGAATGTAACTAAAAATAAATGTAGCCATCTGAGTAGCAGAAACACCAAAACCTAGTTTCCAGCACATTTCAGAAGGATTTTCCATTTGACAAAATGTTCTTTAGTCTTTTTCTTTGGAAGAAGAGTTGGGAAAGAGGAGATTATTAACTGTACCTCCCTCTTCTGGTCAGCCACATCCTTTCACATACCCAAGAACCAGTATCTGAGATTTTTTTCCCTCTTGCATTGAATTGACAGGGGACAGTAATGTTAAGGGTTAACAGCAGAGGGTGAGAAAAGAGAGGGCAGATACAGAGAATGGTCAAAAATGTCTGATTCTCCCCAGGAGAATTGTCTAAAATAACTATGTGAAGCTCAAGCATTACTTAATTTTTTTCAATCCTCATCTCCTTCCTTGATCCCTTTGCAGAGGAATGTAAAGGCCAAAAGCTATTAAGTGGCCATATTTGTCTATAAGCATCACAAGCTTCTTTCTTTTCTCCCTCTCTGCACAGTGCAAAGATCCTTTTACAGGAAACCAGCATGACCTCTTTTTCCACAGGCCCTGTCATCTTTCATTGTAGTCCAGGACATCAGAGCACGTACAATACAGAGCATCAATTCATGCTCTAACTTTATGACTTAGAGAGATATGAAATGGAAATTTCCTGTAACAAGAATATCAGAAGAAAAATAGATTCAATGATCAGGCCAAAGCAGATAGACATGTTAGCTGTGCATTCTATTTTTTAGCATATTTGGGGTTTTCCCTTTCATAGCCTTTTTTTTCTGTCTCTCATATAAAAAGCAATTACCATGAGTCTCACTTCATTCAAAAGTCTATGACATAGCTGTCAAAAATAATGAAGATAAAGAAGCACTTACTGCTGGCTTTCATATGGGTTTGAAGTTATTTTGTTCCCACTGAGTCAGTAGCTCTTTGCCAAGAACTTTTGAAATCCTCTATTTCTCACCTGCCGTTTTTAAACCTGCACCTTTTTCACAATAGTAAGCAGCACATTCAGATCATGAGTATGTACACCCACATGGGATAGCACTCTGTCCTGCCTGCTCACACATCAATTTATATTCATTTTGATACTCTGCCAATCTTTATTTATTCTCCCAGTCAACCTTCCTTTCTGCAATTGAAATGAGTTGTGAGATCATGCAATCTGCTGTAGTGTGAGCAGTCTTCCTACACACTTGTTGAAAACAGTTTCCTCCAAAGGCAGTAACTTAAAGAACTTCCTAAATAAGGCATTGAGAATTACTTCTTTTGTTGTCACTTAATTTAGCAGTTGAAGTACCCCAGCTCCATAAAGCCTCATCCAGGAGTATTTTTTTCTTTTAGCTCCCACCTAAATCCATAAAATATGGTATATCCTGTTTCAGGGCTGCCAAGAAATGCTTTTTAACCATGTGGTCTCTCAGACCGTTCAACTCTTAATTTTGCGCAAATCCCAATCACAGGCCTGCTGCAAATATACCTACTGGGGCCCCAGAGTATGTCTATGCAGTGTATTGTTTCCTCTAGCCCTCTGCTTTTTCTTCATGGCAGGACTATGAACACACCAAACTTTTTTATTGCTGCATGGTTTTACACTGCTAACAGCTTTTGACAGTTTGCTAGAGCTTGTTAAACTCCAACAACTTTGATAATGCGCTATAGTAACAGGACTTATCAGCTGCCCCAGCATAACCTTTCTTCATCCAAAGATTTGTATTAATTTCTTAGAAAAAGATGATCTTGTAAAATAAAAAGCAGGAAAAAAGACATTTTTAGAAGCACGGTGGTGATTCCACAGGGCTCACAAACCTGTTAAATGGGTTCATTCTATCCATATGCTTTTTTAAGCTCTTAAAACTATTCCCATTTCCTTTCATTCAGGCTGAATGAAAGACAAAATCGTGGTCCTCAGCTGCTTTCCTTCTGTTTTGCAAGTTATTTGAGAATTCTCAGAATTCACTAATATTTAAACTGGTTCTCATGCACTGTCTGAGGACAGTTGGGGAATCTTTGGCAAAGTCCTTTACTTAAAGCAGGGAGGGTCCAGATTGCCAAGCTGTTAGGAAAGCAGAGGGACAAGTGGACAGCAGCATCAGAATGAGTTCTTAATTTAAAATAAGCTCAAAACTAGGATTTGGACCACTACAATGCAATTGCTTGAGGAATTTTGGTGGCTGTAACTTAGTCTGGCTTGGTGAAGAAGTACAGTATTGGGAGTCAATACAGCTGCTTCTGTATTTTCAGGACTCTATTTCAGTATTTTCATTGTTTAAGTAGGTTCGATTGATTTTTTTCTGTTTCATGTCCTCTCTACCTCTGTTTGGATCTGCGTAAACAGTGAGCTCTTCGAAGGAGAGAACACCTCAAAACATGCTGTCCAGTAGCAAAGCACTATCCTCACAATTAACAGCACTTTGGCTTGTCTACACTGAAGATATTTCCATGCAAAGGTACACTGGTCGCCACAGAAAGGCACAGAAAGAGTTTCAGAAGAGAGACACACTGCACAGTAATACTCTGTTTAATCATATTGAAGTTCTCACAGTAGTTAAAAAACAGCAGCAAAGGGTGTTGATCCCAAGGACTGTGATTTTTTTATCTTACAGTTGTCTCCTACATCTTACTCAAAATAGTGGAAATTAAACAGTGTTAACAGGAAAAAAATCAGATAACTCCTTTTGTCACATGAGCATCTGATGGAGATTTCTGTCATAATCAAGGAACCATTTTCATTGTGCCATGTCTGGGAGAGGTTCAGATGCCTGGGCATCTCAGGTCTCAGAATGCACCTCTGCGTTTGTATTAGACCCAGAAGGTGCTCCTGGAAAAGGTGTTTTGGGAAATTCTTTCACTTTGCTTTGCAGACATGACCATGCCAGAACAACTCACTGGAACTGCACTCCATTTTGCCAAAAGACTCATCCTGTAGCAGGGACAACATAGAATTTACTCCACAGACCCTCATTGACTTCTCTCTTGGTATTTGGGATACTCAGCTCTACCCATTAACCAGTCACCTACACAGAGACTTGACTACTATAAGAGGTCTGCAGTATTTCAGCACCTCGATCTCTATCAGTCTTTTAGCCTATCATCTGTAACTAGTTTTTCCATCTCATTTGGGTGTTATTAGGAGAAATATTTTCAATATATTTAATGTTTCTCAACTACAAATACACACAATGGATACCAGCAGATGTGAACTCTCTTCAAAGCATTGTCCCTTTACCATATGTCCTTGGATTTAGGGGATTTATTTTACTCTTATTACACTGTGTTAGTCACCCTACAATGCGACCAACTGAAATTTTAGGTATAAACTTTTGAGTAATTCTTTAGTTTCACTCTAAATATTTTACAATAGTTAATGAACTAAACTCTTTTCTCAGTGGCCACTTTTCTTAGCTCAAGCCTCTTCTGCTGTTTTTAGGACACATAACCTAATATTCAATTTCTATTCAAAGCTGGATGATGAGCTAGAAGATGACATATACATCAAGGCTTAACCATGGTTGCCACATAGGCTACACTAGCAAAGACCCCTCTCTTACAAGGAAAAGGAGCTGTTCTGCTGCTAGAGCATCACATTGCTGAGGGACATAAGCTGTACCTGAGATACATTCACAGGAATGTGATGTGGGGTTTTTTGGCATAGCATAGACAGATGTTGGCTAGAAGCACCAGGAAACCTCAGAAGGAAGCACTAAATTCCCAGATATTTATTCACCTCCACAGAGGACCTGCTGGACCACTGATAACTGTAGGGAATACATGACTGTGAACCCATTTGATGGGATCAGGCACAGGCATGAGCGAGGTGAAGATCTGGCTCCACTCCTGCTACTCACCATCCACAGCAAGGCTGTGTGGGATGGATATGTAATAACTGAAGGATGCAGTGAATACCTGCCCACCTGGGGCCAGGAGGAAACAGGGAGGTAGTTTGTGTCAGATACCTCTGAGTCACCATGCCTTCAGGGACAGTCCCTGGGGTGTAGTTTACAATCAGGAAGACCTAACTGTTAATCATCAAAGTCATACAAAGCAATTCCTGAGTTGAGGAAGGCACCTGAAGTCAGGACACAGCCAAAGTAGGAGTTCCAGGTAAAAAAAATCAGCGAGGTTCAAATAACTACACCTCAGTATAAACCAATAGGAAATTTATGTCAGTCTTTTTCATTCTTCCTGTTTTAATATTTGTGTGATGAATTTAGAACTAAGTGGATACATACACTAAAAAAAAAAAACATATCCTGGAAGTAGAAATGTGAAGGTGAACAAGGTCCCTCAGAGCCACATGAGGAGACAGATCATTCTATAACTACCTAGATTAATTTTATAAGCATGTCTATCCATAAGTGATACAGATGCACTTGTACTTCAAGCACAAAAGTTAATTTAACAGGTAATGGGCCAGTATTAGGGAGAAGTGCACACACTGAATTCAGGGCAGGTATTAATTGAGGTAATGCTTAACGTCTGTAATCATTTACGCATGATCTGGGGTGCCCTTTTCTTCACAACAATGAAGATAATGGAGACTTTGAGGCCATAAACTCAGAAAGGAAAATGTGACTACTTAATTGCAGTATGGATCTGATTTTCTGAAGAAACATGTTGGTAAAAACAAACGTCAAGGTTCTGTGCCTGAATATCTTATCTTGTAGTAGATAGAATTTGAAACACAAGCAGTGCATATTTCTTTGCATGGAAGCTCCACAAAATACTACACCAGCAAATTACTTGTAAGCTGAAAAATTCTCCCCCTTTCACCTACAATTTGCAGGCTTGCTGTTTGTGAACTCTGCAATCTTCAACTTACTGAGGGTATTTAGTGCTCAAGAACATCGCACCTTTGAAGCAGATGAGGTCACCATCCTGATGGGATTTTATGCTGCTTCTGTGTTGCTAAAAATGAAGATACACTCAATGCAGATTAAGGAAAAGCCAACTGTTCATTTTGTAATCAGCCGGACCAATGTAAAGCATTATGGTCCCGTAGCAGTGTCAGTGTAAAGACAGCACAGTCATCTTCAGTCCAGATGAAGGTTGCCTGAACTTTCTCAGTTAGCTGGCATGCTTTCAAGAATTCAAACCTTTCTGTTCCATGTGAGAGCTCTAGAAACAATAAACTCTAGGTAATGGATTGTAATAAACCATCGTAAACAATTTCCACATATTCCTGAACATGATGCTTGGATGCTTCCATACAGTAGCCTTGAAGTTCACTTATGCTTAAAAATTATTTGTCCTAACACCAAACACAGACATTAATTTTCCTTTGAAGTCAGTTGAATGCTTAAATTCTTGGAGTACAGGGTCCCACAAGTTGTTTTTAGTATACAGGAGAAAATATAAAATTGGCACAGAACATGCATGAGAAAGCTAGTTTCATAGTAACAGCATATGGTCACTACGGGATTCCTCTTCAGGTCAAGTCTCGCCTGACATAAAAGGACACAGAGGATGCTTTTCTTTTAACAGGTGTGTAACATTCTGCAACTACTGAAATGAACCTCCTGAATCTGTAGGACAGAAACTGTAACAAAGCCTACTAGCAGTACAGAACTCTGGACACTGAAGTCTGTGAATGATGCAGAAGGTAAACTTGATTTGACCGAACCTTTATTTTCCCTTCTCTTTAACGTGAATGTTCTTTGAAGTAATGTTAGCAAAAGCAATTCAAAGCTCACCTATATGTACACAGCACTGCTACTTCTTTACAGCAACTTTTGTTGTAACAAAAAAATAGTAAGACCCTTTGCCTCCAGACTGTGCTCTTCATCTTCAAAGCATTTTCACAAATACACTCTAGATAATCTGAACACTCTTTCAACGTAGTTGACTGTCAATGTGCTTAGAACTTTGTAGGGGGGGCAGAGTTTAAATTACTTAAATGCACTAAAGTATTTGATGTCACAAGAGGGATTAAAACTCAAGGGTCATTATATCCTAGTTATCTGCCCACATTAGACCCTCTTCTACCAGTGTTGTGAACAATTATCTTCTTATATATAGACTGTTTTCTATATTTAACTAAATAATATACTACTTGTGTAATTAAAGTACTTCTTACACAAACCGGAATATTTAAGTTCATTTGGCCAAGATCTCAAAACTCTGTCAGCCATATGTCCAAAACTGTTAGGTGGTTGAAGTAAGCTCAGAGTTTCAGACCCTCCCATCACTACTTCTAAGGACAAAGCTTTCAGGTGTTTGCTACCTGTGGACTTTTACTACGATTCCTTCAAGTCATAAAATGTCACACTTCGCATTTGAGTTTGAAGGGACTTCACATGGTGCATAAATTACTTATTTCCATCTAAAGGTATTTACACATCTTTATGAGTGATCTAAGGTGTAAACAAGAATTAGTTCTTACACTCTAGTTTAAATTAATCCAAGAAAACACCATCCAGAAGACACAGCGACTTGAAATACCGAGAAATCACAGCAGAGATAAACCAAGTCATTGTGTGTTTATTTTTGAAAAAGTGAAATGCAACACCACAACATGTTTAATATTTATTCAGATACACAGACTGACATTCCAGCATTTAGAATATAAAGTACAAAGTGCACCCTCTGGGAAAATTCAAAGTTATCATTTTATTTCAACGTTTTTCTCTAATGCAATGAATGGAGTTGTAAACTGAAATTCCAACCTCACTACTAATTCGCTAACTGGTGTCTTTTTAACAGCACGTTCACCCTGAACATCCATGCTCTTGATATTTTTCTGAATATGGTTTGGTGTTTGGTGGTTCTGGTGGAGTTGTGTTTGATTACCTGCTTCCAATTTCAAATGTTTGCTGCAGAAAGCTCACAGTGATATAAGAATTTCTGTATCTCCTGTCATGAACAGTGACTGAACTGGATTCTCTCAGTTCTACAACAGGATTTCAATTTTAAGCTATTCAAAACTAAGTGACCAAATGAGTATTGTCTACAGAAATGAAAGCACATTAAAATGTTTCTTTCAGAAAGCACTATTTCTTACCTGTGATCAATCACTCAAATAATTTTAAAGGCTTAAGTACATGTACGACTCGACATAGGTTGTAAGCTGGTGTAAGTACCAAAAATTCACTAGCTGTAGATACACATTGTGGTGTTTTTGCAGGGTGGCTTCTTCTAGAAGCAGCTAAGAAGTTTCTTAAGGGTCCAACAAAGTAAATCCTAGCTGGGCTCCCAAGGCCAAACTCCCAAACCCTGTTATGAGAAGGCCGTCCAGGCTAATCAGCACTGGTCACAGGCCTCTGGGAATCACATTTTAGAGAGAAAACCACAAACAGCTGCATTTTGCCACCAGAGAAAGAAGAGAGAAGATGTAAGAAACTTTGCAGACACCAAAGTCAGAGCCGGAAGTAGTGTTTAAAGAGCTGTTTGTACTTCTCATTACCTGATTCTGGTTTCCCTGTGTATTAAATTAGTTTCTTTCCTTTATTCTGAGTTGAGTCTGTTTTGCCCATACTGCTAATTGCAGAATGATCTCTCCCTGTCTTTATCTCGACTCCAAAGCCTCTCAATATACACTTTCTCCCCTTTCCAGCTAAGAGGGGTAGTGATAGAGTGACTTTAGTGGGAGTCTGGCCTCCCGGCAGGGTCAAACTACCACAGAGTTGAGAGAGTATTTTTTTCCACATTATTTATAGAAAGTGAGCTCTCTTATCCAAAAAGAGACAAAGAACAGAAGCTGATAATAAGCAAACAGACTGCACATGGTTGCAGTAAAAGAAGAATACTGCAACACAACTGACAGAGCTTTTTATGTGCAATTCAGTGGAGGAAAACCGGAGAATTAAACAGAAGGAATTGACAAAAAAAATACCCCTAAAAGATTCTGTGCACTGAAAATAGGCAATACACCTTCAACTTAAAGGCCAACCTAAAATGAGAAAACAAAGATAAATTCTAGGATTAATATGGTATTATCACTATGATGCACCACAGTGAAGAAGCTAATGTGTAGCTTCTCCCATGTCTTTCTTTCTCCCTCTATTAAACTGCAACTTTCCAAAGCCTCTCATCTCTATAGTCTCACGTTTAGAACTGCACTAAAAAGTCTTCAGCATCTGTGACAAACATCCCAGCTGTGCATGCAGACCTCTAAAATACACTGAAGACAAGAGGAAACAGGTTAAAGCAGCACAGAGAGCAAATTCCACAAGTCCAGCACTACCTGCTACTGCCTTAAATTATCAGAAAAATCCTTATCCTGGTATGCAGTGAACTGACTCCCAGATCTCAGGAGATTTTTCAGCTATGAATAAAATGTAGGGCAATAAAATGTTCAGTAATGAATCTGAGTGTGCATTTACTAGCAGGTGAAATTTTTTAACACAAAGGTAGCATGGAATGGCACTTGAAAATTGCATGTCTGGATGGCTAAGGCTTCTCAAATCAACGAAGTTGCTTGAAAGACAATCTATTACAACTACTTTTAAAAGTACTTCAAATTAAAAATATACTGGCCATTTTTGAAAGGTCAATATTTAATATTTGTATCTATACACAGTAAAATATGTATTGAAACTATTTATGTTTCTCAAAATGTAAGATCATATTATAGTAAATTAGTGTTCTACCTCAAATGCATGGACTTGCAGCCACAAGTGAAAATACCACAAATATGAAAATTGTAATTATTAATATATAATTATATAGTGCTTTTCCATATAACTTAAAGCCTGTATTTAGGCTGGAGAGCTAAATATATGTACTTTTTATATTCGTGTACTTCTGAATGAAAATGAAACACTTTCACACACACCTCGCAAAACATTCTTCAGTTTGTTCTCAGAATAATTTTTAGGTATTGAAAAGACTAGCCTTAATTTGAACCACTTCAAATCTCTAAACTATGTTTCAATTTAAAACAAATTTCTTCCACTTGGGCACAAATACTACAGATTAGGAATTTTCACCTAGGCCAGAGCTGGAATTCTGGTCTTGGTCTTTTGGTCTTGTTTTGCCATTTCTGCCAATCTAGTAAGCACTTTTTGCTTCACGTCACTGTTTTATACTGCTGTGCTCTACTGACAAACTGAGAAATTCTGGAGGGTAGTCATATAAATCACCACATCTCCACAAATTTGGTAGGTGGTCTGGCTAAAATATGGACAATCTAGGAGTTAAGTTTTCAATAAGACTGAGACAATGTTTAACATTTTTAGGATATGCTTGCACATTTACATAGATTCATTGTTTCTGCTATTATGTGACATTTATGGAATACTGTTTCCTGCAGCATCACCTGGTTTATGTGCGGTCAGAGAAGACTCACAGGGAGTCAAATGAACCCATGCAAACTAAAGCATTTAAATGCAAGCAGGATGGATACTCTGGCTGTGACTGCATTCAAGCTTGGCAGCACTCTCACTGACTTAGTAAACGTACTTCCAAGATGAAAGCTTTTTTAAAAAGTATTACAATCTCTACCGAGGACACATTTCAAAGATGAAATAACTTTTCAGCGCTTACTGGCCAGATGATACTCATGTTTCAAGTTGGAGACATTCAGATGAGGCCAGCGGCGAAGTGCAGGAACAGCGTATTGCCATAAACAGTCAAAATAGTGGGATGGCAACAACCACTTCAGGAGAGGTGACATCCTGGGGAAAAAAAAAAAAAGGGGGGGGGGACGGACTAGCGGTAGAAGCAGTTATGTCGTATGCTATGACACCAAACCACGGCAAACCAGCTTTTACCCCAATCAGCTGCTACGCACCGCACTCTCCCAGGCGCTTCCCGAAGCATTCCCGTCGGTGAGATCAGCATCGCCGATGGATTCGGGCTCAGACCCGGACACCTGTCCCTCTGCCCCGCGG
This sequence comes from Heliornis fulica, assembly GCA_013399135.1. Lineage (NCBI taxonomy): Eukaryota > Metazoa > Chordata > Aves > Gruiformes > Heliornithidae > Heliornis > Heliornis fulica. The sequence goes on along the minus strand of VXBZ01008334.1, from coordinate 158 downwards.
AGTNCCTGCCCCTCCCGCCAGGGCAGCAGACACACACCCGCTGCGCCGCGCCTCCTCTGGCCGGAGGAGTCAAAGGAGAAGGCCCCCTGCGCGGCCGCTCCTCAGCGCGGGCGGGCGCTGCCACCTAGCGATGTGTAGCAGCAACACGGCCCACATGG
>VXBZ01008332.1:0-15763 GCA_013399135.1 Heliornis fulica | reverse complement strand
GGTTTTACAGAAGCAATAAAGAAATGCACATGGCAGTTTAAAAATACAACCATACTTAACACAACCACAAGAGATTCAGAAGTTGCACTACTGCCAACATAACTGAGTCATGACAGGCAGTATTAAAACCTGGAACAGAGTCACAAAACTATTACCACCCACAGGCAATTCACAAGGTTCAATACTAGACCTGCAGCAGATTGATGGAACACATGATCTCAATTCACAAGCACACTAAATACTACCCATATGTCAGTCAATCACCAGAGACTACAAACTCAACGTTCACTTACCCCTCTCCAGACTCTTAATGCATTACCTGAGCCAGCATCCTGGCCAAGAGGAAAGGGTCTCCTCACAACGTTGGAGAAGTGGCTCTCAATTCAACTCAAATCCAAGGGTTTCTGTTGGGGGATGGTTAGCAGCACAAGGCCACGGTGCTGCAGAGTATCTTGGGCCTGAAGCAAAGTGCTGAATGAGCGGAATGGTATGAATGTTATCAAGTCCGCGTGACCCGGTGGCTGAACACTAGATGAAAACAGGAGGCTGAACATCTGGGCCTGGGCCCCCAGATAGGTTGTAAACAAGCCATAACAGAAGATACTAACCTATGTAGTGCCTAAACAATCATAGCCTAAAGAGATCTATATGCAGCCAATCATGTAGTGCCAAATATACTAACCCTTGCTTGTAACTGTATAAAAGAGCTATACTAATACCAATAAAGTGAACAATGCTTTATCAATCATATTGATTGCCTGCGTTCATTCCCTCGCTGAAACCCCCCGCAGGTTTTATTTGTTTTCATTTCTCTGTTATACATAACAGTGGGCAGGACTGTGCCAGAGTGGACAATACCACCTTCCATGTTTGTAATTAGTGGTGTTCCCCACTATTTTATGCCTTTCACATATCTTTGTATTGTCTGGACCTATTGAAGCCAAATGGTGTCCCTATGGCTTGTCTTTATGTAACCTTTAGTCAGCTGAATAGTGGTTCGACTGGGACTCGGGGCATGTTGTTTGCTGAAGTAATTCAAGGCTCAGTCAAGGTTTCTGGTTCTTTGAATTTCACAGCACTGCCATGCTCAGTCTCAGTTTATAGGACAACTCAGGTTTGAGACATATACACAGCTCCCCATGAGGTATCACTCAGTGATGGGGCCTCAAGGCAATCTGAGGCTGAGTCGCTTTTATAATCCCTCATGAGTGCCTGATGTTCTAAACATGCCTGAAACCTGTTTGTGGAGCTCAGACCCAGATGATCCTTACACTCCAATAGCAGTGCTAGACACAAAAATCTTGAGGAAGCATAATGCTGAAGCTGAAAATGCAGTTACATAGAGCTGCTCTTCAGAAATCACCAATGGTGCTTACAAGAAGGGCAAAACTAGTGTCTAGGAGGGGTAGGGTGGGGGGAGGTGTACCAAGCTCTTTTTAAAATTAAGAAAATTAACTGAAAAATCTTTGCAGTGAGATTTCAAGGCTGAGTTTTCCTAGGTTCATCCCATAACCGGTTAATATCACTGTATGTTACAACCTGAGATGTAATCTTGCAGAATCCTGTTTATTCAGAGGCCAGGACTAATAAATTCTCCCTGCCTCTGTGTGCACATGCCTTACTCTCTCCACAGGCAGAGGAAAGCTATCCTTTTCTGGTTAAATCCAGCAATCCCCTGACAGATATTTTTAGCAGTATTTCAACAGAGTCTCTTTAATGTGACAGATGCAAATTGAAGCTTCTTTCATGTTGGCATTTTAGTTTCCTCTTCCACCATCTAATAGGGTCTGATGAAATAAGCTGAGAAGCACTAACCGAATCTTTGATCGTACAGTGATGAACTGTTTCAAAGCTCCCTCAAAGCACACACCTGTGGATAAGATTAACATCTTCTTTTGTAGTTCATTCCTACTTCCACACATCAATTTCTCCCAATCATGCAGCGTGTACATGTAGCACAACTTGCCGAGTCCTATTGAAGTGGGTATCAATATCATAAATAGTCTCCTAAAGTCAATGAAAGAGTATTGCCCAAAGAGTAGTTTGAAGAATCTATGGAGTGTGTTGCAGGTACACTTAGGAATTAAATCACCAAAAGATCAAGCAGTGTAAATGCATATTATTGTCTTTTGAATTTATCACAAGGGGAAAAAAAAAAGCTTAATTANGGTTTTACAGAAGCAATAAAGAAATGCACATGGCAGTTTAAAAATACAACCATACTTAACACAACCACAAGAGATTCAGAAGTTGCACTACTGCCAACATAACTGAGTCATGACAGGCAGTATTAAAACCTGGAACAGAGTCACAAAACTATTACCACCCACAGGCAATTCACAAGGTTCAATACTAGACCTGCAGCAGATTGATGGAACACATGATCTCAATTCACAAGCACACTAAATACTACCCATATGTCAGTCAATCACCAGAGACTACAAACTCAACGTTCACTTACCCCTCTCCAGACTCTTAATGCATTACCTGAGCCAGCATCCTGGCCAAGAGGAAAGGGTCTCCTCACAACGGTGGAGAAGTGGCTCTCAATTCAACTCAAAGCCAAGGGTTTCTGTTGGGGGATGGTTAGCAGCACAAGGCCACGGTGCTGCAGAGTATCTTGGGCCTGAAGCAAAGTGCTGAATGAGCGGAATGGTATGAATGTTATCAAGTCCGCGTGACCCGGTGGCTGAACACTAGATGAAAACAGGAGGCTGAACATCTGGGCCTGGGCCCCCAGATAGGTTGTAAACAAGCCATAACAGAAGATACTAACCTATGTAGTGCCTAAACAATCATAGCCTAAAGAGATCTATATGCAGCCAATCATGTAGTGCCAAATATACTAACCCTTGCTTGTAACTGTATAAAAGAGCTATACTAATACCAATAAAGTGAACAATGCTTTATCAATCATATTGATTGCCTGCGTTCATTCCCTCGCTGAAACCCCCCGCAGGTTTTATTTGTTTTCATTTCTCTGTTATACATAACAGTGGGCAGGACTGTGCCAGAGTGGACAATACCACCTTCCATGTTTGTAATTAGTGGTGTTCCCCACTATTTTATGCCTTTCACATATCTTTGTATTGTCTGGACCTATTGAAGCCAAATGGTGTCCCTATGGCTTGTCTTTATGTAACCTTTAGTCAGCTGAATAGTGGTTCGACTGGGACTCGGGGCATGTTGTTTGCTGAAGTAATTCAAGGCTCAGTCAAGGTTTCTGGTTCTTTGAATTTCACAGCACTGCCATGCTCAGTCTCAGTTTATAGGACAACTCAGGTTTGAGACATATACACAGCTCCCCATGAGGTATCACTCAGTGATGGGGCCTCAAGGCAATCTGAGGCTGAGTCGCTTTTATAATCCCTCATGAGTGCCTGATGTTCTAAACATGCCTGAAACCTGTTTGTGGAGCTCAGACCCAGATGATCCTTACACTCCAATAGCAGTGCTAGACACAAAAATCTTGAGGAAGCATAATGCTGAAGCTGAAAATGCAGTTACATAGAGCTGCTCTTCAGAAATCACCAATGGTGCTTACAAGAAGGGCAAAACTAGTGTCTAGGAGGGGTAGGGTGGGGGGAGGTGTACCAAGCTCTTTTTAAAATTAAGAAAATTAACTGAAAAATCTTTGCAGTGAGATTTCAAGGCTGAGTTTTCCTAGGTTCATCCCATAACCGGTTAATATCACTGTATGTTACAACCTGAGATGTAATCTTGCAGAATCCTGTTTATTCAGAGGCCAGGACTAATAAATTCTCCCTGCCTCTGTGTGCACATGCCTTACTCTCTCCACAGGCAGAGGAAAGCTATCCTTTTCTGGTTAAATCCAGCAATCCCCTGACAGATATTTTTAGCAGTATTTCAACAGAGTCTCTTTAATGTGACAGATGCAAATTGAAGCTTCTTTCATGTTGGCATTTTAGTTTCCTCTTCCACCATCTAATAGGGTCTGATGAAATAAGCTGAGAAGCACTAACCGAATCTTTGATCGTACAGTGATGAACTGTTTCAAAGCTCCCTCAAAGCACACACCTGTGGATAAGATTAACATCTTCTTTTGTAGTTCATTCCTACTTCCACACATCAATTTCTCCCAATCATGCAGCGTGTACATGTAGCACAACTTGCCGAGTCCTATTGAAGTGGGTATCAATATCATAAATAGTCTCCTAAAGTCAATGAAAGAGTATTGCCCAAAGAGTAGTTTGAAGAATCTATGGAGTGTGTTGCAGGTACACTTAGGAATTAAATCACCAAAAGATCAAGCAGTGTAAATGCATATTATTGTCTTTTGAATTTATCACAAGGGGAAAAAAAAAAGCTTAATTAATTTGCACAAATATTTGAAAGACTTCTCAAACTAAGGCTCTTCTCTTCATTGACAGACCACAGATGCAGCAGCCCCACTCCTACATGTAGTCAAGCACAAACAGTTCAACTATAAAAATAGACCTGCATAAATCATTCCTGCCGGTTGAGAATCTATTCCTATCCTGGAAACTGATGCAAAAGCCCAGATAGTTTTCTTCCAGTTATAAGGAAAGAAGGATGGGTTTTCATTGTCCCTATGGAAAAAAAAAACAGGTGCAAAGCACCAGTTTGTACCAAAAAAAATTGGACTTCAGTAAAAAGGATGCTAGAGAATTCAATGGGAAATCAGCAAGATAACTTATGATGGCATTTTGGACTGTAATTTTTTGAGAACAGATATAAAGTCTTCAACACACCAGTGTTTACTGTATTCTTGTATGATTAGAACATCCAATGGCCATAGTTGATCAAAATTTAAATATTTTCTAAATGAAATAATGAAATAAAAATTGTTCTTCTGATCTGATGAAGAGACATAAAACATAAAAATAAGGGAAGGCTGAGAATTTTGTGTAGCCTCAAGAACTCATCCATGACAAAATTCAAAATAAAGACAGCTGATTCCAGAATCATGGAAAGTAAGAGATAAACAGCTTCAAGGCAAACTTGGAGATGAACAAGAACTAGTCTTAGTGCGATAACCCAAGCATTCAGTAACTATGTAATATAATAACCATAATACAATAAGCCTGTAATATAATATTGCCATTAATGGCTAGCAGTCATAAGTCTTTTACCTAATTTGCAAGTCCTCAAGACTAAGGCTTGTCAGGCTCCCTCTGTCTTTTCTTGAATTGTCTGCAGGTTTGTTTCACCTGTTTCGTTTAGTGGTGACAGGAATTTTTCAGGTTTATTTAACTTTCTTGGTATGGTATAGGTGTAATATGATATAAGTGTCAGTAAAAATACCTTACTTTCTATATAACAAGATACTTATGGTTCTAACACAATGAGGTAGTGGACAAAATATAGAGACCTGATACAATAGGAGGGAGCTTCAGAAGTGTAGATAGAGGATGTGGTACATAAGAGCACAGGTGTGGAGTGAGAAGTGGAAGGGGAAAGACTTGGTACAGGTACCCAATGGGTATAAGCAACTTGCCAATGGATAGTTGAAGAAATATCTGGAGCCAGACAAAACTGGATTTAGGACTAATAAAGGGAATGAAGAATTTTGCAATGGGCACAATAAAAGGGTATATTCAGAGATAATATGGAGATGCAGATCAAAGGAGTAAGAGTGAAAAAACATGTCAGCAAGTAAAGAAAAATGATCCCAGATGAATCCTAGAGAAAACAAAATCACATAAATATCATATTCATCCTAGTGAATGACTCCAGATACTGATGAATCACTACAGCATCCCACCAACAGGATGAAATTCATAGAATCATAGAATTGCTAAGGTTAGAAAAGACCCCTAAGATCATCCAGTCCAACCATTAACCTACTGCCACCAAGGGTATTATCAACCTTAGACCCAGGAAGAACAGAGGAAGGTGTGTATAACACTAAGAAAAGGTATAAAGAATTATGAATTTTAGTTTAATTCTATCCCTTCTCTCTAATCCCTCCCACCTGTTAGCCCACCTCCATCTGGGCTAACAATCATTAGACTCTCAATTACATTAACAATAAATTCTTTACTTTCTATGAGGTGTACTACCCCTTGCTCATACATAAGATTTTATGCACACAGTTGCAAGTCAAGTTTTTTGTCCATTCAGTCATATCATAAGCACATGGAGTAGCATAATCAAAGGTGGTGCTGAAGGCCTACTTCAAAAGATAAACTTCTGAAGGTTGTAATAATAAAAAATGCTGCAGTGATATGTTGGAAGGCAAAAAACAGTCCTGGAAAATCAAAGCATACACTTTTGCAGGACAACAATACAGTATGACCATCCCTGCTTATTTTTGGCTGTGACAGTATCAGACATCCCATATTTAGGCAGTATCCAGAGACTATTGTGAATTTGGCAGCAGCCAGGGTTGGAAGAGTGATCAGTCTTCCCTTGTCCTTCCCGCTGCTATGGAACATAAGTAAGCTTCCGGTGCTCTTCCTTCTTTCTCCCTTCTCTCACCTGCAACACTTCACAAAATCACAGAATATTAGGAGCTGGAAGAAACCTCGAAAGACCATCCAGTCCAACCCCTCTGCACAAGCAGGATTATCTAGAGTAGATCGCACAGGAATACGTCCAAATTGGTCTTGAATGTCTCCCAAGAAGGAGATTCCACAACCTCTCTGGGCAGCCTGTTCCAGTAATCCGTCACCTTCAACGTGTAAAAGTTTTTCTTTATACTAAGATGGAACTTTCTGTGTTCCAGTTTGGAACCATTTCCCCTTGTTCTTTCACTGGCCGTCACTGAGAAGAGCCTGGATCCATCCTCCTGACACTCACCCTTTGCATATTTATAAACACTAATGAGGTCACCCCTCAGTCTCCTCTTCTTCAAGCTGAAGAGACCCAGCTTCCTCAGCCTTTCCTCATAAGGAAGATGTTCCACTCCCTTCATCATCTTGGTGGCCCTGAGCTGGACTCTTTTGCACACTTTCCCCCTAAATTTCCCCTCCTCGTGGCAGCTGCAGAGCTACGTACACATCCGTGATGATAGCTTTGTGTAGCTGACTTTGGTCTTCAGGACACAGTCCTTTTCTGATCTAAAAAGGAATCTACAGTGATGTTGAGGCAAATAAATTCTATTTATATATTTACTTAATTCCATTTCCATAGTAATGTAACATGTACATTTTAAACATAAAGATTAACTTTGAGAAAAAAGATGGTCCATAACATTTTCTGCAGACCAATTTATTTAAATGTGGGGGAGAACTGGGGAGAATAAAGAAAGTAAGATAACTACTTTGATTCCAAACCAAAATAATCTGTTCCAGAATTAGCCTGTCTGCACTGTCCCAAATTTAGTAGCAGTTAATCTACTGAAGTTGAGTTGTGTCAGCTTCTATTACTATCTTTGATTGAAATTCTTTTTAATGATAGATTTATGATAGCCGAGACACAGCTCTAGTCTAATTTGGCTTGTTCCTTGCACTTCCCATACTCTATTTTCCTATCCAGTATATTCTATATTTGCTATAGCATGCTATTAACTGTAGCCTCTGTAGGAAACAGCTTCTAGACAACCTATACAAACCATTTCACCTTTATTTCAATTAAACAATGATAAATAAAGTGGATACATCCTGTAAATATGCCCTTCTGATATCTTCAAGGGTATATCAATAACCATTGTAGACCACATAGAGTGTACAAAATAGATACTGAAATGAGTAGAGGAAGATCATAGAATCATAGAATCATAGAATCATAGAATCATAGAATGATTAGAGTTAGAAGTGACTCACAGAGGTCATCTAGTCCAACCCCCCTGCAAGATGCAGGGACACCCTCAACTAGATCAGGTTGCTCAGGGCCTCATCCAACCTGGCCTTGAACTTCTCTGGGGATGGGGCATCCACCACGTCCCTGAGCAACCTGTTCCAGTGCTCCACCACTTACAGGAAAGAACTTTTTTCTAATATCTAATGTATATCTCCCCCCCTCTATTTTGAAACCGTTACCCCTTGTCCTGTCACAACAGGCCCTACTGAGCAGCCTCTCCCCATCTTTCTTGTAGGCCCCCTTGAGGTACTGGNGCAAGAGCACATTGTCGGCTCATGTTGAGTCTCTCATCCACCAGCACTCCCATGTCCTTCTCCTCAGGGCTGCTCTGGAGCCACTCTCTGCACAGTCTGTAATTGTGCCTGGGATTGCTCCTTTTCTCTTTGCCAAGTAAGTCACAGCATATATACTCTCCACAGCAACTATCTCTTTCTTTACACAATCAGGCTAAGAACTTGTTAGCTATATCTTATTGCTATAGTCTTCCTATATTTTTAAATTTATTTATTTTCTATCCTATATGCCCCTCCTGGTTTTCCTGAATATGGGAAGAACCAGAAGCCACAGAGGACAGTGGAGAGAAAATGAAAAAGTTTGGAAGAAACTGTGGAATACAATAAGTACATTAAAGTTCTCATTGTTGGAGACAGTGGAGATCACACCAACAGCATTACCTAAGAAGGAGCATTCACTGTTTCCTGAACTAACACAAAGCCTGGGGGCCTTAGTGTCTCTTCACCTACCTCTACACAAATTCTAATCCCAAACAGGAAACAGTTCTAGAAGTCTGTTGTAATCCATCACACGTTATTTCTTCTTTTTCATTTGTATACAGAAGAAAAAGTGAATAGAGGACAACAGATTCCTCAGATTCCTGCCTAGAAGGGCTCTTGTCCAATATCTGCACAAGCTGAAAGAGTCATTAACCAAAAAGATTGTTCTCTGGGTCTCAGCATTTTTATACATTTTTTTTTAGCTCACAATATATTTTACCCCCAGAAGGTCAGTGCCATGCAGACATACACTTATGTTGCCTGCTGCTGTCATTTGAATATCTTTGATATAAAGTTGTCAACATGTTGAGATGCTATTGAAATGTGGATGAAGCCCAAAAGTGCATATATATGTATATATATGTACAAAGGTCAGTATACTGAAGCAGTGTACTGAATGCACATCACTTATGTTTACTGTGTTTTTCAGGATTTACTGTCAAAATCATTGATCAAAGTCTGAGCCACACATTCGGGGTACATATTTCAAATTAATATTGCAGACATGTTGTCCTTTACAAAGTTACCAAACAATAGCAAGTCCACCACCTGCTCTTCTAGCCTGTTTACATGTTTAATTTTCCTGATAGATTTACACCTTATTTTAATATTGAAATTTTCAAATTTCAGCTTATAGTCACTGAATTTCATATGCTTTTTTTTTATATATATGTTCCCTAATATCTCTTACCTGTCTTAGTGCAAGTCAGCTTCCCCTGATAATGTGATATAGCTTCTCAGACTCATTTTCTAGTCTCAGGATTATTCTGTAGCTTTTCTTTTATCACCCTCCAGCACTACTAGAGTAGTCCATGCACTTCTTGGAGTTAGAGGAATCACTTAAGTAGGGGCTTTAAATGCAGCAATGTGAAGTCGCCACACTCTTTTCTGGCCAAGAACGTAGTTTTATTTATAGTAGCTGATTGAAAGCTTTTATCGTGATTCTTCCCTTTGGTCATCCTAACTTTGAGTTTGCAACTCTGCACTGCAGAGTAATGCTTCACTCTCAGATATATATCAAGAAAATATGTTAGAAAGTTTCTGGTGAAAATTCCTAAGTACATTTAAGGGATTATGGTGCCAGTTCTCCAGGTAATGCAAGGCAGGACCACAAAGTAAAGGAACTTCTTCCTCCTAAACACCACCGAACGTGTCCACTATTTCTTTGTATTTGTTATTAACAAATTAATTTGTTATTTTGCATTTATTTAAACAAGCAAATCATAACTTTAACAGTAATATAATGTCCATCTTGTGTCTTCTATAAAACTTCTATAGTTCGGTTTGCAGAATTATTTACTCACAGGTTAAGACAGGAACAACAACTGGGCCAAAAACTAATTCATGAGACCCTAATAGTAACATTTCTGCTCGCTGGTATAACCTGATAAGGACCCAAAAGTGAGCTAATAAACAGTCTTAATTTTAATTATACGCACAGGATTTCATAGTACCAAAATATTGTCAGCAAATACGCATGACTACAGAAAGCTGACTATATCACTTGTTTCTCCGTTATGTTTTCCTAATAAAGAAAAATACTGTCTGACTTTATGTGATTATTCTTTATGTTGGAAGAAACACAAGAATTATGGCAATGTAAAAAGATAACTTCAGAATAGAAAGATGTGAAGTGTCTAAGAAGGAAAAAGTGGAGGAGGCAAAAGAGGTAGAACAAATGCGTCTCTGTGAGTACTAGGGGAATGTGTGGAAATATAAGTATAGCACAGAGAGGGAAGACCATTCCAGTTTCATACGCTAGATAAGCTCAAGAAGTGTTTGTATATGTAAATGTTTTATATTCAGAGATAATGAAGGAGATGAACTTCATTATCAATTTATTAACTTTCATAATATAGTAGCAAAAGAAAAGTGTAAGATGTAAGAAAGAACCAGAGGCTGTATCGTCAGTGCTAAACTTTCTTTTCAAGTTAAGTGATTATTGATGTAGATCTTAATCTCTCTTGAAGAGTTTAACTACCAGAGACAATGTGATAGTGCTTAACTACACAGGAGAATCAAGAAAAAAAGGCCACAGTCAGAGGCATACTCAGAAAACAGTGGCATAATACTGATTCCTGGCTTAGATTTAATCACCTGACAGCAAGAACTTGGACAGCACTGGCTTGCAAGGATACAGCAGCCTTTGAAGAAATAACTACCCAGTTTTGTGAAATAATGAGAAGTGGGAGGATGGTTAGCTAGTTAAAGCTTTTTGGTTTTACACCAAACTAAATGAAAGACAAAACAAGTAAGTTCGACTAAATCTATTTGCCATTTAGCAATTTAGATGGAGAGGGCTATTCACATCATCAGTGGTAAATCTATGCTCCTCTACCAATGATACTCTAAGCTTTTTGTCTCAAATGAACATTATATTTATATACATCTGCTGCTACCACACCTCTTTATTACAGACTGGTTTCTGAAGTCTAGAGAGTTAAACCTGTCAGAAAATTTGTTAGCCAAACAGAATTTTAGATGCAGTTTATTTCGTCTTAAATCCCACTTCTTGCAAAACTTTCCAGCTTGCCACAGTCCAAACATAGAAATTGAACAGATATGTCTCAGATCATTGGGCTGGAACAGATACTGGGAGGGAGATATATATTAGGAAACAATAAAATGAACAAACAAAAAATCAGAAACAAAATCCCAGCACACAGTAGTACAGAAAGTTGCATCAAGATAAATTTTTTTAAGTCTTAGTTAAATCATTCTTCATGCCCAATGGAAAAAGATGAGTCAAACCCTAAGAAAGTGCAAAGGACAATTCTGATCCAAAAAGACAAAGAGAATGGTTACAACCACACAGAAATTTGACTAGTAGTGTTGTAACTCATCACACTAAAGCAAATGCCCAGGTGATATGTGTCTGACAAAGTTGTTTAAAAAAAAAGTGAGGTGTTTTTGTTTTTGTTTTGGGGTTTTTTTTGTTTTTTGTTTTGGTTTTGGATTTGGTTTTGGTTTTTTATTTATTAACCAATTTACTATATCACAATTCTTTTACATAAAAAAGTTAGATCGGAAATACTATGGAATCGATATGTAACTGCTAATATACAGATCAGTGAAACATTTTAAAGCATTATATAATATGTCAAGTGAAAAGTGAGCTGGAGATATTTTAACCACTCCTTTGTTTTAGCTAGAGTACACCAGAAACACAGCAAGTCTAAAGCAGAGTCTTTGTAACACTAGTCTACCAATACAGATTCTGCCACTGACTCCTTTGTTGCTGCTATCCAAAAACCCCTGCCATACCCAGTCCATACCATGCCTTTGGCTGTTATTGCTACCCTATCCCACAAATGCAGCAGAGATACTGGGTCCTCTGCTTTCCTGTTTCTCAAAAGTCAAATTGCAACTGCTGAGTAGCGGACAATTGTGACTGAGGAATGATCCAACATGTAGGTCAAGGAGTTCATTTGGCTGGAAGCAAGTATGCCAGAGACTGAGGAGTGAAGTTTCCCTGGGTGATAAGATACAGACTCAGCATCATCTTACTATCCTGCAACAGGAGTGAGCAGGGGCATGAGCTCGGAGGAACAGACCCAGGGCTGGGACCTGCCCCATGCAGACTCTCTCAGATGGGTGCTGGTGCAGGTGGATATAACACACTGGCTCATCTGCCATCTTTGCAGGCACCACCATACAACTGTGTATCGCAGTAGGACTGTATAATGCATTGTTCATTAATTTTTGCTTTTTTATTTAGAAACAAATGTGTCTAACTCATGCTGAAGGGTATGTTAAAAATCCCACACCACTCACAAATTGTGAGCTGGTGGATTAAAAAAGCTAAGGAGATCTTTGTTCCTGTTCCCAAAAGAAAAACTTATGCCTCATTTACTTCTGGAACTCATGCTTCCCACCATACTCCCCCTCCCCAGCAAGAAAAACTATCTCTTTCACTAAAACTAACCTGCATTTTGTGGCATTTTGTAATATATACTCGCAGCCTGATGTATTTTTTGGCATACATGACATTTCTTAGAGAAAGATCTGAGGAAAGCTCAGCCTCTTGAGGTCAATCCTCTGGGATCCTTTGTAGCAGCTAAAACTATCACCACTTTTCTACTTTGAACAAAATCCCCACCTAGGATATCTGCATTTCCTAATGGCAGACTATTTCTAGTCCTGACTATTCTGAGGCCTTAGACTTTGTTATCTCCTTTAAGGAGTGCTCCTTAGTAATCATATACCACATTTTCTCTGTAAAACTGGCAACGAAGGTGTTCTTCCTCCTCTAGAGCATCATCCTGTACCTAGAGGAATTGTATTTTCAAGATTTCTGATCACTGAGTCACAGTGATTGGTCAAGGTGTGTTGAAATTCTACACTGAGTTACAAAATTCTGCAGATTTGTCCTCTAAATAACACAACATCTCCTTTGTTTTTGCTTAATTTGTAGCAGTTGTTACAGACTTGGCTGATCTGCACCAGACCCCACATGTTCTATGAAAACTTACTGCAATTTTTCAGCAGGTGGTAGTTTCAAATGCCACTTCAACAGACAGTCATCACTAAATGGAGGAGTGTAATATATTTTGTGTTCATAAAAGGTAGAACAGAGAGAAGTAAAATTGCAAACAGAACAATTCAACACATACAAAACAACGTGATAAATGCAATAAATGCCATGCAGAACACAATGCAAAGCAACATGTGCAGTACCATACAGCCAATACAAAAAATACTGTCATAAACCAACATTCAGTATAATAAATACTGTATCGCACAATACACACCACTCAATACAGTCAAGTAAACAATATACAACAACACCATACATGCAACACATAACATGATCATAGAATCATAGAATTGTTAAGGTTGGAAGAGACCTAGTCCAACCGTTAACCTACCGCCACCAAGTCCACTGCTAGACCATACAATATAACACACAATGGATACAACATCTTAGAATACCTTACCATGCAATAAAATACATAGAAAACTAAATTCCACCCTACAATAAGGGTGACAGTGCAACAAATATCATACAATACAATATATAGGACAATGCAAAATACAGCACAGTACATACTAAACATGCAATATAACAAGATTACAATATATGCACTATAATACATACAATACAATAAATACTAAACCATACATAATGTTAAAGGTAAATCATATAACACATAAAATACAAGGTAAAATAGAAAATAACATACAAGGTGTCACACAAGAAGCATGGGAAGGATTCAAAGCTGTGTCAAGGGAGTTCAAGCTTGATATTTGGAAACTCTTTGCCAAGAGGGTGATCAGAGACTTCCTCAGGAAGGTGCTCCAACACTGTTAATACTTATTTCCAGCCTGTCCCAGGTTTCCATTGTTTTCTCAGTTGAGTAGCCATACTGGAAAGGTTTTACATAGATGAATAATGATTGTTCCCTCTGCAGATTGATTCCTAGAATACCAGCACAGCATGACTTGACTTTAAATACTAATATCTTAATTGTTTCCCAACTGAATGCTTCAAAGGAATATAAAAATTCATTTGTTTCCTTTTATCCATTCTTTAGTAGATGTAGTGATGAACTGGGTCTTTCTAGAATACCAGCCATCTATGTCATATATACTCTAATCTGATTAAATGTAATTTCTTTGAGTACTGATTTGATTATTTCATCTCCTAAGTTACTTATGTGAGTCAAGTAAATTTCATATTTTATTCAAAGTTAATAAAAGATGTACAACTACGTAGAAGTTTAATATTTTGAAAAACAAAATTTTAAATATTGATATACCATGACACTTTAATATCTTTAAATATTCCAGTATTTGTTATTGTTTTGTACTGAATTGCATAATTTAATTTTATCTTGAGAATTATTTTTATTACAGATATCTTTTTCCTCATCTTTTCTGATGAAAATAGAACAACAGCTCTTGTTAAAAAGGAATAAAAGAAAATACCTGGCACACCACTTCCCAGCACAAGTATCTAGCTCCTTTGTCTCATCCATTCCTTTCTGCCCCTCTGAAACAACAAGACTAAAAAGATGCTACAGGACCACAGTACAATGGTGACATGGCATTTAACCAGAAGGCCTTACTGGACTCTGGTTTTGAGTCCTCTTAGAGCAGCAATGAGAAAAATTCAGATTCCTTCAATCTTTTGTGCCAGTCATCTGTAAGGAGCCAGAGCACTTATTTCTTGTGCCCAGACACATTCATAGCCTCCACATGGCCTGTATGCTGTTATCCTCCATATCACTGTCAATGACATAACAGTTTTTAATCAAAACTCAGCTCAGAGGAAGCCCTCTATCTCAATGCTTATCATTACTTTGAGATGGCAGATGAAACATGTTACATGATCTTAAAAGAGAGCTACTGAGAGTAAAACACAATTTTAGAATTTTGGTTAAAACCAGAACTAAAGTTCATTAATATGATTCAAGGTAACAAGGTAGTTCTACTGTACAACAAACAAGTGGCAACTTCCCCTTCTTGCAACTCTGAGAGAAAAGAATTAGTTGACAAACTTCTGTGTTGGTTGCTGCAGTAGTAAATGTCGATATTGCTACACAAGGGTATAGGAATAACAGACTTCCCAAACTGCCCTGACTAAAGCAGGTGTAAGATGCCCAGTCTGTCCAGTCTCCCGGTTTAGAGGATCTTGCTACTGTCTGGATCACTGAAGCACTGTTGGAGAGGAGATGAGAAGAGTGATCTGCTCCTTAGGTGCTGTACAACTGGATTGTATGAGGACACTCTGCCGGCCTCTGAGGACAGAAAAGTTGTATAGTATACAGGAGGGAGAACATCGATCGATTCATAACTGCTCCTCGGTGAAAGCAAAATGCATCTCTTTTGTAACAGAAGAAATTGGCAACAGATCTAGGATAGGTCTAAGGAATTAAGTTACTGTACTTCCATGGAGAAGGTCCCAAGGTCCAATTAACAGAAGAAGCTCTTAATAGAATCATAGAATCATGGAATTTTTTAAGGCTGGAAATGACCCCTAAGATCATCCAGTTCAACCATTAACCTACCGCCACCAAGTCTACTCTTAGACCATGTCCTCAAGCACTGCATCTACCCATCTTTTAAACACCTCAAGGGGTGGGGACTCAACCACCTCCCTGGGTAGACTGTTCCAGTGCTTGATGACTCTTTCAGTAAAGAAGTTCTTCCTAGTATCTAACTTAAATTTTCCCTTGAAAAGTGGTGCAGCTTGAGGCCATTAC
>VXBZ01008329.1:29805-44718 GCA_013399135.1 Heliornis fulica | reverse complement strand
TGTTAAAATCCTCCACAAAATTACACCAACTGCATTTGTTTCTCAGGGCAAGTAACTGGGGCACTAAAAGTGCCTGTGGTCCTACACATGGGCTGAATGGCTCATCTCAGTCGATGCACTAAAAGCATAGAGCTGGACTGTACAATCAAGTCTTGTATGCCAGACTGTCAATGAATTAATTAAAAGTCAGCCCTGAGTGAACAAAGCAGATAGCACTTTGTGTCCTGTGCAGTTGCAAAAATGATACCTGGTAGTCAGTGTTTCAGCAGTAGCACTTGTGTACTTTTTAATGTGTTGCAGATATTTTAATGTATATGAGCAAAAGTTAGTCTCATGAATTTTTAGGTTTCCTTGATTTACACATGCTTCATATATATGTGGTTAATACATAGATAGTAATATTTCATATTTCAATAAATATTTTATGTTTCTGCATGGGCCAGCAGACATAGAATAAAAGGAAACACTTTAGGGGAATAAAAACCTGTAGAAAAAAAAAAGTATTTCTTCTTAAGTATTCATCTTACACTACAACTAAATATGCCTATGCTGTCTGTTCACTCAGTTGTCCCTCTCATGTAATTTTAAAATAAATGAGTCTATTTACTGGCATTAGACATGAGATACAATGAGCAAGCAAGCTCTGCCTTAGCTGCCTAGCTTCAGCTGGAGCTGGGATTTCCTGGGTTGCTGGGAGGAGAGGGATGTGAGGTGACTGCAGCAGAAACCCAGGGACAGAAAGAGCCCACTGTGAGGATTCCAGAGAGGGAATGGGAAGAGGGAAGAATGAAGTATCAGGAAATGAGGAGAAGGCAGAAGCAGCATCAAACAAAAGGGTTCAAATTCTCACCACCAGACCATAGATCTCTTTTGGTTGGAAGATTAGGAAAGAGACATCTGTATGTATTACAGTAGGCAAGTTTTAAAAGGTTTAGTCTTTAGAGCAGAATGCTATACAGTTCACAAGCATATTGCAGCAAACGGGCATGAGAAGAAGCTGAAATGGACACTGTAACAGCCTGGGAAAAGACACCAGAAAACTCATAAGGCAGTGCCTAGGCTTGACTTACCACAGGACTTGACACTGTGATACATCTCTTCTGGTTTTGTGACCGGAACACATTGATGGTTGTCAAAGTTTCAGCCATTTACTTGATGAAAGATCCAATGCTATTTTTGCTGCTGGGGCCACATCAGTTTTCATCTCTTTCTGTTGTGTGCATACACAAAACAGCTGCTCGACTTGACCACAGCTGTGTTTCTTGCTTTTATCACCAGTGTATTTCTAG
Source organism: Heliornis fulica (assembly GCA_013399135.1). Classification (NCBI taxonomy): domain Eukaryota; kingdom Metazoa; phylum Chordata; class Aves; order Gruiformes; family Heliornithidae; genus Heliornis; species Heliornis fulica. The sequence continues at coordinate 43,429 of VXBZ01008329.1, read as the reverse complement.
AGATAATGGGCATAGCTGGTTGAGAATGCTGGGGCCTCTGTGGCATAGAAGAACTTATCTCTCATAAAAAGGCTTTATTACTCTGTCTGAGAGTAACTTGTAACTGAGTAACCCCTCTTCTGCGTATAATCAGCAGCAGAAAAACATTTTTCTTGGTGTTTTTATAAATAAGTGATCAAACTCTGTCTAAGTTTGGCTGCCCTTGAAGAGCTAATGCAAAAATATTTTTCCAAGTGCTAGATGTCCAAGTAAATTCGGGAGGGAAAGGAGCAATATTATGGCCCTGCATCGTTTCATAATAAGTGTCAGAACTTTATGATGTTTGCATGTAGAGAAGTCCTCCCTTCAGGAACAGCATTAACAATATAAGTCTTCCACACTATATTATTTCCCTTCATTATTGGGGGCTAGAGCTGCTACCTCCTGAACTCGCACACCATAAGAGGTTGTGAAAATGGCTAAAGACATTTTAGTGTGCTCAGAAGAGTCCTCTTTATCTAGTGCAACTCAAGCTAAGCCTCTGTCTGGCTTTCACAGAAATGTATTAAGGATGCTCACGTGGTCTGTGAGTGTAGTTCACTTGGGAGGCAGTAACTCCCTAAGTTTGCTCCACAACAGCACATTTCTCTCAAGGTTGGATGCTTCATATTCCTGAATGGCAGAACAAGTGTAAACCCTAGGGAGATCTGTAGTGAGAATCTCCCCTTGAGTTCCCCATGTAGTTCTGTGCCACATTATGCCTTCTCCTGAGGGTGAAATCTGAAAAATGAGAAAATCCTGATCACCTGTAATCATTGGAAGGCTTACTGCTTTGTTTAAAAGTTCTAGCATGAGTGTTGTCTGTTGTGTTTGATTATAACTTGTTATACACTGTTGCTGCTGTAACATCTCCTCTGTCGTGGTGTTTGGGCCTCCTGTCTTGCATGTTCACTTTAATACTCCACACACTTTATTTTTAATAATTTTAATATTATTTCATTTTAATTCCACCACAAATGTCTTCACCCTATCCTTCTTTTGTAACCTGCACATCCCGTGAAGTCTTTCAATGTATGAAATGGGAATTATGAGTGAGCTTTGCCCACCTTGCCTGTCTACAAGCATTAACATGCTTGACCTGAGTTCTTTAAGTGAAATAAAAGGCTTTTCAGCCTCATCTGTATTAAGCTGCAAGGTGCTACAGCAAAAGATTAATGGTTTCATCTGGCACAGTGACAAGCAGAGAGGGGTCATTACTGCCCTCTTGTTCCAGACAGAATTCCTCTCCTTGAAAAGAGGGTGCACGCCTCAGGCCTCCTGACATGTTGACACAGAATTTATTTTCTTGGCAGAAATAATAGTCACAATGGAAACTTGCATGTATAGTACAGAAAATTTTTGGTTTCTTTCATTTTTCTTCAGTTAAAATAGTTAAACATGGGGGTTTTGTGGGGAATCCTAAACTATTATCATCCATCCTAAAAAGAAATTGTTTTAATAGTGGTAGGTAACTTTACATTTCCTTTTACTCGTGAACACATAACCCATGATGGAAAGACTGTTTTGCCATACCTCAGTATAAGCATATTGTGTATCACATGCTAACTAGCTCTGCTATAAGATAGGGAAACCCTAAGCTTCCTTCTTGGATTAACATAGGCTACTCAGAAGGTATTTCCTCAGTTCTTCTTTACCTTGAAAAATATCTCATGCAGTTTCAGGACAGTTTCCTTATTTAAACCAATTGTGTGAATTTATTGCTTACTAAAGTTAGTTTCTCCTTCAGGATTTGTTTTTTACTCTTTCTGTTATTCTATTTCCAGGCATCAGCACAGTTACCATGGTATCTCCTTTTCACAGCAACCTTGAGGTTCTGATCTTTTCTTTGTAGCCAAAACTGTCAGGTTGAATGTATTTTGTAGGGGTTTATGGCAAAGGTGTACTTTTGAAATGAAACTTTTTTTAAACAGGTTTTTTTTTCTACTTAAAAGTTGCTTCTTTTGATAGCATGTGGTCATTGCTTATATCTGGTCACTTCTCCTGTAGCTGTTTCCAGTCCTTCTCAAGAGCTAAATATGCTTGATCCAGTAGAAAAGGAACTTCGAACAAGAATTGAAGAAGAAATGAAAAGGTATTGCTTCTGCCTCAAACTCCTGCCATCCCTCGGAAGATATATTATACTGATAGCATATTCCAGTTACAATTTTGCACACACAACTACCCTCAGAGTTTTCTCTGACATTTTGAAAATGTCAGCTTTGTGGTTCACTAATAGTTTTAAATTTTTGTATAAGCTTTCGCTTTGTCTGTAAGATGTCACAGTATGTGAGTGGGGAAAATTTGCGCTTGGGCTAATGGATAAAAACAATTAAAATAGCTTAATGTCATAGAATCATGCAATGGTGTCAATTAGAAAGGACCTTAAAGGCCATATAGTTACAAACCACACCCACACCGCACTCCAGCGCTATGGGCAGAAACAGCTTCCACTAGACCAGGTTGCTCAAAGCCCCATCCAAACTGATCTTGAACACTACCAGGGAGGGGTCAGCCTGCTTTTCTGGGCAGCCTGTTGCGGTGCCTCACCTCCCTCACAGGGAGGAATTTCTTCCTCATATCTCATCTAAATCTGTCCTCCTTCAGCTTAAAGCCATTACCCCTTTTATTACTCTATGCCCTTGTAAACAGTACCTCTCCAGCATTCTTATAGGCCGTCTTTAGGTACTGGAAGGCTGCTGTAAGATCTTGCTGGAACCGTTTCTTCTCCAGGCTGAACAAGCCCAACTGCCTCAGCCTGTTTTCATAGGAGAGGTGCTCCAGCCATCTGATCCATCTTCATGACCTTGCTCTGGACCCACTTCTACAGGTCCATGTCTTTCTTGTAGTGGGGACCCCAGAGCCGGACACAGTACTCCAGATGGGGTTTCTCAAGAGCAGAGTAGATGGGCAGAATCACCACCCACGACCTTCTTTTGATGTAACCTGGGACAAGGTTGGCTTTTGAGGCTGCAAGCACACATTACCAGCACATGTTTATCTTGTCCACCAACATCCCCACATCCTTCTCCTCAGGGCTACTGTCAATCCATTCTCCACCTAACCTGTAGTTGTGCTTGGGCATGTCCTGACCCATATACAGGACATTGCCCTTGGCCTTGCTGAACTTGATGCAATTTGAACAGGCCCATCTCTCAAAACTGTCAAGCTCCCTCTGGATGGTGTCCCTTCCCTCTAGCATGTTGACTGCAGCACACAGCTTGCTGTTATCAGCAAACTTTCTGAGGGTGCACTCAGTCCAAGTGTCCATGTCCCTGACAATGTCCTCCCTGAAGGGTTAGTGTCAGAAACTTCTTGTTTGAAAAAAAATGTATTGTGAACCTTTTTCATTGATTTAGAAATGTCCTACCTTCCTTGGCCTAAGGAAAAACTTTATACAGGACTGACTAAGCATAAATAATATGGAGAATACACATTGCTTAACCAATCCTTCTGTTTGCTCTAATGTCATGTAGCCAGGAGGGTAAAAGAACTTAGATGCAAGGTTATAAGTTCTAAGTAATTTTCTAGTGTTTATGCTGTGTGCAATCTGTGAGGAAACTCCTGACTATTTCATACTACTGGCAACCACTCCAACTATATGTTAGCCAAGGAGCCACATCAATGAAGTTTCCATCTGAGAGGGGAATCCAGACTGGTGACCAGTTGTTTATTAATGGTAACATGATGAGAAATCAAAAGAAATAACTTACACACTTGAATGAACCTGTATTTTAGTTGTCAATATAGATCACACTTGAATTTCACTAATTTCTTTAGTGAAACAAAAGCTTTATGGGGTAAGTTTCTTGTACTTACTATCCAGTGAAGCTTTTATAAAATATGACATGTCTTGTCCTACCACCACTCTGCCTGGGTGCTCTGTATCTGTGATTGATTGTTTTACATTCCTATGTAGTTTAAATCTGTAACTGTTCTAGGTAGGTTAAAGCTTTTTTCAGATACCTGTTAGAAAATCTGTAATACGCTTTTCTTTTTCTCTTATTAGTTATAAAACAATGTTCAACCACTTGAAAGGGCTGAAAGTAGAAATTGAGCACCTGCAGCTTCTTACAGAAAAAGTCAAGATGAAGATGCAAAAAGACTTTGAAGTCTGGTGGTCTGAAGAGGCAACAGATCTACAGGTATAAAATCACTTTGTATTTACTCTATATAATGTAAATGTAACATCTTCAGGCATTTCTTAAATAAGTAGTTAGTTGACTAGATAGAAATGAGTATGAAGGATTGGATTTTGGGTCTGATTCACCTGTGCTTGTCTATAAATCAGACAAAGTTAACGTGAATTATGCTTGTATGCAGTTAACACAAATGAGGCAAAACCCTTGCTTTCTTCTCTATTTTCTGCTTTTGTCATTCCCCCAAAACACTTGTTTGAAAGCCAAGAATGGTCCCAAGATGTCGAAGACTCTGACGGAAGATAAAACAAATTGAGGAGACTGGAAAAATAATCTATTTTACTGCTAGCAAAAGTATGATATCATCAGGTTTATGGCATATCAGAATGTGACAGTCATAGCTTTAATATAGACGAATCCCAGAAAACATAATAGTGCTTTAGCTGCTTTTGTTTGCAAAGACTCCAGTAACCTTGTAGCTTCCCTAAGCTCCCAGAGGGTCAGCAGCTGTCAGCACAGGGCGTATGTCCTCTCACTCTCTAGCTGAGGGCCACAGCTGCCTTCATTCCCAGCAGAAACAGAGTGCTCTCATTTAATGACTTGCATAAAAATTAACTAGCGATGTGATCTGAAACAGTGTATTAGAAGTTCATAACTCAGTCTAAAAGTGACACAGTTTCACAGACGCAGGAAACAGTGCAAGGCAGACCAGAGGAGTATCAGCTGAAACAACAACATAGCTTTCTTATGCTTCCCTTCTGACATTTGTCTTCTAAGTAATGACATGACATCTGACAGCAAAGCACTGCCATGAAAAGCATATCAGCCTAATGAGAAAAAGTGCTGAGTGCCATTCATCCCATATCATTGATTATTAACTGGAAGAGAAGATTTACTCCTTGAGGGAAAGTTATAATCAAGTGTTTAGCCAATATTTTGTTTAATCCTTACAAGTATAAATTTAAACTGTATTTTAAGATAACAGACTAAAGTAAATACAGAACTTTACATGAGGAAATTGTTTTCCATTAAGTCCCTCCTGACCAGCTTAACTTCAAGTTATTCTTGAAAAATGCTTTTCTGTTTGAAATCCCTAATCATATTAGTGGCAAAGAGGGTAATGGTTTAGTCACCCTCCTATCTAAATGTCTAGGCTTTTCAAAGCATTGCAAGTAATATTCTTGAATCCACTGGAGCACATTTCTTCTCTGTCCCATAACAGGAGAGGTCCAGGATTCAGCCTCTCATGATTCATCAGTAGAAGATTAGAAAACTGGAAAAAATAATTGGGATTGATTTCTTGGATCTTGACCTATCTGTACCTCTGAGCTCCCTAAGAAACTTAAATTGGTGAACACATGCTGTTACATATTAAAAAACTGTAATGTGAGCTTAAAAATACTTGAACCGCTCCTAACACTCTTCTCTTTGTTCTGAAGTGTTTGTCCAAGTGAAGAAAATACTGTGTTTTCTGAATGAGTCATTGCTTACCTTGTTATTACTGAGACCTGTAGCCAATATTAAGCACTGTAAAAAAACCCTATCCTGCATAATTTTGTTTTTCAATCTAAACCAAGCAGGAAAAGCCAGAGATGGTTAGCTCTCCAAATGCTACAACTATTTATCCCCAGTTTATGAAATCTTCATATCTATCAACTAACAGGTAATTTGGTCATTTTTCTCTACCTTCCTTACTTGTAAGAAAATGCAGCTTTACTAGATATGTAGTTCAACAGAATGCTTTTGCAAATACCACACTCAAGCACTGCATTTCCAGTTACAAGATAATTGACTGTGTAGAAAATGTTTTTTATCATTCAGTTATTTTGTGGTCATATTGTAGGTAGCTTATTGTAACTCACTTCTTTTGACTTGCTGGTCTATTGTAAAACAGTGGTGAATTCTCTACAGCAGAAAAATGTTATCATCTTGATTGTTTCGTCATCAGATACTTATGATTTTCAAACATCTAATTTAAATTTGCAGTAATAGGTCCTCCATAGTCCTCAAACAAAGCTCAGTGCAGGAAAACACACACCAAACTATTCAAGTTTCCATAGCCAATGGCAATAAAATGCAGGTGTTCTCTCTCCTTCCCTCCTTCTCATTATACAGTTAATCTTTCTCTGATGAGTGGCTTAACCTACAGTTTTATAAAAATATTCTGCATAAATGTTGTTTCCTGTTATGCAGTAAACAGTATTCCCTACATACCATTAAATGATGAGTACTGAATTTTCTTAAAATTGTAAAATATATTCTGATTTTTATTGTAAACTTCTGTATATCTATAGTAAATGCTCCATAATCAGTACAGAGAGAGAAATAAACATAAAATCCTCTAAAGTTGCCTAAGAAGGCATTCTCTGATGTCTCAAACTGATGAAAACCAACACTAGTCTTTGCTTCAATCCTAATTCTGTGTTCCCTCAAGACATAGGAATTATTCGCTTTGCAAATGGCTGACAGGTTTTGAGCTGCTCGTTTCTGGGTTTAGGATAGAGGTTACTTGTTCCAGAGAAAAACTGATGGGATAGAATGTGAGAACATTTTTGGTCTAGCTTAGCACAAATTCCTCCAAATTAGCTCAAGGAATCCATGACTGTGACTCTCTTTAACTTTGTACTTAATTGAACTCCAGACCTCTTGTATAACCTCTCTGCCCCATTGTTCTTGGGAACAACAATTTCCTGTTGATATGCTGATGCATTGCTCAGGAGAGTGATATCTTCTGCAGTCCAAACTAGAATTAAAAAGAACATAAGATAATGCACAATGGGAGACTGGCCTCCAAGAGTGGTGTTTTCTCCTGCCTCCACCCTAACTCAGAAACAAAATAGTCTAACTGGTTTCTTTATAATGTTCCCTTAAACTTTTCTTTCAAGTATCTTTACTGTTTCTGTTTATTACTGGAAGACCAGCATCAGGAAAGACTATTGAGCATTTTGAATAGACCAGGGGAAGGGGCCTGGTTGCTTTCAGCTGCCAAACTTACTTCAGAGTCCTGCACTGCCCCACATGCTAAAAATCATGTTCTGTATAAAGAACAATTTCTCTGCATCTTAAGTAATGGATATGTTGACTGAGATTGGTTGGATGATCCTTGCTTGCATATCACAGCCCAGAACATACATCTTCTTGAAACTTGAAATGTAGAAGGAGTCAGGATGAATATAGTTTCATTTTGCCATCTTTATCAATATTCTTGCAATAATCTTTTGAAGCTAGCTGCTCTTTCCTCTTTATAATTTCAGAAAATTGATCTTATTTTATGTTAGGCTATTTAAACATATTTTACTCAGGTACATTTCCAGCATGTTGAATATGGAAGTAGAAACAATATTTCTGCTTTTTGTGAGGCAAAGCTCCAGGTTTGACACCCCACTGTGCATGAAAATTTACATTTCCCCCTACTTAAGGCAATAACCTTTTAGAGGAAAACTTCCAACTTCATAGGCTGTAAGAGTATAGAACAGTAGAATATTTATGTCACAAGGATTTCTTTGACCTTGGTTGACAGATTGAACTTTACTTACCAGTTCTCTTGATTGCATAGGATGAGTCCAGGCTACAATTGTTTCTCTCGGTTATATAGTCCTGAGATACAAATGGCTCTTTGTTTCTAACTCACCTAAAAATCAACAATCTCTTTCTCTGAAATGATATTGCTGTCTTCATACAGCAGGATAACTGTCCACAAAAGCCAAAACTGGAATAAATTATATTTGATATAATGTGCTGTAAATAAATCCTGTTTCCAAGATGGAATTCAGTTCAATAAATACATCTAAAACTTAGTGGGCTACATGTCAGAAATCTAAGACTGCTGTTGACAGAGTAAGTATGCTGTAAAACCATTCAGACAAACTCCTGAGTGTGAATGGATATCAATACAATCTTAAGCATTAGAAGTAATAAATTAGGTATCTGAGAATATAAAGGATACAGGTATATTCCATAATCTCTCTTGAGATTTATGTGTGTTTGAACAATATCATTTGATCACCTTCTAGTGCATGATTCATGTGGTTTGTTATTGCTTGACACACCTTAGTCACATTACCATAGAAAATTAAGCCTTGGGAAAGGAATGTGATAGCCTCAAATAAAATAATATTTTGTATTAAATCAATTTCTGACTAAAACAGAGAAGGGAAACTAGAAATCCTTTTGAGGCTTAAAAAGGATGCACACATATAAAAGGCATCTGATTCATGGCCAAACTTGTCTCTCAATTGAAAAAACAAGGATGAATTGTTAAGTGTTGAAATGAGACCATGTTAATAAAGACGTTGAACAGTGAGCATCTCTGCCTTAGTAATATTTGAAAGCCAATGGCTTGATCCTACGCCCACTAGAGTAAGAAGTAAAACATTAATTTTCGGTGACCACAGTGTTGAAGTGGGGGAAGGGTGACATAAGAGTTGTCAGTGTTTGGCATGAGAAAAAACATTTCTGCATAAGAAATTTAATTTCTTGAACAGGTAAATCCCATTACTGAATCTGGTAAAATAACTGCATCCAGTAGTTTGAATACTGTAGAGGTTCACAGGCTCATGTTCATAAACCACTTGAGTAGATTCCAGACTATATTTATCTTTGCATATATCTTTCATATGAATAAATATGAAATATCATCTGATCTGAACATATTACTTGAACAACAACCATGCAAAGTGGAGAAAGGATGACCCATCACTATATTTTGAACAGAAAAGGATCTAATCAGCAATCCCAGAGTCACAGTATAAAGAGAACGGAAGGGGAACTTAAAATAATTGTCAAGAGTTACTTTATTCAAAAGGAGTAGCAACTAAAATCATTCAAACTTGAAAGAGAATACCCTACATGTCCATATTGTCTCTACATAAAGCTGTGATGCTAACTGCTACTTGTACTGTATGTACATTTGTGTCTCTTAGTGGGTTTCTGTCATGTCTGGAAAAAGTCTTAAAATGCATTTGGGCTCAGCACTCCATGTCTGCTCCACTTCAGAATTTGAGCACAGCATTTTGTTCATCCTGATATAGTTTTCTCCTACAATGGCTTTCAGTTAAGAAACATATTAGATCCTTGTCTCTTCAAGTTACTTCTCTCATTGAATGTTTACTTTTGCAATTGTTGAACTGTTCTTATATTCCCCTTGAATCAAGAAAATGTTGGATAGTTAATCAAATCTAAAAAAGATTTGGACTTTTTTCATTCTCTCAGAAGGAATGCATTCCTCTTTAATTCAGTCAGATCTTTCTTAACCTCACTCATTCCCTACTGAAATTCATTTGTCCTATTCTCAACAAACTCCACAATATGTTGTTTCAGACTTCCTGGCTCTCCAGCTTCTTCTTCAAAATCTTCCTGTCACTTCAAATTCCCTTGGAGATAACTCTTCATGTTATCCAATGACTTTGAGCATCAGACTTTTGACATTTATTGTTCTAGACTGCAAAATTTACTCACTATATTAATGCTATGTGAAACAAGGGAAATGTTTACATATTTTGAAGCATTTTCTGTCATAACGTTTTCTTTTATTCCTGCCAATTTTCCACAGTGTTACATGATGATAAAATATAATCTGGGAATAACATCATTGATTAATGACATTTCAAAGGTTTTCACATTCTGTTGGTAACAATTTAACTTGTGCATTTTATCTATGAATTTGCAAGTTAGGCCAAATTTGATTTTTGTAACCAAATACTGAAATGCTCAGATTTAAAGCAGCTTGAATCTTGCCTGCGTTTACACAGAATATCTGTTCCCGTCACATCCAAAGCTCAGAAGACTGGAGAACTGCAACTAAAGTTTTTTTTTCAATATGCAGCGGTTGCACACCTTCAAATTTTAGGCTTTCTGTTTTAACCAACCTGATTTTTCACCTTTTGTTTCTCAGCTGGCAGATCAATCTATACTATGACACCCAACACTTCTCCAGTTCCTCTTACCCTATATGTTTGACTGAACTGGTCAGTCTATGGGACAGCTGTCCCTTGGGTTGTCTGGCCCTTGGGTTCCTAGTAGTGGAAGACACTACTTCAGTACTGTGTACATCTCTCTAGCCACTGCCCCATGCCTGACTGAGACATAGACTCCCAAAAATCGACTCCAAAAAAACCCAGCAAGTTACCCATCGGGTGACATTTCAAGTACTAGGTTAAAAAAAAAAGAACTGCGACATAGGAATTTGATAGACTGTCTTTAATCTGCAGAAAAAGCAGGAGTTTCGATGAAGCTGTCAGGAAACAGACTCTTAAATTCAACTCAGGAAAACATCAGGTAGATTCAGAATGGAAATGGGAATTATACATTGTCAAATGTCCTGAATAATGTTAGAGATTAGGAGCCAGACAAACAGACAGGACTTCTACGCATTGTGTGTCCATCTAAACCCAAAACTGTGATTCAGGAGTGCCTGTTTATGCATGAGAGAAATGTTGTCTGGAAGGTGCTTCTAGAAATCTCTAGACCAGTCTCTCACTTGAGAAGGGACTGTTGTCACATTCAGATCAGCTATGGTCTTGTCTGGCTTTGTTGAGCATTCTGTGATGTCCAGTCTTTCAGGCTGAACATAGAGAGAGAAGGGAATCATTTAGATTTAGAGCAGTATGAGCAAAATTTCATCTTTTCTTATCAGAAAACAATATCTAACACCCAGATGAAAGAGGAGAGTCCTGGCTTCTGAGAACAGGCCAGGAGCAAGTTGCATCTGAGCATACAAACCACTGCATGGCAAAATTACACTTTTTCATCCACTTAGAAGCAGAGCTTCAGTATGAAGGATGCAAATTATCCCCATACACGCTGTGCCTCTAGCCTAGGGATTGGAGAAATCTCTGGAATACCTAAAACGTGGATCTGAGTTATGCCAAACTGAGGGAGTCTGTTAGATTAGAACTCTCATGGTTAACCTCTCATATGGAAGCAGCACTTTGAATCATTACAAAAATTAGTTATAAGCTCCCTTATAAATTTCCTTAATTTGCAGAAGAGTTTGCATCCCACAGACAGAAATGTCTGGCTGTAACCCTGTAGGAGTTTAAGGTACATCTCTAAGCACAGTAATGTTAATTTCCTGATTCTTGGCATCACCTCACTCAAAAGTGGGTTGTTCTTTTTTAATATCACTTCTTCATGTTGCAGTTCTCCCAAAGAACTCTAAGACAAGTCTTGGTATATTATCCTGGGACCAGGAATCCACTAGAAAGTGAGATCTCTATAGGTCAAGCTCTACCACATCTGTAGTGACTAGGTTGTTAATGCATGTGCATCTAAGTCCTCCTTAAAATGGGGATTTAACACTTTTGGATAACTTTCATTTGAATTCAATGGAAAAAAAAAGTTCAAACATGCAAACTACTTCACCTTAAAAAGAAGTAACTTCAGCTGACTCACAGTATTTATTAAATTATATGTTCTGTTCTTGGCAAATAAAAATCAAATAAGCTTATGATAATGAAAGCAAAGCAATGAAAAAGGATCCCATTAAGTCCTCTTACCTTACATTTGTTGCAGGCAAAGAACACAGTCATTGACAAGTACAGTCAATGCATAGGGATTCATAAACCCATGGTTATAAGACATGGATGCCCAGGTATTTCAGGGTGCAAGTCAGAGTCCTCTCAGAAAACTGAATTTAAGCCCCTAAATCACTTAATTTTAAGAACTCCCAAATCAATGGAAAAAATGTTCAGGAAATCCTAAAGCAGAACTATGATGTGAAATTCCCAGGTATTGCTAAACCACATAGTAATTAATAACATCAGATATCCTTTCTAGCTCTTGTAATATGTAGGCATAATAAAACACAGAATATTATTAAACATTAAACGTGATACTGCTTTAGTAGAATTAGTATTTAGTATTTAGTAGGCTGAGTCTTGAGGTTATTTTAATCCATTTAGGCAGGTGTGAATGGTATGGGACTTGAGGAGTTAAACATTCAGTAACCAGGAGCTGTTCATTTGGAAATGACTTATACTCTTGGGCACAATATCTTCTACAAAACTGAACCTGGCGCAGTGTAATACAGTAAAATTTTAGTCATAAATTTCTTTCCTTCTTTAAATTCTCTGCCAGAAATATCAATTCATCAGCCAACAATGAACAAACTACTGCAGAGTTAGAAAAGCAAGAACTTGCCAATCCTGCCATCTACTGGAAGAAGCCTAAAACTGAGTTAATTCAGTGTTTCCCCTCTCTAAGATTGGCACCAGATCAGGCAGCATATCCAACCCCCGGGGAAGGCAGAAAGAGTCCCAAGCCATCCCGGGGCAGAAATCTTCCTTCCTAGTGTAGGGGTTCCTTGGTACCATGATCTGCCTGCACAGGAACACACCACGGCTGTTTGCAATATATTTGGCTCTCATCGACAAGCCACATCGCTGAGTTTTTGTCCTGTGCTCACACTGATTTCAGTAATAATTTTGCCTGACATAAAAAAAGAATGGAAAATGAGCTGAGGCCTCACTTGGCTAATAGTCAGTTTGGGAATTGAATATACCATTACAAACTGCACATCAGATACATCAAAGTGCTTTACGAGCCTTGCTTAGAAGGCAAATACTAAAAAGTGTAATCTTTATGAGCTTATTTGTTGTTCTTTCATGGCCACATTCCCTACATAAACCTAATCATCTCAAGAATTCAACTGAAAATCCTCTTCCATTAAACAGCAAGTGCTTTATATAGATCACAAAAGTCTTGAAAACCAGCTTCTTTGTAGTTTCTTAGCATGTATTAACTTTCCCTCCGCAAAGGCTATATTCATCCCTTCAATTCTACTCCCATTCCAGTTTTTCAGAGACCACAAGAGTCAGCCCTAATGAAGATCCAGCTGGGAAGAACAGTTTGATCGCTTCCAGTAACCCAATTTCAAAAACAAGGTAATAAGCATACCTGGGCTATTCTGAAGAAAACGAAAACCAATAAGTAACAGAAAGCCTAGGTAGCCCTCTAGTAGTCATAGCAGTCACTTTAATGACAGTCTCCTTGAAAAACAAAAATAAAACTGAAATCGCAAATTTTCCACCAACTTCAATAACCCCACCAAAGCTGTCCCAGAGCTTTATATCAAGTAGCTGCATTATCAGCACTGAAGAGGTACTTTCTTCTTTGATCTGAGGCTCATTTCCCTGTGAGCTTATGAATCCTCATGACTGTGTCTTCTCAGCAAGAGAAATGGACTCTGAAAGAGTAAATAAAAGCATTTGAAAGGAAGAGAGGTTAGACTACCTAAGTATTGCAGAATCCAAGAACTATGCAGAGATTTTTTTTCCCAATCTCATTATTTGGTTTTGAAAATATTTTGAGTCACCCTCCTACAAATTATTCTAGTAAAATAAAATGACACCAGCAGCTTGGGTTTGTCAGGCCTGGCAAAGGTTACTTGTCATGTTTCCTCAGAAGAGGTGCTGCTTTGTGAAAATCAGCTTAGCAGGTTAAAAGAATCGGCTTTCTTTTTTTTTTTTTTT
>VXBZ01008329.1:0-29783 GCA_013399135.1 Heliornis fulica | reverse complement strand
TTTTTTTTTTCTTTTTTTTTTAACAGCTTCTCTTTTTTTCCTTATGTGCTAATTTTAGTTTTATTTTCTCTCAAAATATCATGCCAAGTCAGTATACTTCTAGAAGGTATGTTCTGAGGGTACTCAACAGTTCTGGCTATTAAGGCCCTTAGGAAAATATGGTTAAGCAAGAGTTTTTCCTACTGCATTAGCAAGAACATATCACAAAGGGTTTTTCTGTCGTTTTCCAAAGCAATGCATTTCTAGAACAGAAAAAAATCATGGAAAATTTCATCCCCAAACCCTAATGTTTTAAATTGCATTTGTGTTTAAGAAAAACAGGAGAAGGTAAAATTGAATTTAGATGGTACCTTCTCAAATGTATGTTGTACTTTTTTTTTTTTTATACTGGTAATTAAAGTTAGAGAATAGTCCTTTATTCTTCTGGGATCACCTTGTAAAATGCATAATAAGAGGTATTTTATTAAGCTCATAATAATTTCTGGAATGTTTTCCATTTTGGTTCACTATTTCAGCAAATACTTAATTAGCAGCACAAAAACAAGCATATCAGACATCCATTTCATGTCAGGCACAATTACATTTTGCTGCAGTGGTCATTAAGGAGCAGTGGAAATAGCTAGAATTACAAAGGTAGGGTGTGATAAAAAAAAAAAAAAACAAACAGTTTCTCCCTTTAGTTCTGCTTGTCCTTCAATATTGTAATTTTTATCACTGTATTTCTCATTTCATCATTAGTACTTAATCTTTAAACAATATTAAAGTCACAGGGCCAAATTCTTAGCTGATTAGAATGGCTTTGCTGTACCCCTGTACACTGGAGGGCCTGTCAAAAGCAGAGGTATATCAATGATTTACCTGCACTGATCTCAGCTGGGACTGGAGACTCAGCAGCACAAAGGTGTTGTGTCTGTCAGCAAATGCCAAGGATGTCTTGTGATTGTTTACTTCTATGTATGTAGGAAAACTTAATTCCCTTACAAAAGGCAAAAATACTATTGATCTGTTCAGATAAATAGTGGCATTTTTTCCTGTAGCAAGCATAGTTGCATCCATCATTTCCTTGGTAAACTCACTGTATTAGGTTTTTTCCCTTGACAGGAAGTCTTTGCCTCAGCAGTAAGAGACTTTTCACTCTTTGTGTAAGTTTTTATAGCTGATAAGTATATAGCCCTACCAAACTAGAAAGCTACTGACTAGTCTTAAGAATCCACTTAAGAGCATTAACAGTCCTGAGCTTGGTTGTCCTGTGAACTGTGCTGTCTCTTAGCAACGTATCTGGAGAACAAATCTCATAGAGCATGCTGAAAAAGAGGAGATAATGGAATAGAAAAATAACCTTCTTATTCAGTTGTGCCCATGAGTATACTTTCTTATTTCAGGATCCCACCAAGTTCAAGTGCATCTATTCCTCTGACTGGAGACAGCCAGGCTGATGCTGACATCCTAGCTTTCATGAAAGCAAGACAGAACATCCTGCAAAAGAAAGGTAAATCCTGCCAAAAATTAGGAAGCCAAACCAAAATCTCCAGTAAGGCATTTTAAAACCAAAATAGCTTTAGTCCACATTTACACTGACGCAAGTGAGAACTGATTCTGGCTTAGGCTGTATTACACTATGTTCTCAGCCATTCTAAACACTTGAGGTTATTCACATGTATTTATTTTCGTAGCTCAGTGCTACAGTGTAAAACCATGAAGGCCATCTGTTTTTCTCAGCCACCATCGGTGAACTTGCTGGGGCACACATTTCTGTGCAGCCTGCACGGTGTATTTCTTTCACTTAAGTAAATGCATCTGACTATGGTTTCTTGATGATCAAAACACTTCCAAAATCTGCTGTATACACTTTCTCTAAACTCTGTGGTTTTCAGCTGGTGAAAATTTAGTTGTAACAAATGAGACCAAATTAGGATTACGCAAGTGATTGGACCATACCCTACCTCATGAGGTAGGCAGACTGGCCTAGAAGTAATTCATCGTGGTAAAGAAAAATGACCTGTGATTTTCTTTTTTTGAGGGGGGGGGGATAATAGTTTTTAGTGGCAGCAACCAATTAGAAGATGAATGTGGTAATGGTTACTGAAGCAATAAGTTTCCATCAGCACTCAAGTGCTGATGACAGCATTATTTAGCAAGCTATCAGCACCTGGCAGATGGTGTTAGCACTGACACAAAGTAGGGTTTTGGTATCACTCTGCTTATCAGAAAACTGTCAGGTAAACACACAGTGGCTGAAAAAACAGCCTCCCTACACTCATCCAAAGCAAACACATAACACACTTAGGCTTCTGGGTCCCTTTTGTCTTTATTTAGAAAAGCTGTTGTCAGGTTTCTTCTGCAAATGAAATTAAGTCGAATTTATAGGCAGCTCACCAGAAGAAGGTTAGAGATATGTGTCTGACAGCAAACATTTTAGGCCTTTAGAAGTTCCAAATCTGACTTATTCTGTGATGTATAGTAACCTAACTAGAAAGATCACATCTTGTCCTGTGACCATCTCCTAAATTACACCATCAGGAATGTTTCTCTCAAAAGCCTTTTCCATCCTGAATGTTTTTCAGCCACAGGCTATTACCTAGTGTCACCCACCAGTTTCAGGAGGCATTATTAACAGTGACAACTATTAGACCCTGAGTTATAAAAGGTACTCTTGCAGAACAAAGGACAGGCAATGCTTTTAGAATTGTTCTGAAGTTCAATTAGGCAAGATAAGCTACAGTCCACCCTAAGTAGCTGTAAAGGAATGGAGCAGCGTTTGGACATCCTGACAGTGCAGGGCTGGATAACTCAAAAAATCACAAAGCATTGGTAGGGGAACAAAAAGAAAAGAGACTTCATAAGTATGACTGGCAAGTTACAAATGTGTAGGGACCTGATATGTCATAGGTAAGAGATGGCTCAGCAGCAAGTTATGGGAAGGATTTGGAGTCAACTTGACAGGCAAAATAAGGCTTTTCTTCCCTGACTGCTCGTGAGGAAAAGGAAAACCTCGTAGATTTGGAGCAGGAACCATTGCTCAAAAAAAAACATTTGTGAATTCTGATTTAGCAAGGTGAAGGAGGCTAAAGTCTACAGATTAGCACTACTTTGTGCTTCAGCACCTTCGTGAAAACCAAGCATGTTTAAGAGGTGCAGAGGTAGCCTTTCTAGCTGAGAGAAGAAAAGGGGCAGAAATTTCACTATTCTCACAGTGCTGTGAGTTCCCTTTTGCTCTGAGCACAGCGCTGCACGCTTACCTGACCTGTTTCTAGACAAGAAGGAGACCAGAGCCTCAGTAGCTGCTGTAGTGTTTGCGCATCGTTGGCTATGAGGAGTTTTAGGTGATAGTTGCATCCAACGCAAAAGAGAACTGGAGGGTTTTCTTTTGGAAGTGGGGACAGGTTTTATTTATAAAGAAAAAGGATCAGAAGTGGAGTTAAGCAGTGAGGAAGAGTAGAAGAAGGAATGTATATATTCTGACTGAATACTTGAGGGTAAAAAGCTATGTGCTGTCAATCTCACATAGAACAGTTCTGCACTTGCACACAAACATGTTCACTCCCTGCATGATTCACACACAAAGCCAGCCCTGCGGAAAACAACATGACAAAGCATAGGTTCAGCCAAACCAAAGCCTACCGAGCCTAGAAAATGTCAGCGTACTTACTGCCCTTTCTTTTATTGATCCTGACCCTTTCAAACTTTCATGTCAGTGTCTTAGAAGCAAACTGACCCCACTTTACATTAGTTGTGGGGAAAAAACAAAGGTAAATGTGTGCAGAAGCCAATGGAGTGGAAAATATATTTCATAAACAAAAAGCATGGGAATGCTCAAAATCCTTAGTGACAGTCATGCCGGGGTCTCAGGTGAAGATTACCTCAGGGTTTGTAGGTAGTTACCATTTGCTTTCTAAACAGAGCGGAATTAAATCAGGGGCTTTCACAGGGGCTTGTGAGGATTGTTAAAGCATTGTAATAACTACATTCAAAAGCTCTTTTACTCTGCAAGCACCTTTTTGTTGCCTTGTTCGGTCTTGAGGTAGAGAAATGAAAACACAGAAGAGTAGATGAATGATTTTTTTTGTCTTAGAAGTTTTAAATTAAAACATTTTCCCCCTTTATTTTATGTTTCTGAAGTTTGTTTTAAAACTGACAACACAGCCCGAAGTATAGTCTAATATATTTCTTATCTCCTTTTAGGCTTGGGGAACAAATGAAAATCTTGTTACAGTCTACTATTTCCTTTTTGAAACAGTTAAAGCCCTTAAAAAGAGTCTTTTCCCTTCCTCTTCTGTTTAGAAACAGGTATGAATAAGTACTTTAGATGTACAAGTGTAATTCTTGAAGTTAAATTGTTTTTGATAGCAAAAGCCATGAAGAGGTGCTGAGGGAGCTGGGACATTTTAGCTTAAAGAAAACCTGGGCAGGGGAGGGTGGGGGGGTAGGTGTGATGATATGTGTGATCATATCAGCGCTTATAAATACTTGAGGGGTAGGTGTCTGGAGGTTGGGGTCAGTCTTTTTTCAGTGGAACCCAGCGACAGAACAAGAGGCAATGGGCATAAACTTGAAGAGAGAGTTAAAGATTTGGTCAGCAGTGGGAAAATTACAGGTCTTCCCCATTCTTGTATCTGCTTTGTTGCATATTATATTAAAATGTTCTCCTTCTGCCAGAATCTTTATCTGTCTGTATTTATTTTTCTTACTCACTTTATATATAAACAGAGTAATTTACACTGAATTAATGTATATACAGCTTTGCTGAGGAGAGCAGGGCCACCATCCTGCCTCCATCCAATCCAGCTAGGTGGGGAAGAACCAGAGGTTCCAAGGCATTGCTGGGTGAGGCAGCTGTCTTTTTCAGTTTTCAGTAAAGTCCTCATTATGGTGAATGTATTTGAAGGTGGCCAAAAGAGAATTACTGGTACAACAGCTCATTTCTTTTGACACTGAAGAATTTCCAAAACATTTCAGTAATTGATTAAGAGAAGGATCTCGGCACTATCCTGATATGATCTATATGACACCGCTACTACTTGATTACATATCCAGTGTTTTGTTGTTGGTTTGCCATACATCTACCTCACAGAGACAAGAGATTGTTTGCTCTTCTGTCTCAAAATTCTCTAGTCTTTTTTTTCTTTACAATGCTGTAAAATTTGTGTGAAACTCAATCACTGTCAACAAAGTAATTGGCAGAATGGTCTGAGGTCAAAATTATACCAAACACATAAGTTCTTGGACAAAAGTGCATCCAATAATAGAAAACCATATAAATATATAAAACCATATAAATAAATATAAAAGCATTTTTTTCTCCTTTTGGAAATTTTCCTATTATCATGTGGACAGGAAAGATTGCTCATTCAGTACATAGTCTTAAATGCAATAGTCTTAAGAAGTAAAGCATACCCCTTTTTTCTTTTTAAACTGCCTTTAAACTTTTCGAAGTTTGCTGCTTGGGTTCATAGGAAAATTCAGGTTGGAAATTACCTCAGCAGGTCTTTAATCCCACCTGTTGCTTAAAACAGCATCAACTATGAGATCAAACCAAGCTGCAGAGGGCTTTTTTTCAGTCTGGTCTTGACAACCTCCAAGGATGGAGACTTCATAGTCTTTCTAAGAAATTTGTTTCAATTCTTGACTGACCTCATCGTGAAAAAAATTTTCCTTACGTGGAGCCTGAACTTTTCTTTTCCCCCTTTTCCAATAATCCACACTGTTAAAAGCCTGGATTCATGTTCTTGATGGCCTTCTCACAGGTTTTGGAAGGCTACTGAGTTTCCTAAGTAGTCTTGTCTTCATGAAAGCCTTTGTTGCATCAAGAAAGTTTGGTTGGCCACAGATAAACAAAGTTACTTATTTTAATAATCTCTCAATATAATTTCCATATTAATTTTAATTAACCCAAGCATTTACAGCCTCAAGAAAAAGAGACTCACATTTATAACGGTCTTGACTCCTGCCTAAGCCACCTGTAAAACAGTATTGCTGAGTGTAGAGATTTGCCTGTGCATCTAACTCCTATCTATTCACTGTGATACCTTGCTGCTGGTTGGTTAAATGTTGATATGGAATACTATAATTTATTTATTGTCTCCAACAAGAATAAATCCAAATATCTTTTTCTTGTGGTGATTTCTTGGGAAAGTGCCTCTACAGTGCTAGATATCATGAAGATAATTCCAGGATTAATTTATGACAGACTGTGGTGGATTATCTCACTTCTTATTTATAGGTATTTCTAAACCTTCTATATAGTTTATTTCAGGACAAGATAGACATCCACTGGTCTCTTACAGCAGTATAGTTTCTGGGAGGGTCAGGATATGACCCAGATTTATAATAAAGGTGAAAAGGTCTGTTCTTCTTTTTGCTGAACCTGTCAGAGAATTATACACGGTCTAGAACCACAGTAGTGAAACCTTTGAGCTCATCAGCTTTTGGCTTCGGCATGTTGCCTGTACCAAATATCCACCTAGTGAATATGGATGCCAACAACATCAAAGTCTGGGAATACCTAGTTGTATATAGCATGTTTAGTAGCTCTATATAGAATTTGTTTGTCTTTTCAAAGTCCATTTTTAATAAACACAACAATCAAATTTCTGTTTTGAGATGATTTCATATGAATCACTTTTATTGTTGTTTAAATCAATGTTAAATGATCTTTTTCTAATATCTTTTCCTGTTTCACTTCCTACAATATCTGTTTCGAAACCTCAACAATAAGACAACTATATTTTTATAACAGTTACTATCCGTACCCTGATTTGACACCACTGCAATAAAATGGACAACTTTCAACTAAAACTTTGGTTTCACTTGAGAGAAAACTTAGGGGCTGCACCTGAAATTTGCTAAAGATGATATATATTTTTTCTTTTTTGGGGGGTAGGGATGGGGGATGGGGTGGGCAAGAAGGGGAGGACACTGAGATCCTTCATTTGACACAAACTGTAAAGTAATTACTTGTACTTGTGGGACAGCAGTGGTTTTATCCAAATGAATTTATACAGATAAAGAATAGATACACCAAGTATCAACTCCAAGACAATAGGTACAGAATTCAAGGAAACTTTTTTGTTGTTATTTTCCCCATGGAATCTGTCTGGGAAAAAAAAAACCAAAACAAAACAAAAACAAACAAAAAAAAACCCCTGCTATTGAAATCTTGGAACTTTCTATAGCTTTTAACTGAAATTACTTTGTGATTTCACCTATGTGAGTGTAAACCAGGAAGGCAAAATGATTGATTTAAATTTGGAGTGAGAACAAAATCAGAAGTAGAAAATTCCCAGATGGCATTGTTATACCTGAAGAAATGCAGCATTACTGGCATTTGTATTTAACATGTTTCTAAATATGATTTCCTTAACTCTTCTCTGAAGTGCAAGGTTTAAACATCATTCAAGAGCAAAGCGAATTCAAAACAATTCTGTATTTCTATGTACAAATTGTTCAGGCTAAAATGCAAATCCTGTGGAAGAGGTGGTCCCTGGGTCTATGTTGTTATCTAATTCTGTACAGAGACATTTCTTTCAGAAAAACTAGTCCAAAAATTCACTCTTCATCAGAAGTTTGAGGATGACAGGATCAGCCAAGGTAACTTTCAACCATTTAATTACTCCTTTTAGAAACAGTTTATTTGTGTCTATGTAAATTATAGTCCTACTAATCACAATGCTATTTTTTCTGGCTTTTGAAATACAGAGTTAGGAAACCATAGCACTTATTTTTTACTTGTCTTTTATTTAGGATCTGTCCATATTTAAGAATTGTTAGGGATGGTAACAACAACAATAGGTGAAGTAATTGGGAAACCTAGAATCCTTTGATTTGCTCCAGGTAATACATGTAAAGTGATCCATAATCTTGATTGTAGACCAGGATGTAATGTATCTGTGCTTTCCAAAACAGTTCAGATTTCTCTGGGAAAAGCTGGATCCTACAGGGTCAGCCACATATTACAAGTGTTGAGGGAGGAAGATACAGCAAGTGAAGGGATAATCAAGGGGGTTATGTTCAGCTCTGGATTCTAAATATGTTTTGTGAGAATTCATCCCTTAGCTTTGAGACCAAATGCACTCATGTTCAACATTGGCAGGCAGCACTGGAACAGCAGGACCTCTGAGAACAGTCAACTCCCAATCTCAGCTACTCTCAAGATATTTTATTTCTAACGTTTGTGAACTAAAGTTTTGTTTATTTTTTTTTAATCAGAAGAACATTAAAAGAGCAACAAGATAAGTTAGATTAGACAGTGTGCTTTGTCATCCCATCACCAAAAAGTATTTGCTAGTGTTTTTATTTCAGCATATGCCTTACCTGGAAGCCAAATTTCATTTCTGATTTGGTAAGCCACACTGAGCTCCCTCTTCCAAGTTCAGAACTCACTCAGAAATCATGAGTCCTCAGTTTACTTCCAAGTGTATATATTTGAGTTTCTTTTTTCCTGTTGCAAGACATAACTTCTGGGATATTGCACAGAATCTGGTTTTGGTTTATTCCCATGTTGCAGCCTCACTCCAAGGATCAATAAAAAGCCACAACCCCTTGCATTTATCTTTAAGGTCATTCAACTATAAAGTGGTTCATCTACGACTGCGTATTTACTCTGCAGCTTCTTGTGCACATGCAATTGATATTTTTTAATATATATATTTCTGCTTAAACACTGCTTTCTGTGCAAATACTTGTCTATTCCACATGTCTCTTGAAGTTAGCTCCATCTCTTTGTTATATTACTTATTTATAGCTGGGGGTCTTTTGCCTTTTTTTTTTAAACACATTTCAAATAATAGTCATGGTAAAGGTGATAACACCTCTTTTGAAAGTTGGCTAGAAATCTTTAAATTGGCCATCGAAATAGGATGCAACTTTAATGTTGAAGAACTTCAAGCTGGAATATATGAGGTATAGAAGTAAACATGTCTTGACAATTTTAGTGACTCAATTCACACAACCCTCAGAAAATTAGGACCCTAAAAGTAAGCCTGAGTGGACAATTTTTCTCTGGCACGATTTAGACTGCCAGGTGTGGCAGCTGGAATGCTTTGTTGATCTGAACTGGACAGGACAGAAGGGCACATAAAAGAGGTTCAGTTCTGTATTTGTTAAATTATAGTTAATAGTTTCATACCCTTAATTGGGAGATGTACTTTAACTGTGGGAATGTGTCTCAGCCCAGCTATGTACATGTGTTTTCATCCATTCCAGAAAAACAGTAGGCCAGATTTGTCTTGGGCTGTTGGACATAGATCCTATGAAATACAATGCAATGAACATCTGGATCTCTCACCAGAGACAGCCCTGCTAGCGTAACAGGCAGTAGTGCAGCATCCCATGCTTGTCTACTCAGAATGCTTCAGAAGGTAGGGAACAACAAACTGTACTTTTCAATTACCAGATTGAAAGGAAGGAAATCAGATGCAAGAGAAATTCTTGTTATATACTCTGAATGTAGTTGTGTTCCTTAGCACACACCAAGAGAAAGCCTTCTATCAGTGCTAAGTTGGACATCTCAGTTGCTTTGAATCAGTTTGCTTCATAGTGTTATTGCAATGCTCAGTAACATAAATAGCTTCTATCTCTCAAATGTTTCACTTCAGCTGAAAAGAAATGCCAGAGCACCAAGGCTCTGAGTCCTCGCATGTTGCATTTCTCTACTGAAAATTTTCTATCCCTCAATCACAGCAAGAGTGGTCCCACAGTCCAGGATGTTCTTCTGGACATTCTCCTCAACACTTTTCACTTTTCAGAGTGACAAATGGCCTTCTGCTTCTAGGCAGTCATCCTCTTCTGGGTGGAGATGGCTACCCTTAGGCTAGGGGCACAGTTCAAATAGCAAGTATAGGGGTTTTCCAGGTATGGATATGAATGAAGGCTGTATTTTCCATCCTTTCCTGTGAGAACTACCTCTTGTTTCAAGGTACATAAAAACCAATCTGAATACTAAACAAAGGAGGGATTATCTGTATCCAGTACATTTTAATGGGAAAATAGTTTAATAACAGAATTGCAGCCCTTGCCTCATGGCCTTCTTGCTTTGTGTGTGTGCGTTTTCTCTCAGCAGCAGTGTGATGCTAGCCATAAAGCTCTTCCTACAGAAAAATATGCAAGCCCAGCTCATTTCCAGTGCCTGATAAACATTAAGGCTCGTGTGAGTGAACCTCTGGTACTTTTTTAGCTAACGATTAACCTTAAGCCCTCCTTCCCTCTTACACATTTAGATAAAAGGGCAATACAGAGATTGAAAGCAGTGGGCATGAGTGGTTCACTCTCTGATTCTCTGGACTAAAGTGTGGAGGCGTCTGGCAAAGAATTGAGGAGTGGCAGGCCAGGTAGGGAGGGGACTGGTCTTATTAGGGTTAGAAAAGAAAGAGAAGGTCTGTCTTGTGACCAGACTGAATTCAGGATGATGATGAGCTTCATCATGCTGCTTTCACTGGTGCTAGCAATGTTTGTATGGTACAGACGGCAGCTATTGACTTTTCCATTTATTCAGCTCCATACTCTTCTTTGTTCTGGGGAGTCTGCTGTAATTAGGGAGTTTATAGTGTTTTCTTGTACAGCAGTCTAGTGTTTAGAGTAAGGCTTTGCTTTACATGTTAAGACTTTAAGAGTCCATCCATGACTCTATAGTTGTATGGCCCTGGGTAAGTCATTCAACTTCAGCTTCCCAGCCTGGAAAACAGTCTCGGAGGGCTTGTGTCCAGCTTCATTCATTAGATCGAGATCTTTGAATAAAGATGTTTTAAAACATGATGATTCACATTCTTATTAAGCCATAAATGCTCTCACTTTATTTTGGATAGAAAGAAGATGTGGAGGGATAAAATTTGCCTGTTAGCCTCGTTTAGTCCTGATACCTGTATATTCTATTAAAAAATTCTCCAGTGCAGTAGTTGGGAACATGTGTGTGTGGTTCCTGGGTGTCCTGGGTGGCACACATCTTGGGACAGTAACCTATTAAGTACTGGGCAGGGACTGGCAGCAGCAGAGCAGCAGCATCATGCCCATCCTCACCATACAAAACCAGCAGATCAGCTGGACTCCACTGCTGGTAGTGGGGTATCTCTTTTACCTCCTCCTGGGCGCTATGGTGTTCCAGCTGCTGGAAAAGCATGCAGAGACCCACTTTCGGGACCAGTTCCAGATGGAGAAGCTCAAGTTCCTGCAGAACTACACATGCTTGGACAAGCAAGCCCTGGAGCAATTTGTACAGGTAAGAGGAACAGGCTTCCATTATTTTGGCTCAAGCATTATTTTGGTTAAAAGAAATTAGACTGTTGTGGCCAAGCATGTCATAAAGTATTATCTATAATAGCAAGAGATAAAGAGGTCTTGTTCAGTATGAGATATCAATTAATGTCATCTTCAAATATATTTTAATCTATACCCTAAAACCATCTGGAGATAAATTACTAACTGTTCTTGATATTATTTTAGACATATTCTCATTCTAGAATTGCAAGAACTGGACAGAATCCAGTTTCTTTGTTCTCATATTGTTTCCAGTTTCAGAGCTGGGTGTCTAAACAGTTTGAACTCTCATTAAACCTGAAAGAAACTCTATACATGCTTCAAGTTTGGACTGTCTTAGAAAAAGAACTTACACAAAGGTATACACTTTTCATCAACAATGAGCCCAGATTATGTAAATGGTTTTAAGCAAACAGTGAAGTTCAGATCAGAAAGGGAAGGTGCCTGAACCTCTGTCTACAAGGACAATGTTCTGATTGCTAGTACTGTGGTATATTTCTTGTGGAACATTTAGCACTGCCAAGAAAATTGCTAGAGTTTTCAAGAACTTACATGTCTAAAAATATGTCTCTTTTTTTCAGCTTCACCGGTTGGTGGTATTACCTGTCTTTCCTTACCTTTGTGATAATGACTGTAGAGGAGAAAACCCAAATTCTCATTTTAAACCAGATTGGGATGCTTCATAGGATTGAAAGGGTTAGTTAAATCTCTGCCACCCTAGAAACCTTAGGTTCACACAGTTCCAGATTCTCTTCCATACAACTCCAGTGAAGTTCCCTTAACACTGCCAGGGCACTCAGGATCACATTCTGCTGCATCTCTGCTGAATCAGATAAGCTGTTCCAGACAAATCCAGCTGAGGGCACCAAATTATTATCTACAGTGCACCAAGCTTCAAAATACCTAAGATAGTCCTCAAGGAAAACATAAGCGGGTGCCCTCTGACTCACCTGTGATTTATGAGACCTCTTAGGAAATTTGTCCAGCTCTTACTAATACTAAAGCTAATGCAGGGATGCAATTGTCTCTCTGCGCATTTTGACTATATGATTAAGGAGGCCTGTTCATCATGTCAGAAGTTCCAGTCTGAAAAGCCACATTGTTAGGGCTGCAGTGAGACACAGCCACTAGATTCAGTCAGCTCAGCTAAGGGTAAGGTGTCTTGTCTTATTGCCAATTCTTTAAACCTAAATCCTGGGAGCTGAGAATCAACCCAGCTTTCTTTTTGCATATTCATTATCACTGAGTAGAATTACCACTTCATTAACTTTTGACTCTATTGTGCATGAACAAATTCTTGTGATTCCCTGTCCATGACCTGCATCGGCTCTGCTTGGCTAAAACTGCCTAGCTGAGAGGTGGCCCCAAGCTGTAGCTCCTCAGCCAAACAGCCTGGAGCTTTGGGAGAGTGCAAATCCAAACTCCTGCAATCCGAGTCTGGTAAACGCTTTTTGGTCAGGAAACTGTGCTGTTCTGACTGAGAATCAGATTTATTGAGTAAGGGGGTACCTTTTCTAAGCCCCTGTTTTTTATTTTGTCCATAATTTTTCAGCCTCAAAGGAACTTATATAAATATAGACCAAGAGGACCAAATACTTGTCTATGACCACAAGTGGCTGCAATGTGCATTGGCAGGGGTACAGGAGCAGAAGCAGCAAACAGATTTTATTCTCTCCACATCCTGATATAGGTTTATGTAAATTACAGCACGTTGCTTTTACTTACTGGCTATTTCTGCTTCCAAAGGCAACAGCTAATGCTCCCCAACCATTCAACAGCTGCTCTGTTTGCACTCCAGCCATAACCATTACTTGACCTGTTGATGGAAATGGGCCAGGATACATTATAATTGTCCCACATGAATGTGTTTTCTTAGGAATGATTCTCCTGAGCACTAGGATACCATTTCTTTCATGGGGTTGTACTTAAAAGTAACAATCATACGAAGAAATCTGATCTTGTAAGACTATGTCTAGTGTTCAACATTCAACATTCAACATTGCCTTACTCTTCCATTCTGGCTGTCATCATGTGAATGTAGTTCCTCTCAACTCTTGTGCTTTGAAATGGATAGAACTGACAAGTGTTCCTTACAGGGATGAATTAAACCTGTAATTATTTTAGACATTTCAAAAGACTTACACCTCAGTAGCTTCTTTCTGATCCTTCTAATGAGCAAAAAAAAATAGTCAATTCTAAATAATTTGATGTGTTGGCTTCTACAAATTCTAAGAGCAAGCTTTTAATGGATAATATAAAGTTCTTTGTCATATTGAAAAGGAACGCTGCACATCAGTTGAACACATCAATCATGTCTTCGCGTGTGTCAATGCCTGATAGACTTGAACAATGCTACAGAATTTTTTACTGAAGGAATAACATTAGCTATTAAGTTTAGGATACTCAATCCATCAGCACAGATTAGATAATAGTGCAGAATGTATGCAAAATCAGGTTCCTTGTAGTGGGTACATTTGTCAAATAAGGAACCTTCCGGAAGTGGTCAACATCTGAATCTCTTTAATACCTTCTTTGGTCTCATATTCCTGAAAACAACTGAAGATGGGATTTCTGTTGAATCCTCTTCATGTCTTGCATGATACAGAAGTCTCTAGAAGAGATTAACAGGTAATTCCTTCAGACATTTGTCAAAATTATGAAGGCTGTAACCTGGACCTCAAAATTGATATATAATAAACAAGGGGATTCTTGAAACCCCAGCCACTGAGCAGAGGGTAACGAGTCTCCATCAGAGAAATCCTCAGCGAGAGCAAGAGGACACGTTCTTCACTAAGGCAGCCAACAAGATATTTGATACATAAGTTGGAGCACCATTTCTTTTGCTCACATTTGTTTTGGTCGTATGGTAAGAGCTGCTTGGGATAGCAGAGAATATTTCATTAGCTAATATTTCAGACTAAGGGAAGCCTCATATTAATTGATAATTATTGGGAAGTCATAGCCAAAACAGTAATTCATTCTCACTAGCACTTACATTGAGGAAAGGGAAATGTGCAGGTTCCCTATGCCCCTCTACACAGACACAACCATACACTTACACTTAGCCAAGTTAAAAGCTAGGGAAGGAGAGAAGAGTATTTTTTTACATCATAACTTAACTTTTTTCCCCAGTTTGATCACTCTGTGGACTCCCTCTCACCCTTCCCCTTCAGCTAGTTATGGAACCTATCTCAGTTCAGTGGCCTGTTCTTCAGTGAAAAGAGTTCAAGTTCCTGGCCATCTGTATCTCCAGTTTTACCATGTCAGCACAAGGCTGTTAGTCAAACTCTGCTCTGTTATCTACACTATTTATTGCTCTGCTTGCTCAAGATGGAAAGCATTATTTACTTCTCTCTTTTTTTTTCTGACATTACTATGGATTTGGTCTAATGGGTTGCTCATCTTTGTTCCTATGTCCTCTTCTTCCTCAGATCTTCCTGGAAGCATGGGAAAAAGGAGTCAACCCAGAAGGAAACTCTACAAATCCCAGCAACTGGGACTTCAGCAACTCCTTCTTTTTTGCAGGAACTGTTGTCACCACTATAGGTGAGGTAGTCACATTCTTATCAATTGGGATTTATTTCAGCTGTCCTGTAAAGCCCCTGGAAATGTGCAGTTGGTGGGCAGAATACACCTGCAAGGCTGTGGGTTAAGGTTTCTTGATGGTTTCCAATTATACCTGTTATACTTATGTATCCAGCATATTACACCTGCAAAAGAAGATGAGTGCCTGCTTGGTACATGCAATATAGTTGTGTGCATGCACAGCACATCTTGAGCTTGCTTTGAATCACTCAGCTGTAGTAACTGCAAAATCAGAGATCTACAAAAAATTACAGTGCTCTTTAGAAGTGATATTTTTTTCATGTTCAGTTTCCATTAGTAATCATAAGCTATGGCAATTTGTTCGCAGATTCAATTGCAGAAAATCATAGGTCTACAGGCTCCTGGAGCTTAATGTAGTTGAGCTTCCAAGTCTAAGAATTTCCCACTGTGGTCTGCAGCCTGGCTGTATAGCCTTTTCATGTAGCTGTTTTCTTTCTTTTTTTCCAGGTTATGGTAACCTATCCCCCAGCACAGTGGCAGGACAGATCTTCTGTGTGTTTTATGCCTTATTTGGAGTACCCCTCAACCTGGCCTTCCTTAACCAGTTGGGGAAAGGCCTCAATGCTCATCTGATTACACTGGAAAGATGGGTGCAAAAGCCAGGCCGTGCCCAGGTACAGTGTCAATCTACCATTTATTTCCACTATTTTAAAACTAATTAAAGTTCCCTTCTCAGATAGGAACTGCTGCTTCTAGATTGGGTTTCCTTGTCTGTGCCTACATTTTTCTGAATCACAGCAATTATGTGGCCTTCTGTATCAGAAAATTGATATACTGTATTTATCTATTATAGCTTGAAAGCAATTTGCTTTTGCTTGAGGGACTCTAGATTTGCCTTTTTAAAAAATGACACAGCAAAACTGTTAAGCATTCATGGCCTCAGTTTGAGCAGGGTCCTTAAGCTTTGATGATCTTAGCAGAATATATGCACATAGACACATTGCTGCATCAAGCTCTTATTATCTACCCTATGCTAGCATCTATCCACAATCTGGATCTACACTGTACAAAGAAAACTTATTTTTATTGGCCTGCTAATCTGGCTTGAATTACCTTCCCTGACTGTGACAACAATTTAGCACTTCCTTTTATTTCCTTGAAACGTAAATATGTGTTCCTTCTCCTTAGTTATAGTTTATTGGTGAGTCATTGAACTAGTCCAGATGTATTAGAATAAGGGAAACACTAATAGAAAATAAATGAAAGTAATTTATAAGAGTTAGTGCATGTTTCTGAGTAAAGGCTCAATGAATTGAACTCTTTAGTTAGGGAAAATGGAGATTAGGTATGTTACATATGTTGAAACATTTCAGAGTTCTGGCACAAGTTGTTTTCTCTTTGTAATTTATGAAATCTCTGCATCACTGCATTCTCTACCTACACAGGAAAGGCTATACAGGTACTGTGAAATGCAGGCTTGGTTTATGTGAACAAGAAGCTGCATAACCTGTGTTTGTTCCCCATACACTTGCATCTCTACCACTAGAGGATTTTCATGCTAGTATAGCTGCATCTTTCCTGAGATTTATAATAGCACCTCAGGGAGGGGCTTTTTTTTTTTTTCACCCCTGAATTAACACCTCATTTCTGGCAGAACTCCTAGGCTCAGAATAAGCTTTGGAGCTGTATCTGCTTGTTCACCCTGAAAAGCCTATTCTAGCAAGGTGGTTCATCTCTTTTTAAACACAGTTTAGTCATGCTTTGGGAAATTAATTGCAATCAATTCTTCATTCCTGTTGTTCTCTCCCCTACATTTTAGGCTTGTACCACAAGGGGTAAAAAGTTATATTGTATGTTTCTGTATAAAATGTTATGTAACTTTGTTGTCTGATTAAATGCTTTCACACTTCTGGAATGAACTAAATGAGAACAGATATCAGTTATAACCATGTTTATCAGTAATTCTCAAAGTGTTTTGTGAATGAGGTAAGTATTATTATACAGCTGGAGAGACATGGTAATCTGGAAGTGATTTGTCAAAGTCACCCAGAAAGTTCATGCCAAGTTTCTCAAGCTCAGCAGACTATTTTGTATGTGAGATAACACAGAGAGAGAAAGAAAAGCATGTTACCTGGACCTTCTAGTTTCTAAACAGTGGTTTGGCTTTTCATCCAGTCACAGTAAGCACAGGCACAGAAAAACATACTTTGGTTTGAATGTCCTTGAGGGAATTTTTAAACAATTGCAATGAGTTTGTATCAGCCCCCACATCATTAGCCAGAAGCTCACCAGAGTGTGTTCCCTGGAAATACATGAGTTCCTCCTAATCTTCAGTCCTAAACTCCTACAACGCCGTGTCACGACCCATCCACTGATGATTCCGTGGACCTATCTATTGCAGCCTTATATGCTGCAACTTAGACCCCAGAAGGCCGATATTTGCACTGAGAGACACAGATCTGTTCTGTGCTGACAGAAAACAGCTTCTCTCTGAATGCTTCTAATTTAAAAATAAAAGCAGGCAAACTGACTTCACTGAGATTTCATCCAAACATATTTTTGGCTGAGCTCTTGCAAGCCACTTTATAGATCTTTGGAAACAGTCATGGTGAAGAGAACCCTAATTTGTTCTTGCCAATCTTTGTATCAGGAGTTATGCAACACTTGGTGATTTTCCTCAAAGACAGGAGCCAATTGATTGTGACAGCATCTCCACTTGAATTGAAATTATAAAATGAGTATTTATTCCTAGGATTTCCATAATAAGTTTGAAAACATGACTCGAGCATACTGTAAAACTCATTGAAAAAAAAAAAAAAACAACTTTAAATAAAATCCTGTAGGGTAAACAGCAAGGTCAGTCTGCAGCATGAGGAAGCACTGATTTATCCTTCTTTTTTTGGACATTGTTCCTAGCTGGAGTGGATTTGTGATTCGAGAGGAAAACAGACTCAACAATTTCCACTAGACAACAGTTTAGCTGCCGTCTTCCTTTTATCTTTCAGGTGGTTCAAACACTGGCAGTGGCTGTCTTCCTGACCACTGGGACCTTGCTTTTTCTAGTGTTCCCATCGTTGGTCTTCAGTTACGTAGAAGGCTGGAGCTATGGAGAAGGCTTTTACTTTACTTTCATCACCCTGAGCACCATTGGATTTGGGGACTATGTAGTAGGTAATAAAGGGAACTGGGTTGAGTTTTGTGGGCATTAGTTGGACTACTATGAAGCTAAATACAGAGAGCATAGATATCCATTCCACTATAAATCTGGTACAAGAGCAAGCTGAGCCAGACATGAGCTAATGTGTTATATGACATAGGCATTTTTCTCTTGGCAGAGAAAAAGGGAAAAGAAAAAAGAAAAAAGATGTTCATATATCACACAAACTAGTTAAATGTACACTTCTGCAGGGGGTGGAGAAGGTGTATGTATATGTCGTCTGGCAGACTGAAGCTGTCAAGATTTAACATGCAAAGTTTCCTGGATTTTTCAGGCACAAACCCCAACAAGCACTATATCCCAGTGTACAGGAGCCTAACTGTGATTTGGATTGTTTTTGGCTTGGCCTGGCTGGCTCTGGTCTTCAACGTGGGAGCTGACTTGATGGAAAAATTCCTTCAGCTAAAGTGGCACAAGCCTGACCTAAGCTTGGCAGAAGGACCCACCACCAAATTGGAAGATGAACCTGAGCAGCCTAGAATCCACATCCCCAGCTGAGCAAGATACACAGAGAGTGTTTTTGAAAGTGCATCTTTTATCAACATCTCACATTACACAAGCCCTGTGGATAAAGGACTAAGCCACAGGTTGTGGCCCGTTTCCTAAGGGGGAAGTGTTTCTGATGCATTGAGATCTCCACACACTATGTAGGCAGCAGCCAATTTAAACCTCCAAAGTGACACACATGGTAAAACAACTGTCCCAGGATTCATTTTACACTTCTCATTCAACAAAGGCAACTTCTCCTGAAGTAATCCATTATTATCCTTTCTCTTTCTACAGTGGAATTCAGTTCTTGTGATCACTTGTTTTAAACAAAAACAAAACAAAAAAAAACCCACCCAAAAAAACCCACCAGTGACTGCCTTCCAGCTTCAATGAGAAATCATGTTGCCAAGAATCTCAAGTGGAAAATGTCAGGTACAGAAATCTTTCTTCATTTCCAATCAGAAAACAGCAAACAAAACAAAAAAAGAAAAATCCCACAGAGAAACATCCACAGTAATGACCACCTGTTTAATGACATCCATCCAATTAAGATTCATTTGATATTATCTGAACTTAGCAGTTTTCATATAAACCAGTAGCATTTCTTTAGGTCCTGATCTGAAAGGCTTTTCTTTTCAGACTGGACAGTTACAATTCATTTCAGAGTGAACTGACAGCTCAAAGTAGGTCCTTATCCTTGTTATAGTTCATTTTGCAGCCACTTGAAAACAGCACTTTAAAATAAATCTAAATGCTAACAGACTTCCTTATTTCCAGCCAGATCACAAATATTATGAGTCTGACATTTGTTCTGGGTCAGTTCCGTGAAGAACTGTGCCACACCGTAAAGAGCTGATGCTGTCCGCTTACCTCTAAGCAAGGCTGTTTGACAGGTGGGCTCTTGTGTTAAATCTGATCCTCGATCATGCACATAATGTCTCCCATGTGAAACAGGGAGTTGGATTTTATCACAGTTACTGCAAGTCAAAACTAGCAGCAGCAATCTCCAATTAAGCAGAAGAGCCTAAGAAGGACATATAAGCACCTTTTAACAGGCTAGTCACTGAGACATAGATTTGTAGTCATAGACTCTGTATAGGAACTTGGTATAATAATTATCCATTCATAGAGTACCATACTAGATTGTTCATAACCATCATTAACACCTTCCATCGGTATGCTTGTAATTATGCAATACTGCTATTTATTCAGTAAGTTTATAACTTACAGCAACCATCAATTAATCCTTTAAAACTCACTTAGAAGTGGAACTTTAATGTAAAGTGCGAGTGAAATATGACTGGGCATGTGGACTAGCCCCAAGCTAGCATATGGCTGACAGGCCACAGTAACATCAAATGTCAGCCTTTCAGTAGTTGCTTTGATAATTCCTTTTGTGGAAGTGTGTCCACAGAACATATAGAGATGTGCATAGGTCACAAATCCCTTCCCACATACTTTCTGTGCTAGACTTTTACTCCCAAGGAGGGTCACAACAGGCGTTTGTTCTTGCATCCAACTTGGTGCTCATTTTGTTTGCTAGTTGCTGACTCCCGTGTAATGCCATGTGGCTGCTCAAATCTGAAATGCTGGCATATACGAATGCCAGCTATGGTTTATTCAACTCATTTCAAAACCAAGTTTTAAAATGCTTATCCCATCTAAGATTTCCCTCTTGTCTTACCACTACCTACCTCACAAATGTTATCGCCTCAGTTTTTATACTCATCTTCCTCTCTGCCCTCAGCTATTCCATAAATTTACGCAACGTCTCTCTTTGAGGCTTCTTTCACTGAGAGCAGACGGCTCTCTCCTGTCTGACTTTTTTGTATCTTTGCAAATCTCATGGGAAACTTTCAGTATTCTCTTCTCCAGACATAAAGTTTGCATAGGCACTCATTAACATCATCACCGTCGCTGCACTCTGTACCAGCCTTGCGTCAACCTAAGAGATATTTTAGGCCTGTTTGTGTAAAAGACAACTAAATTTCTGCTGACTCTTATAACTGACCTGTTCCCGTCACCTTGCCTTTATCCATGCCTTCCTTTATCTAACCACAGCCAGCCACCAAAGGTCTAAAGGTGATCTATACAGTGCTTTACACTGTGCTGCATGCCATA
Source organism: Heliornis fulica (assembly GCA_013399135.1). Taxonomy (NCBI): domain Eukaryota; kingdom Metazoa; phylum Chordata; class Aves; order Gruiformes; family Heliornithidae; genus Heliornis; species Heliornis fulica. Next base: position 9,163 of record VXBZ01008329.1, on the reverse strand, counting down.
AAAAATGATAACAAGGTTTATCAAGGATAGAAAGCATGCATGCACCGCCAACTGGCAAAGTGTTTGTTAAAATCATTCTTACATGATATCTGAGAGCAGGAAGTTTGAGTTGCTTTTACTGCAGTCCAGAAAATTGCTCCTGTACCCAACACTGACTTTGCAAAGTGAGGTTATCTTCTGATTTTTTTTTTTTTTTTTTTTTTTTTTTTTTTATNTTTTTTTTTTTTTGCTACTGCTGCCTTCAGTAAGGCTGAGGGGAGCTGCAGCAGTTCTCAAGCTGCTTGCCAGAGGACTCAAAAGGACACCTAAAGTCGAGCATGTGGCCACATTAGAGCAGAGAAGAAAAACACACTGCTATGCTCTCCTGTGTTACACAAGTGATACAAATGTCTTGCTCACTTGGTCAATTTTTTAAGATTGTGAAAAGATCCTAGAGGTCACACACATCTGTAATCCAAGTTACTTTGACATACACTGGTCCAGTTCTTGAGCACAGATAGATCAAATGCTTTCCAGTACACATCTAAGAAAAAGCTAGTAAACAAGTACCACCTGACCAGCTAATAACATCGAAAAACTTTGCAATCACAAGGGCTTACCAGAGAAGTGCACAAAAGGGACTCTTCTGCTCTTTTAATGACCCATTTTACCAGTCATGTGATCCTGCAGGTGATGGAGATGGCACAACCTGCTACAAGATGCTCAGCTGAGGTGCATAGAAAACTGCACTTCTGGAGTCTCTGAACATAGCTCTGCAGCCCATGGCAGAAATGATGGCCCAGGCAGCATTCATCTGTGATGTGGAAAAGCATCACATTGTCCTAAACAGCTACCACTTGCAGCTGTGCAGTTCAAGAAGTAAACATCCTCCTAGTCTTACTACCCTTCAGGCCCGCTCAGCAAGCCCTACCTCACCCTCAAGCATATCAATATGCTTGCCTTCATCTGCAAATATTTGAGCCATTCTCTCTGGAGATGTAAATAGAAGGCTGACACACAAGTGGCATTTCTGAGAATATGTAAGAAAATCAGCTATTAAAATATTATATGATTCTCTGAAGACCTGCTGTGAATCTTTGTCACTTCCTCCCCAAATTGCTTCTAACAAGCACATGCTCGATATCCTGGATTTTCAATCTTACTTGTAGTTACCAACCCTGAATCTCACCTGTAATTTCTTTTATATATCTTCAGTATAAACATTAAATGCTATATGATTAGTCCGTAATATTTCAGCATGGTTATACTTAGTGTGTGCTATATAAACTACCTGATTGTAATGCAGTTAAAATTTAGTATAGATGTGTCTATTCCCTGATCTTAAATGAAAAAGGAAATTTAAGTACATACACTTTTTTTGTATCTTTGCATCATTTTTTTCTCATAAGTATTTTTATAGAAGGTTGTGTTTTTTTCTTTTCCATTTTAAACATCATTCAGTGAGGAATACATTGAGGAATACATTGAGAAGTCAGAATTGAGACTGAGCAATAAGCAACTTTTTTTTTTTGAGACTGTGTTTGGGATGATATCTTTAAACTGGAATTCGTCTGTCCTTCACATACTAAGTCTTCAATTTAGCCAGTAAAACCACGAGTTTACGCTAGTCAAAGCATCTTTCGTAAAACACAGATTAGCACAGTACCAGAACTGCTCTAGGGGTGCAGTACTTCTTTGAAGGCTCCTTATTTGTAGTGGTGTAACGGCATGAACAATGGGGGTGGGGGAAAATCCTGTGTGGAATAAATAAATCACGGGGAAACGTAAGAAGATATTACCATCTAACAGTGTCTAAAGTCATCCTGGTCAGAAATTTAGATAGCTTATTCATTTTTATCTCACATTATTGAAACAAAATGGGAGTTTTACAAGCTTTTTCATGCGCACAAAGTGATTTGGCTGCTTTCTCTACTGACAAGAATGCAGAGGAGAAAGTTTGATGCAATCCTGTACAAGAAAACAATTAAATAGGGCTCAGGACACAGACACACCCTGTAAAAAAGCACTCCCCCTTTTCACGGGAGAGCCACGGATCATAAGACGGCTCCCTCACGCTCGGTAGCTGTACAGCGGCTGCCACGGGAGGGGCGCGCTCGGAACCGCCCGTTGGCTGCCGCTGGGCGAGGGGACGCTGATCTGTGTCAGTTAACTGTAACTGGTATCAGCTGGGTGCAAGCACTGGGGCTTGCTGGGAAGGGATCGGGTAGCATCCCTACAAGGGGCGAGTGCGGCTCGGTGCTTGTCCTTGCGCAGACCGGCGCGGCACGGAGAAAGGAAGCTTTGCGCTCCGTCGGAGGACAGGTGGGAAGCGAAAGAGGAGGAAGGCAGCGGGGCGGGCTGCCGTAGGGGAAGCGGCTGAGCTAGCTGCCTAGCCCAGCTCAGGGCTTGCCTCGGCGCCGCGGAGGATGGGAAGGGGCAGGTCGGGGGCAAGCCGGAGGCAGGCCTGGGGGAGGTGCTGGGGGCCGGCCGGGCGCCCGTCCCGGCGCAGCCCTCCTCCCTCGGCAGCAGCTTCTGCGGCCCCGGAGTTGGCGGCGGCAAAAGGGGCCGATGGTAGCGGTGCGGCGGCAGCAGCGGTGCTGGGGGGTCCCGGTGCTGCTCCTGGTGTACGTGGGCTATGTGGGGCTGGGCGCCGGCGTGCTGCGGGCGCTGGAGAGGCCGGCCGAGGTACGGGCGGCCCAAAACCTCCTCCAGCAGCACTGGGAGCTGCTCGCCAACCACACCTGTCTCCAGGGGCCTGCCCTGCAGCAGCTCATTGAGGTGAGCCCGGGCCACTGGTGCAGCGAAGCTCTCGTCCGGCTGGGAGCTGCCGGGAGCAGGCGCCGCCTTCGTCGCGGGGAGGTGGGAGGCTGGTAACAGCATCAACCTGGCCTCCTGCCAGCGGGACCAAACTTTGTAAGGCCAGAAAAAACTCCTGGGTTCTTGTTTGCTTTCCTATTTATACCAATGCGCACGCGTGATCTGGTGTGGGGAGCGTCCCGCTCCGTGGGCAGCTTTCGCGGAGCGTGTGGCACCGCTCCGTGCCCTACACCCCCGCCCCGGCAAGCCGGGCTTTCCGCTGAGCCTCAGCACCGGGCGCTGCCTTCTGCGCTCCCCTGTCCTCCCACAGGCCGGCCGGGGTGTTCGCGGGTCTTTAAAGGAGCGACGTGTACGGGCAGAGGGAAGACGGTGACGGAGGTTCCCTTTACGTGATAATTATCCGATGTTAATCACGGGTGGGTCTGTGTCAGTGTTGAACGATGACTTGCGGTCTGTGACATCTTTCAAGTAGTAAACTCTAACGGTAAGGCTTTGTGATGGTATGGTTAAGAGGTGTATTTACCAGTGCCAAGCTTTGCCAGTTCTCTACATGTTTTTTTGAAGACAGATTTTTTTTAAAAAATAAAATCCGGGTAACACAGCTTAAGATAGCCATAAAAAGGTTTCTGAGGAAGTATTTGCAGGGTGGCTGCAAAACATAAAGCAGGACAGAGCGCAACCCTGTAAAGTACAAGCTGCATGATGTAGGTGTAAGTGTGATAAATGGTGTTGCTCACTGCTCGTTTTTTGTCTGCAGAAGAAAAACCTCACGTTACTGAAGTGACTTGAATATTTACACAGACTGTTCTAATTCAGTTGGTGCTGGTGGCTGAATCTCAACTGCTTGATTTGGTCCACCTGCCTCAGATATTGCTAAAGCAAGAAAACTTTTTTTAAACAAAACTAGTGTTTGATGGTGGCTGAAAGCCACAATAGTTGGCCACCAGAGTTCAAAGGACCTAAAAGAGACTTGGATAAGTGTTTCCAGGTTTATATTTTTCCAGCAGAGAGGAAAACACAGAAACCATTAAATAGATGATCTCGTCAGTAATTTCATCAAAGCCCTGGCAGACAAAATTATACTGATGTCATACAGCCCATGTCAGGCCCCCATCCCTTGACTTTCTAGATGGTAAGTTCTCAGTGCCATTCAGTAAAGCTACTATAGCAAATCAGACCCTTGTAAGCTACCATGTTGCTACACTCATTATTTATAGTATGTGGTGAGTATGGGGAAGAGCAGTCTGGCACTTCACAAAGGTGGGTCTGGGGTGAGTTGCATTGAGCACTGTTCCACTGAACAGTGAGCCCTAGGCATGGTTCCTGCCCTGGGCTTGGAAGGGGCTCACTTGATGAATGGCAATAACAAGTTGATGATAGTAGTGGAGAGAAGGTGTTCATACCTGAGTGGGTAGAGAGATCCTTCTGATGGCTTTCTGATGTCTTATAGGGTGACCTCTACTAGTTCTTGATACTGTTCAGTAGTCAGAGGAATAGGACAGCTCCCCAAATCCCTTTGGACCAGACACTGCTGTGCAAGTACTTAATTGTGACTTTAGCAATCTCTAAAGGAGGAAGCTATGAAGGAAGTTTTGTTTTACTTTAGGGTGTCTCTGTGTGCTTTGATGCTTTGAGAAACTGTAGTCTGAGTTAGAGGGGCTTTGTGTATTTCTCACTGTGAAAGTTATTTTAAATATCTTAAACTGATAATCCACAAGATTGCTTCTTTCCTACATTCTCTTCTGATTTCCTGTGCAGCAATTGCTTGATACAGCAAGTGTGCTCAAAAAAATGAGGTGTTTTTTCTGGGCAGTAAATTGTTATTGCAGTAAATTGCACACAGTTTATCAGGCAGTGTCATCACTGGCCCTCTTCAGATAACAAACTTGTATTCTAGATACGCAGCTGATTATTTGCTAATTAAGAAAGATATATAAAAACTGTTTGTGAAAACATAAACCAGCGTGTGAATTTTAATTGCTTTGACGTTGCTGGCAATTCCTCATTGTTTCCTTACAGCTCTTTCATCCTCAATAATTCTAAACTCTGTTTATTTTAAATGTATGGGGCCAATATGGAATAAAATCCCTGTTTGCTAAGCAATGTACAAACATAATTTTACAACCTGCTTTATAGCCTATTTCCTAGTTACCAACTGGGAGTGGAAATCTACTGTTCCAGTCCTGGCACAGATGGAGAGCTGAGGCACTATCAGGAGAGCATGGTGTGAGGAAGGGCAGGAGGAAAGGCAAATAGACAGTCCAGTGGTAGTTAGACCATTGAATTCTCCTTCAGTAATTTCTATGGCTGAGATCTTTTTCAAGGAAGAATTAATTTTCTGGTTGACAAAAGAAAGGTCAGGAGATGGAAATTGCATACCAGCAATGAAACTGAATGGCAGAAGAGAAAGTGTTAGGAGTGTGTGACATCTGTACTGGTGGGTCCCTGCTTCACACTGCTTTTTTTGGGCGGGGGGGGGCGGCCTGGAGGGACTGGCTGGCTCTTCCCTTGCAGGGTGCTAGACAGTTCCTCATTTCTAAATTGCTGAGGGGTAGTGTGTGTGAATGCTTTATGTATGAGCAAACAAAAAATGCATGCTCGTGTTCATACATGCATATAGGTGTGTATGTATATGAAGACCAATTTTGTTATTTCTGCTTAGAACAAGGACAGCGTGTTGACAAAAGATGAGTTCTGGACATGTGTACCTCTACTGTGCCTCCAGTAACATCTACTCAAGAAAGATTTGTTTGGTTTTGTTACCCCTTTTAACCCTAGGATGTTGTGCTGACATTGTGTAGGCAGATGTGAATGCATGTTCACTAGGAACAAGATCAAGAGCAAACGATTCCTCGAGGAACTCAAGGCAACATACAAAGACAACCAGTATCTGTATTTTTATTATAAATAAAAATGGTCTTCACGTGGCAGAATTCCTGTCTGGGAGGTCACATCAAAGGAAACTCTTAATGGTAAACCTTGCAGTGCACAGATGGAAACAGATGCAATGATAAGGCAGTTTTCAAGCAGTAGACCATCAGTAGAGTGAAGAAGAGGAGCTGGACTCGGGGGGGAAAAATGTCTAAGAGTCTATGTCCAGCCAAAACTTATGTTGGTTCCAGAGTTGATAAGTATCCAGAGACTGAGGCTGCACAGAGGGCATACCCCGTGCTGACTATCTTAGAGCTGAGACCCTCAGCTGAGACCACCCTGACCATTCAGTGATGGGGCACCTAAACACACTACCCAGCGTGATGCACTTCTGATGTGCAAGTCAGTTTTACTGCCTAGGGTGTGTGTATATGGGTATGTGTATGTGTATATATATATATATGTAGCTCTGCTCCAGCTCAGCTGCTCTCCAAAACTCTCTCCTTTTCCTGCATCATCCGTGGCTACGGGCACCAGTGCAGCTATAGCAGTTGTCCTTTTCAGTGTCTCTTCAGTTGGGTAATTGGCTGTTTGTCCATACTTGGAACAGCATTTTTTCTGTGTTAGGCTGTTCGTGTGACATCCTTTTCATGCTTCCTCTTTTGCTATAAATGTTTTATCCTATATATATTTCCCTTAACACAGCTGTTTGCTGTATTTATCAGCTTTGTGCTATCTGCTTTCTGTTATTGTAGACACAAAGCACCATTTAAACCCACTTGCTTCCATAAACTGAGAAGAAGGAAAGGAGAGCTGAGCTAAATGGATTTTTTTTTCTGTCTGGCAAGATTTAAGGTGCAGTGAGAAGGACCTTATTCTAAAGGACAGGCCATAAACCAAAAGCCTGCAGCATGGATCTAGATACTATTATCAGAGTCAACAGCTAGTGCTACACAGTTTTAGCTCATGTTTACAAGTGCAATGAGATCCCATGTGACTGCAAGATCCTCATGAATACCTTGGCTTGCACTGACATTGAACCAGCAGAAATTTTGTGCCAGATGTCAGGAAATACAAGCCCTGCAAATACAGCTTACTGAAACTGTCTTGCTTGCAGGTGATGCAGCAGGGAGTGACTGTTAAAGGATGACCATCAGAGATCCCCTGTTGGTGACAAGAGACTTTAAGGAACAGCATTGGCTCTTGAATTGTGGAGCAATGACATCTGTATAGACACATTTTAGTCAAATACCCGTTGGCTTATTGCAGATAAAATAGGGTTGATCCCCTTTAATCTTTCCACTGTTGTTCTTAACCAAAGCAATAATACATTTTTGTAAGCTATAGCCAGTTCCTTCTTCTCCAGGCCTACTAGCCAAAGAGAGCTATGGGTACCTTAACCAGGAGTGTGCATCCTATGCTTGCTCACTCACTTTGACAGAAGCTGTTAGAGAAAATCTTATGGAGTAAAGGCAGCAGGTATTCTGTAGTATTCTGTAAAGCAATAGGCTACTGGTTAGTTGACTCCTAGGTCTTCTCATCATTGATGTACTGTGTAGTATCTGTGTTTAAAAAGAAAGGGGGTGGGGGGGAAGCACAGGAACTGACTGCATTTATATACCTGTACCTAGAGAGAGATGTTCTTTTGTGTTATCAAACTCTCTGTTACAGCCAGTCAGGCTTGATGGGAAGTAACAAGGGAGTGTAGCAAGCTGGAATTAACTGATAACTGTCTCAATAACCAGCCCAGCCAGGAAGGTTTGAGACACTACTAGCAGTGTATCTGAAGACCAGGGAGGATTGGTAATTCTTGTTTGAAGATGCAGATTTCTCTTACAAGTACTTATTTGTCATACTCTATCATTTTAAAATGTGATTAAAAGAAAAATAACTATTAGAGAAAGAGATTCTTGGTTTTACAAGAGTGATTCAGTTCAACCTGCCAAGCTCTTTTCTCTAGATGTAGGCAGTTCTTTTCCACAGACACTACTTATTTCTGTTGCAGCTTGGCTCTCAAGTTACCTGTATCATTGGGCTTTGGGAAGCAGATGGAAATGTCATGGGGTTGGCCTTGATAGAAAAATTGCTAGTGCCTTAGAGTAACCTCGGGTGCATCATTGCTGTGCTTCATTACATCTCTTGCTCCTTTTCTATTGAAGAGTTAAGTCTAAATGAGTTCTGGAAACTTTAGTGCAGACCCAGCTGCAAAATAAAAGTGCTTTTGCTGGTAGGGCTCATCTAGTTTAGGGGAACTAGTTCCAATTATATTAATGAATGTGGTTGGAGGAGTTGGGTCAAGGGACAGTTATTTGATCAGGTCTCAGGTTAGTTAAGTGACATGAAGTTAAAAAAAATCTGAATTCCATTGAATTCATAATACACTATGCCTGCTCTTCTGATCAGAATTCAGGTGGGTTTCCACTGAAGGCAAGGATAGGGGATCAGAGAGCATGGCTGGGAAAGGTATGATTTATAATCTTTGGGTTTATTTGAACTTAATCTATTGTGTTGAAGTTAATTGACCTTCATTCTTGCAATGTGAGACCAAGGTTAACGTTAATCACTTTCTTCTGACTTACAACTAGCATTCTGAAACAGAGACGCATGTTCATATACCAACATAGCACAAAATTTCCAGGGCACAAAGTTTATCTGAGTTTATATTTTCTTATTCATCCAAATGGTAGCTTTGTACCTTGGGACCAACTCCTTTACCTCCTTGATAGATTGTGAACGTGTGGAGACAAAGTATTTAAAATGAGGCTGTTTTCAGGAGAGCACATACTCCCTGGACCAGTTGATTATTTTTACTTGGTATATGGATATATAAACTTTGACTTAACTTGTGAATTAAGTTTCTAACCCATCCTTTAGGGACACTTTCAAATACAGTTAGGAAATACTGCTTTTGCCTACAAATGTGTTGCTGTGAACTCTGGCCAAAATGTCATAGTTCAAGAGCACAAGGCAACAGCAGCAACCAGAACTGTGGTTTTTAAAAGGGTCATTGGTTATGACTCCTTCCATGATACTTTCCTCTAGGAAAAACAAGTGATTTGTCTGTCTTTTTTCCCAGGTATAAGAAATCTTGAACTTGAGTCAGGAAATCTTATGGAGATCCTTGGTAGGGCTGTAATTTTGCAAGACTACTAAAATGAGTGTGTTAAGCATTTCTATGAAGTTTATTTTTGCTGTAAAGATTATAGAAGAAAAGTGTACTGATGAGATTAATTCCAGGGAAAGCAGTGTCCTGGTTTACATATACACATGCATTTATTCCTTACTGCTGATCTTAAATGGCTCTTTTGAAAGCTGTACGCTAGTCATGTGCAATTGTGACTCAGTGGAGAGTTGAAAGACAATATTTTTAATTGGTGTTAAGGTGTTCAGAGTAAATACTTCTCCCTTTTGTGGCACTTGGGATGAGCTTTGATTTGTACTGGGATATAATGCCAGGTCTGGGATATAATCAGGTCTGCCAACCTGATGCACTCTC
>VXBZ01008326.1:0-45551 GCA_013399135.1 Heliornis fulica | reverse complement strand
CAATGGCTTCCAGTTCCTTCTGCGTATTGCCCAAGCTGCGTGCGTTGGTGTAAATGCACTTGAGTTGGGCTATCAATCTCTTCTCCAACGCAGGCGTGCCTCCCCTGGGCTCATCCCTAGCAGGCCTGATTTCATCCCCTTCCCCCTTCCAATCTAGACTTGTTCCTGTGCAGAGAGTCTTAATCCTGTTTCTCTCTTGGAACTCTATGTACCTGATGTTTCCTTCCCTGTTGTAACCCACCCTGTGCATGTTTCCTACACACATGTGTTGTGTTAAAAGTCTCTGCAGTGTGGCTTTACCATTGATTTGGAGCAGAAAGCTTGGAATGGCTTAGTGAAATGTTACAAGGTCGCTGTAGTCCTTATAGGTCACAGATTGAGTGGTTGCACTCTGGCAGGTGAATGGATAGTCAACGCTATTCCAGGCTGCTCAGACCTTGAAGACTGAAAATGTTTTCAATATAGTTTTTAACAAAGCCTCTAGAAAACTCATTTGTTTTCTAAAATTCTCTTTTTCCCTCAATTCATCTTGTTACACTTTTAAGAAGACAGAATCCTTTAGTTTGTACCTTGTATTGCCACTGAAGCCCTGACGTTTGAGTAGTTGTGTAGTTATGGTGATGTGAAGTTAGCATCCTGTCCTTGTGCTGCATTGCAAAGTGTTCTTCTCTGCCTCGCCGTGAGATTAGCAAAGCAAGTATGGAGGAAATCCTTTGGATCAAAGTATTTGACATGTTATTTTTTTGTTCTGGGTTTTTTTTCAATCCAAGGCTGATCTCATTATTAATGACTTTTTCAGACTGTGGTTTTGGGGTTTTTTTAGTAGCTAATTTCTTTATTCCTGTTTCCTGCGTTGGTAAAAGTGTGAGGTTACAGGTTCCCTTTAGTAGGAACCAGGAATCAATTAGTTGTAGGCTAGATACATACCAGTAAGGGCACAGAGACTCAAAGGTATGTGATCTCCCTGCTTCCACAGGTACTTTGTAGTAGATTTACTTTCAGAATAACTCTTGTCTTTGAAGCAGAGATGTGGGCCTTTTTGTTTGTGGTTTATTTTTCTTCTTTCATACATTTTTGTTCAGATTTTTTTCCTTCAAAAGATTATTTTGGGAAGTACACCTTCTTTATTTAGTTCAATGTGCAATATACAACCTTCTTTGGATAAGAAAAAAGGCTGCATGTAGGAAAAAAATCTATCTGCTTAAATGCATATGCTTACCTTAATGCCTTATAAAGAGAATTAAGGGAAGGCTTTCAAAAACATAATTGTTACTGAGATGCTCAGCTCCACTGAAGGCTCAAGGGAACTAAACTTCATATGGCTCCCAATGAGGTAGGTAACAAACTTTTTGTTGTGTTAATGGGATTTGGCTTGCACCCCTAGCTTGTTTCTGTAGGTATATACACTGAATAACCCCCAAAGAAACAAAAAACTGAGAGACTCACTGAGAATGCCAAATCTGTGTGAATCTGTCTTCACTCATCAAGGAATTCATTTTGGCTGTCTGAAAAGAGGGGTTTTCATATGCTGTCTGTAGGAGTAGATGTTAGGTTAAAGTATGGGCAACAACTGCTGCCTTCGTCTTCCCCAAGGTAGAGGGGAAAAAAAACCCCTTATTTTGCAGTCAGGGTATTCCAGAGAACATGTTTCACTTGTATACCATTTTCTTCCTGAACTGAATACTGGGTTGAATATAAAAGAGGATGTAGATTACAGATATTCAGTGTATTCTCTAGGGTAATGCTGTTTTAGGATCTTGGAAGAGTTTTGGTATTTATTGTTCTGTTTTCACTATGGAAGTGCAGTCATTGTTACCTCCTTTTAAAAGTCAGTATTGGAAAATCAGTAGACAAAATACTCTTAAGTGATCTACTGCCTTTTTTCTCTATCTGAGGTATGCTATGATCTGGTTTTGCTGCTGGAAGCAACCTTAAAATCTTACCTTCAGCAATTTCTGAAAGAAAGTAAAAGTGACACAGTAAGGAAACTGATACCATAGATTTTTACGGTCATCTTTTGCTCTGTACCTTGGGTGAGAACTAAAAAAGGATTTCAACATGATGAAACACACTCTTTTGGACAAAACTGCCCTCATAGCTGTTGTTTACTGACTAGTGGCTTCTAAAATGCAAACTTCGTTATCGTTAACGATAAGCACTGAAAACTGCTTGCACTAAAAATAACAATTACCATATAGTTTGAATCTCTTTGCAGATATTTGCAGCTGTTTAAGATCAAAATAGCACTTAATGAGTTTCAGTAATTAATAGTCCCAAAGACTTCTGAAGATCTTGGCACATCAAATATTAATAATTTATATTTGTCTTTCAGGTATCTACTCAGCATTGTTAACACATTACAAAGTGCTAAGATTGCAAAGTGCTTCTATTAAATGATGTTAAAATGCTTACAACAAACACAAGATGCTTGTTTTATATATTGATGTAAATAAACACCCCTTCCATTCTGTTGAAGTACACAGTTACTTTGAAGTTCAATGTCAAGCTTCATTTATTGATAGGCCTGTTTTACTACAGGATTAAAAAGTTACATCTTCAAAACCTCTGTTTTTCTGCAGCCTTTGTAGTTGAGACTATGTAACACTTCTCATGTCACAGAATTTCCTTAGCACACCTACTGGACAAGTTTACTGAAAAAATGTTAACTCAATTTTATTTAATCTGGGGGCATGAGTAAGGGGTGAGATTGATTCCAGTCACTGGTTAAGGAAGGCACTATGAGGTGAGGACAGAGAGAAGTGTTAGCTGGAGTGGAGGTTAGTGGATACTGGGGTACGCTTCCAAAATCTCACACTGAATCAACTTGGAATCTATGACCTGTTCTAGATATCCAACGTCTCAGTAGAAAGCAGAATTTCAGGTGGAGCCGTGGTACCCATACAGTAACTGCTGGCAGACAGATGACTCAAACTTCAACTTCAGTGCTGAGACAACTTCTTAGAGTTATTTGGAATGGTAACAGCCTGCTGTTCCCCCTTGTGTTGTATTCTGTTATTTAACCTACGCTGAATTGCATGTGCCTGGCACGTAAGCTAAAATGAATAAGAAATTGTACAGAAATTTCCCACCTGTGTGTGTATGACAAGAAAACCAGTGAGATGTACAGAATTACTACAGAAGAATGGGCAAAAGTTAAGCACAGCAAGGAAGATTTTAAGAAAAATATGTAGGTTGGCATTTAAGGGCTTGAACTTACAAGGATTTGTATGTGAGTTTTGTTTTACCGTGTCAGGGTGACTGGTCTTCTCAGATCTGACTGTGATGAACTCAAACACTTTAAAATTCCCTTTTAGCAGCCATGTCTAGTAAATGAGACTGTTTATAGCCCACTGAAATGGAATAGATTGTTTTCTCTGCTGGAGACTGAGCATGTCAAAGAAGGGGTCTTTTTTTTTTCTTTAAAAAAAATACATGCATAAACATTCAAGGGGAAATTGCTATTGATCAAAAGAGCAAGATGTTTGTTTCTGCTCATCTTCCTGCCTGACTATAATGTCTGGTCTAGTCACATTGGCAATTTTTATTTAATGGCCTCTCAATCTTCATGCTGTGTACAGTAAATGAAAGTGATTATGATATCTTTGTTTCATTGATATTCAGATGCTTTCAAGGTGGAAATGGAGATGGGCGTGCTGTATGCATGTGTTAAAAAATCCAATTCACAAATCCTGCCAGACAGGGCTTGGCTGAGGGAGCATTTGAAGACCTTTACTTGGAGTGTACAATGTGAAATTGCTGCTGATCTGGATGTCTTGGGTTTAAGCATAGAAACAGTCAGATACTGACAGTATCAGCCAAAAATTGAAATTTAATGAAGTGAGCTTTAACTTGCATACCTAGTATCTGTCTCTCAAACATCACCTGCATACAAGATGAAAAATTATTTTTTCTAGTGTCAGATTTGTGCTGAAACCCAACAGACCCTTTAAGCATTAACTTTCTTTTTTTGCCCCTTTTAATCAATAGAATAATATTATTTATATGGAATTGCTTTTGGGTGGGGAAAAGTAGAAAAGAGCTGAGGGACAGTCCCATCCATCTCTTGAAGGCAGTCAATTTTGAAAGGCAGTCTGATGCATTAAAAGATCACATGGTTATGTAGGGGTCATGATATCAAGTTACTTCTCATCGGCTCTTTTAAGAAACTAAGGTCACCACTCATTTTCTTGTTTAACCTGTCCTCTCTCCGCAACCCAAAATGAGGCAAAAAAGAAAAAGCAGTCAGTCTGCCAGCTGAATTTCTTTTTGGGTTAACACTTCCCTTGGTACTCCAGGTTGTAAACACTGAGGTTTGTGTGGCCTTCCTCCTCCTGGCAGTGCCATTAGAGAGTTTTAAAATAGTACCGGCGTGATGCTGGATGCTGTCGAGATTCAGACTCCTGTTACAACTGTGAACTATGAAATATTGGAGGACAGAGGTCGAGAGAGTCTTCCGCTTAACTACCTTACATCTGTCCTTTTGCTTCAGAAGAAAAAGGCTGTTTCTCCTAGTGTAAAAGGGAGGAGAATTAAAAAGATAGAGGAAAAACCCTGCATCTGCGTGATGCAGAAATGAATTAGATTAAATAAAGCCTTTAATAAATTTCCATTAATGTTTATTAGCTCATTTCTGGCTGACATGCCGAGAAAACGTTATTTTGGAGCCTAGTAGTAAGCACTGCAATTTATTCTGTTGGTGTCCAAGAGCAGTAATTGTATAAACTGGTTACAGAATAGAACCCCTGCTATTTTCCTGTTTTATGTTGTCAAAGGAGGTCCCTTCCTTCCTAGCTTTGCTCTCTGTACTCGTAATGAGAAATTAAATAACGTGTGGTGGAGGCCTTGCCTCGTAACTGCTGCTGAGAAATTCCTCTGTCTTCTAGAAAGGTCTGTGTAAAGGCTGAAGTTTGTCTTACTCAATAATTTTATTTTTCAGATCAGTGATTTAGCTGGGTGATGTAGCTGTTCCACTCTAATTGTGTAATTTTTTTCTTATCCACTTCTTGAGCTTTTTTTGATAGGGCTGTGTATTTTTCCATCTTCTGTTTTCTAATGCAGAGATCTAAGCAGTTGCCTGAGCCTCTGCTCTGCTGTCAAGTGTTTCTGCCAACCTGTCTGGCTGATGAAAATCTCCTTCAGACCAATTCACTGTTTGTAAATAGGCTTGATGTTAGTCATGTCACAGTAAAAATAATAAAAAACCCAGTATGAAGTGCTACGGTAGTCCAGCGATTCCAATAAGATCGGTTCATCCCTACATCAGTGTAATTTAGAGAAATAGCTGTGTTGTGAAAGGAATTTAAACAAGAACTCCCCACAGAAAAAGGGTAGTTAAAGTGATGTTTAAATCAGAATAGCACAGAGAAGACACAGAACGTAAATCAGCTACAGTAATGGAAAACAAAGCTTGTTTTGTGAAGCTTGGTGTAAGAGACAGTGTTCTGCCTTGGCTTTGTTTTTACCTGTGTGTTTGTAATTTGCTGGTATTTTAAAGTTTTTTCCTGTGTGTACTTGATGTCAAGATAAGTAACATACCTTTTTAGATGTCTAAAGCCAGCTAAGCCACAAAAGTTAGCTACTATAGTAGCTAACAACTAACTAGCTAACAGGGGAGGGGGGGAAAACCCCAACCCAAACCTTTATGAAAAGGATTAGGCCTTAATGAACTTATAGAATCTTTATTTCTGTAGGGTTTTTTTTTTTTTATTGTTCAGATATTGTTGTCTGAGTGGAGAGGTGTCACAAAGTGTTTGGTTTGCTAAACAAATCTGTACTGTACCTTGAACATAACATGAGCACCCTTGCTCCCTCCCACCCCACCCTCAGATAAGAAACGGGACTTAGATTTGTCTTGATTGCTCTGAAGCATAGTCATGCAGAGGGACCATGAAAGACATGTGGAAAATCTCTGCAGCAAGAGAAAGCATCATTCGTGTCTTGCGTGACAGTCAGCTTGCAATTGGGTGTTGTACGTGCAGGCTATCTTCACATCACCAGGGAAGGTGGGCATCTAGGACTGCCGTTGGTACTGTGTACCACCCAGACATCTTCAGCTTGTCCCTCTGAACCCCTGGTCACAGCTTTTCATTTTATCTGAGAGCATCACTATAATTGCACATCAATTCCTACTTCTGTTAGGTCTGTGGAAAGGTTTCTCTCCACTTGTTGGTTGAAATGGCTTGAGCTAAGCAACTTAGATTAACCAATAAAACTCAACATTTGAATTTTTGGCCAGGTTGTTTTAACGGCAATGTTCCAGCCAAGCAGTTAATTGGAGCTCTAGCTCATTCCCGATCAAGTCTTGATTTGGATGAGTCTAGAAATGCTGGGCTGCTGTTTCTGTTGTGCTGGAGAAAGGAGAGTGTGCACAGTCAGGAGGGTCTCTGGGTGCCATAGAAGGTTCACAGCTTCCCTTACCATCCCTCATTATGCTGAGGGGGAGGGTGGAAACACAGACACGTTAGGACTAGTCGTTAGACTTCATCTTTCAAGGTGAATTATTGGATCAACATCCCTACTGACATGTAGTATAGACAACATGACAGTCTGCATCCTGAGGGAACAGGGTGTTGGGTCCTTTATTTCCTTCCCTACGTTTTTCTTGCTCTCTGGCATGAGTTACCAGATACTGTAAATCTTACTGCCTGAAGGGAGGAAGGGAGACTATGGTCATGATACAGGTATAATGATAAATGGCAACATTAATAATCTATGGGTAATCAATACCTGACCTAACATGGTTGATTAGATATCCAAATACCGAGTTTCAATTCTACACGTCCTTTATGTACTATAGCAGTGCAATGAAGCTGGCTCCAAACTGCAGCTGAAGAGTTCTGAATGTGCTGTCTCATGTCCTTTCTTACAAGGGGAGAGTTGAAGGGGTTCTGTGTGTGCCAAGCAAGTGGTGACACTTCACTTTGTCAGCCTTGTTCTAAACTGTAGGCTTAAGAGTGCATCAAGCTCATACTCTGTACTGTGGCTGATGAGAAGCATAGCTGCTCAGCTGGGTATCAGTATTTCAGTGAGTAACAGTTTACAACACCCCAGGAATCCTCTGGTATCCTGTTGGCTAAAAAGGCTTTTTATCTAGTCTGTTTTAAAATAAGCTGCTTTTTTTTACCTTTTTTTTTTTTGTGTAGAAAATTAGAAATATTTGTGTTTTTTTGTTTTGTTTTCCTTTTGTGGTGGCAGTCTCTAGTTGGTCAAAGAGGCCACTAAGTACTGTTGGAAAAACCCTACCCAGGGACTCCAGTTCTGCTGGAACCCCTCTGCGTGCAGGGAGGTTTACCTTAAGTTTACATCTGAAAGACTTCAGGTAAAGTTTTGATGCTATTAGAGGAGAAATTAAAGAGCAAGTACTTGTTGGATTTACCTTGCTGTAAATATAACCTGAAGCTCATGCATGATGAGAGGCACAGTGCCTTAAAGAAGACAGTGTGATGTAGGACAAGTCAGCAGAATGACCTGATGTTCCAGTAAGAGGCTCTGATGGGTTTGGTTACTCTTCATTCTGTACAGCATTTAAATTGAAGGCAATTTAAGAATCTAAGCTTGCTTCTTTCAGGATCTTTCAGACTCAGACCAAAGCCTTAATTACCTGGAGTGAGGGTGGGTACTGAGGCTTCTAGAAGTTGTTAGCTGACATCAACTTGGAAGGACATTGGCACTTGTAGTATCTGTCTCTCCATTTATCTTTATATAATTTCTTTGCTTCACAGATAAAGAAATGTGGCTGCAGACGATATTTATAATCATCAGCCTGTCAGAGTTCATGTGCCTTGCACAGAGGTTAAAATCTGGATGCTAGGCACTCACTGCCCTGAGAAATAATAGATAATGAAAGAGCTGATCATTCCTTTCTGTGAAGGCGTTTTGTTTATTTGTGAAGGCCTCATTTCTCACTTCAGGCCGCATCTAGGGGAAGGATCCTAAACACCCAGTCTCCCATGAAACTGCTATGGTGGTCCTGCTCTAAGTGAGGAGAGATTTTGGTACCAGTCTTGGGGAGTGAAGTCCACTTTTTAGTTTTAATGTAATCCAGTGACTCCTTCCCTGGTGCGCTGCATGGCATGCTCTTGAGCCTGAATATATGCGATCTGGGGAAAATGTATTACATTTTGTGAGGAATTCCTCTCTGATGCGCTGCCCATAGGTATGCCCTCTTAAACATCCAAAAGCATTGCCATGCCTTGCCACCTTAGTATTTCAGCCTGTAAGATGGCTGTAGGTATCAGTGCTTCACTCAAACACTGAGTTCGAATGCTTGCTGTTGGACCCTCAGTTATTACCTTCTGGAGCTCTCTGCAATTCTTCTGATGCTGACTTCAAATTTTTTAAGCCTTGTTATCATCCTTTACGTTCTTGTATACTTTAGTATGGTTTTCAATGGATCCAATCCATGTTTTTTAATATAGTGGAGATTAGGGACTGTGTCTTGGCAGAAATTGCTGGGAGCTGTTGTTGGAGATCAGTTAGGCTTAAACTCCTTTCTGACTGTAAAGAAATATGTTGTTGGTGTGGACAACTGTTCTGAGCCCACATGTTCTGAAAAAGCTCTAACCAAGCTCTCCCAGGATTCCTCCCAGCAGGATTTTCACTTTATCTCCACAGTGCAATGCTAAAGGACTGCTTGGGAGGGAAGTTGGGGAGAAATAAAATGTTTTAAATATGCTAAGTACGCTTCAGTTTAAATGTCATTTAATCCCAATTGCTTCTGTGTTTTTTCTTGACTTTAATTTCTGAAAATTTGGAGAATAGTTCAAGCAGTTAAGAACATGGCTCAAATCATTAAATGTTCCAAGGCTTTTAAACTTGGGTTTATTGAAGCTGGGATTTTTGAGCCTCAGTCACATTGTTTTCCTCCATCATAGTCAGCACAACAACCTTCCTTATTTTGCTTTGTTTCACTTTAAGGGAGACTTTAAATTTGTCTTATAGTCAGAGCTATAAAGAAATAGATATATCTATATAGAGGTATGGAGCTTAGAGATAGGGATTTGAAGAGAAAAGTCAAATATTTCCTTAAACAGAACTAAGATTTGGGGAGAAACTTGAAGCACTACATTTCCTAAGACTCAGGTGACTGTGACAGAGGTGTCACAGAATACTATCTTGATGTTAATTGAAACTTATGGATTATTTATGGTTTTTTTTGGCAAAATTCCTGGTTTAGGAGCTAGGCGGGGCTGGTGTGTTGGTACTGAGAGCTGATGCTGGATGAGAGGATGCAGCAGCTAACATAATTTATGACAATCTTGATTCCTGGGGGGATAAATCCTCAGCTGGTATGAATTGTCATAGCTTCATTAGTGCAAGTGAGGGATGTCAGGCTGCATCCAGCCCTGTGGCTGTAAAACCTTTGGTGGACAGTATGACTCAATGTTTGTTTGTGCGAGTGCACGTTTAACATGTTAAACTTGACAGTTTGGGAGTTTGTGTAGTTGTGCCATTGCAGGAGGGCAGCCTGAGGATTTTTGTGAGTAGAGTTTTAAGATGGAGTAGTAAGGATGCTGCATCCTTGTGGGTCCCATCCAGCTGGAGATACTTTATGGAGCTCTAGCCTGGCAGGTGTATTTCTGCTCTTCCCTGTTACAGCACTGGGCCTTTTGCAGAAGAGCTGAATGTGATCGTGCATCCTGAAGCCTGCTTTTCAGACTGAACGCTGTAGGAATTGCTATGTGTTCCCACCCTACTTGTCACTTGCAATTGTAGTAAACTGCTGATGGCTTTGACTCGGTAGTTCAGACTTGG
The DNA here is from genome assembly GCA_013399135.1 of Heliornis fulica. NCBI lineage: Eukaryota > Metazoa > Chordata > Aves > Gruiformes > Heliornithidae > Heliornis > Heliornis fulica. The sequence continues at coordinate 35,798 of VXBZ01008326.1, read as the reverse complement.
GCTCTTGGGGTGGTATCAGCTGTCCCAAATGGGACATCCCTTCTGTGGTCTTGCTACATGCTGGTAGATTCTGTTGAAGGAGAAGCAGGCTGAGATCTAATCTGGCTGGAGCTGAAATGCTTTGATGAGCCATTTCCCTAGAGATGACAAGCTAATGGTTTGTCCACAAAGCCATGCAGCTTTTCCCATTTCTTTCAGAAATGAATAGAGCTGGAACAGAATCATATGCTGCATTGTGATAGCCTAATGCTCTTACAGAGCTCTGTGTTATTACCCAAGCTGCTTTAGTGGGCAAATTAGACATGCAGAATTTCCAGATTTTACCTTATTCAGATTTTAATTAACTCAGTGTAATAAGCTCTAAGTACATTAATATCAACAAAATACTTTGTACCAGATCTGTTAATATTCAGATGATAAAGGCAGAAGTATTGTTTTCATACAAAGACTGGTGAAGGTAGAAATAATGGGGGTCTTTTCTAGGAACTTGGAACATGCTTCTGAAATAAGCCTGCATTTTTTTCAATGGTAGAAGGTGCTTGTATGGGATTTTTAATATTGCATGGGTAATTTTTAAGTTTATATTTTAAAAATGGATAGATACATTTGCATTCACGAGCTTGGACAGATGGTGTGATCCATAACAAAATACTGAACAGCATACTAAAAAGGATCATTTTAGCACCTATCCCCTGTGAGCAGCTTTCATCCAAGTAATGAGGGAAAGCTTTCAAAATACTACATCCTCACACAGTCCTTTCTGAGGTAAAAATGTTACCGGAGCACTCGCAGGTTGATATTTGCAGCAGTTCTGCATAAGGTTGCAGTCACCCATCCTGGTCCTTGCCCTCTGCCACAGGCAGATGCACGTTTGTAACTGCTTGGGCATCTATATTGGAAAAGATTGAAAAATCCCAACTGGAATTTTTTTGATTGAAAAATCCCAACTCTCCGCTCAGGCATTTGTTTGAAAACCTTTTCTTGGGAATAAGGACTTCCTCACTTGCCACCAGGGTCATTTCTGGCTGTAGCTAACCCTGCGGACAGGGGATGCTCTGTGCAAAGCAGTGGGGGGTGGAGAGGGATCAGGGCTCCTAAACTGGTTCAAGGCACTGTGCACAAATGGGAATCTCTGCTCTGTCTTCTGTCCTGACAGGGTTGCGGCTGTCCTTTGATTAGCTGGTTTGGCTGGGCGTACAAACCTAATTTTATGGAAATGTTACTAAAGTCCAGATTATTTTTTTTATTTAACATACTGCCCGCCCCTTATCTTCTGATTAAAAGGTAGGCAAAACCTCTTAGTTGTTATACTTTCCATCATGTATTTACTCTAGCATGATTTAGTGGTTTTTAACATCTGGATACCTTGGAGTAACTAAATTGTAAATAATAAATTCATGATTGGGGAACTGGTCTCTGCATCCTCCGTTCTGTCTCATTTGTATTGTGTCCTCTACATGGAGGCCAGAAAAATACCGATGATTTGAGGATGTTTTTAAAGGAAATTCTGTAAAGAGGGCAGTCATTTTACTAATAACTGGAACTTAAGTTTAGGAAAATACTACTGGAATTACACTAAAGAGGACATCTGTGGTTGCAAATGAGGGGAAAAAAAAAACCTGTTTCGGATACTGTCAATTGAGCAAAGCTGCAATATGTTCTCAAAGTCAAGCTGTGTTTTCTCATTTTTGCACATCATAACCAGTAATAAAAGTCTTCGGGGCTAAATTATGTTCTCTGTTTCACTTCTGAAACCTCAATTGCTTTTCTATTGTCAGCAGCAGCACCAGTGCAAACCAGCCTACAGAAGATAAAATTTCAGCAAGGTTCAGTGCAGGGATAAATACAGAATCACTATGAAAAGTCCGAGCTGGTACAGCAGTGTTTGAGGGGGGTAATTTTACTCCCTCCAAATCACTTCTCAGTACATTGCAAGCAGTAAAGACCTTTAAAGTCTCAGCTTATTCTCCTAAAGAAATGGGTTGTTATGTTTGAGGTATAAGTCACTCCTGGAAAACTGCATGCTCTCCCACATGACTGGTTTAGCATCAAGGGTGAGGGTTGTGGGGGCAGGTTTTTTTTTTGTTTTGGTTGTTTTGGGGGTTATTATGTTTTTTTTTTTTGGTTTTTTTTTTTTTTTTTTTGGGTTTTTTTTTTTTTTTTTTTGGGTTTTTTTTTTTTTTTTTTTGGGTTTTTTTTTTTTTTTTTTTGAGGAGCAGTGGATTACTCCCCATATGCTTATTTTGTGCCACTCTTTGAGAAGAATTGGCAGCTGTTGCTCTCTTCCAGTTCAGCCCAGTATTTATGCTGCTAAACAAGGCATGTTTTGACATATATCCTGAAGTTTTGGATGATACAGTGAGAGTTATATAGTTGAGCTGCCCAGTGCAGCTGGAACAGCCTAAGGCAACGTGTTTCAATAGAGAGATGATGGGGTTTTTGTCAGTACTTGGGTACTACTTGGGTAGTTTTGGTTTATTTGTTTGGATTGCAGGATTCTAAAAATAATGGTGAGTTTTGTGGTTCCCAGATAAGCAACACTAGCCAAATATGAAGGCAGCCATTGCACAGATCCTGGTGACCTCTCAGATTTGTAAAATTACATGATTGTTGAATGGGGTTGTTGTTAAGCTCTGTCATTAGCAGAACCAGGATTTCTTATTGGTAGATTGAGATCAGAAATGTCTTCATTAGAAAGGAATTGCCTTGGTGCAGGAATAAATAGTGGATAGTTAATAACGGTAGTTATTAAATGATCAGTTTAGCTTGTCTGGATAACTGCTAATGAGGGTGTAACTGCCTGAAGCTTTGAGCAAAAAAAAATGAGGGTTGCGAAACAGTTGTTCAACAGGTGTACTGTTCTGTAATAGAGCAAAGCATTTAGGTTTAGGAGGGAAATCTGGAGAAATATAGCTTTATTTGCAGAAATCTGGGTCTAAATACTGAGGAGGAAGCTGACTGTAACATTGATCAGTGATGTGGGATTGTATTTGAAAAGAAGTTCTGTGTACATGGTGGAGTGATATTTAATGTTTGTTTCCTGTGTTTGTGTTGTTGAATTTTTGTTTTTCATCCTTTAATTATATAATTTTTTAGTCTTAATTGTGGTCCTGAAATCGATTCTTTCTGTAGCATGGGCATTTCAGAGGTATGTGTGACTGTATAAGATTGAATCCTAACAAGGAAATGATCGTTTTAGCTGCTCTACAGGCTTGTGCTCTGGATCTGCCTTGCTCTCTGTAGTTGTAAGCTGACCATTTGGCCACAGCCATTCAGTTGATCCTCAGGTTCCAGCTTGTATGTGTTAATTGTAACGAAGTCCTAATTTAGCAATGGAAACACTTCAATCAGTGCTAGGTAGTAACTTCTAATACACATGTCATCAGGTTGCTGTATGTCTGAATATAAAAATTAATCTTACCCTTGCTGTGCAAAGACAAAAGCTCATGAATTGTCCTGGGATACTGAGTGCTGTGTGGCTGCTGCTGGACCTGTTGATCTCTCCTGAGTGGAGACCAAAAGCTGGTTTTGATCACAGTAGTGTAGGTCAGGTTCACAGAATGAAATCACTTTTGTAACTGTTCCAAATCTTCATCTAGAGAAGTCAGATCTCAACATCTATTTCAAATACCTGTGAAAAGCTCATCTTGATGTTTTGCATTTCTGGCTGTGAGATGCCTGCACTGACAGTTTAGAGCTGATGGGAGAGAGAGTCACACTAGCACCATACTGCAGATTCCTTAAATCACAGAATCACAGAATGTCAGGAGTTGGAAGGGATCTCAAAAGATCATCTAGTTCAACCCCCCTGCCTGAGTAGGATCATCTAGATTAAATCACTACAGGAACGTGTGCTGATTGGTCTTGAATGTCTGATGCTGCTCTTGAGCCCATTAAATATAGTGACATGATGTTCATAAACTGTTACAATACTAACAGGGGTTCTCTTTTTTAATAAGAAAGGATGTTTTTGTAAAATAACGAAAGGTACCATTTGAGTCGACTGGCTGGCCCCAGTAGGTTGCCCCTTAGGCACCGCTTAAGTCTCAGGCACTTAGGGATTTATCAGGTTCCTCCTACATGTGGTCAAAATTGATTTTTATATAGGAAAATTATACTTTTGTGGCTGTATTATAATGGTACTTTAATATACAGCTATGTTACAGAATCTGAAGTGACCTGTTTCTGAGCCTTCCGTTGCAGTTCAGCTGAGCTCCCTGCAGGTATCTTCATGCCTGATGCTAAGCACTCTGCTCCCCGGGTGTTTAGACTGGGACCAGAACTCAGAGTAGACATTTACACCTAAAGGTAAACTGGTTTTAGAAACATCATCTAACACCCAATTAAAGGTGACAGCTATATTAATAATATTCCATAAAGATGAAAAATGGACATCAGTCATGCTCTCTGAACTAGAGTGGATTAAGCCTTTGGACTGTTCAATTCACTAATAATTCAGTAAATCAGCCCCTTGATTAAGCCCTCAGTTGCTGAGCTCAGTTTAGTTGCCAAATCTATAAGGATTTTTTAAAAAAATGAAAATACATAATTTTGCCTTTTGAGATCTTTTTATACCTGTTGTTTTCAGTTCAGTGTAAGAAACTGGAAAACTCCACATCTCTCCGTGAGTGTTTTTCAGCATTAGGGTTTGGCCAGTGGACTTGGGTTTATAGCACCTGGCAACATCACTAACTTCTGTTATGGACTTCTTGTGGGACTGTATAAAGCCCTTTATCCTTCTGCACTTCCATTCCAGTAAGGAAACTACATATGGTAACACGAGCGTTTCCCCGCTTGTGTGTATTGCGACATATTGCGAGTAGCCTGGATTGGGTGTACACTGTCACTGTTGGGATATCAGTGGCGGATTCCTTCAGTCTGAGCCGCCCTTTGCTGCTGGCCTTCACTATAGCCAGTAATAGAAGAACTTGAACAGAAATCTGCATTTTCACATGCTTTAATACTGTCGATGATTGCTTGGGTATTGGCTGTCCTGGTGCTTACAGACCCTATTCTTGGGGGAGTATATTGGTTTTGGGGTGGTTTTTTTTTGCTACTTCTTCCCCCTCAAAAGATTTTTTTTCCATTGATGATTTTATGTGTTTGGTATTGCTTCTTTGCTTTTTGGCATAATTACAGCTCACAATGTACAACAGCCTATAGAATATTGCATTTTCAGAGAGTATCTTCTTGGTAATAAAGATTTTTGACAGTCATTTGGTTGTAAGTTTCCAGATGAACATATTGAACAGCCCTTAATTTGAAAGCCCATCTAGGTCATCTGTCATCTACAGCTGACACTCTCATCATCTTGTTTTTGTTGTTGTTTGGTCCTTTTGGTAGTTGCAACTCCAACTCCTGAGAAGCATCGTGGACTAAAAGTCTTAGTGTTTCCTGGTTCCACCTAAAAGAGATTATTTCAGATTGGTACAGCAAGCTACAGAAGAGCATCTCTACTAGGGAAGCAGAGTTTTAAAATTGAATTCAGTCAATATAAAGGCAGAAAAACTTCCCAGCTTTTGATAAAATTCATCTACAGATGGAAGGACAAAGTTACTGAATGTGGCTTTGTTCTTTAGTAGCTGAGCTGGCTTTATGTTGAAGTGGTAGCTGCTTGTGGGATTAGTATTTTGTGTGAAGAGGGGTTATTATGTTAACATAGTATTACAGAGCCATGGTTGAGTCTGGGATCTTCTCTACTCAAAGGCAAGGAAGCAACTGTCCTGCAGTATGGAAGCATGTGAAGCACTGTAACTCCCACTAAACTATGTGAAGATCACTTATGCTGCCCTACCATGATTTGAAAATGAGAATCCTGCATGCAATGACTAAAGCCATATCAAAGGCGGGACTGTCTTCTTGCCTGCTCACACTGTAAATCACTGAGGTAACCCTGCTTTATTCCCAGGTTTCAGTGTTACAGGCACTCAGCAAGGTAGGTCTGTCCTGTGTGTCAACTTTGTTCCTGGCTTCTCACAGGGCATTTTGTAGAGAAGTAAAAGATGCTCAGTGCCCTATAAAGCATGTCAGGGACAAAAATCAATGCTAATAAATTATTAATTGATTTAGCAGATCTACCAGTCGGGCGAATCAGGATCTTTAACTTCTAGTTAGTGACCTTGATATGAAAGAGAACATTTAGATTAAAATAAAACAAAGCATTTGTCTCTACCAGATGGAGGCTGTGCTTTTCCTTTCTTCAGGTAGAGAGTTTGTTTCTGCCCTCATTCAGTGATGTAAAAAATTTTACATATTGGGCCAAAATGCCTTCAACAGAGCTCAGGTGAATGCAGTATTAGACTTGCTAATAGCAGCAGAGCATAAAGACTGATTAGAGCAGTCATTCAAGATGGATTCAGATTATTAAGAGCTATATAGGACAAACATCATCAACAAAACATGAATATCTGTAGGAATATCCTGACAATGATTTATTAGACCTTCAAGTCTAGTAGACTACTAATAATCTCCCATGGGGTGGTGGGCTGATCCCTCTTTAGAACGCTTATAGGTAGGCCAGTGACAGTGTCAGCGGAGACCTCATGTCCCTTGGGCCTGCTTGCCACCATTCTTTAAGTATCATCTTGGTGCTAAATGAGGTAATAAAAAAATAGATATTTTAACTAGTTTTTCATAAATGTCATCAACCTGAAAGTAGCCCTGCAGGTGGCACAAATGATACAACCACAGTGCACACTTTGTTTCTTGAAGAGATCTAAAGGATGCTTAAAACCTGCTCTCTGAACCTTGCAGTAAAAACTAAGCACAACTTGAATAACCTTAACATCTGAACAGAGCATGTGCTTTCATTCTTTCTGGCCTTCTATTTGCAACTTAAAAATTATAGTTGAAAATGATGATTTACATTGTCATCTTCAGCAGGCGAGACTTCCTGCTTTGGACTGTAATAGTGCTCATGAATTCTAACCACAACAGGGATTTTTGTTTTAGTTTTAAATAGTTACTTTTTCTTAGTGTTCAGTGGGGTGGTTTTGTGTTGGCTTTTGGGGTTTGGAGGTATTTTTACTTAAGAAAAAATGTCAAAGGTGTTTTCACTGATGTCCGTATAATAAGTACCACAGTCTGTGTAAGTGTAGGAGTATCTTCTGGTGTTGTTTTTTCATGGTAGCTAATTCTTCGTGGACTAAACCTGCCAAGATCTTGGTGTTTTTGGAATGCAGAATTTGCATTATCAAAAAAGTGAGAAATATGCCCTATTCTTGAACAAACCACAGCCTGTTTGCTAAGTCCAAAGCAGCTCTTGGTATCAGCAGGGCACTTTGCTAGTTTGAAGCCCTAGCAAGGATTATTGGCTTTCCTTCCACAAAAAAGGGCTTGAGAATCTAAAAGCAGCTGCTAAGAAGAACAAAACCTCTTGTGCCTTCCATGCATTAGAAAGAAGGAACGAAGGGGAGATGGACCAACAAAAGCAGTTGTGCATAAGTCTTACTTGTGGGTTCAAGTCATTGTTGTGACACTACGGAAGGTCATCTTGGCAAGCCTTAGAGTGTCCATGGACTTGGAAAAGCTGGAGTGAGAACCTCTAAACTGGAACGTCAGGTGCATGACCTGAGGGTTGTAGTAGCAGTGTGTACAACCCACTCTTAGGAGGGTTTGAAAATATTACGGTGTGAGAGACCTCTGACATGACAGCCCCCCAGGAGATGGTCTCAAGAGGTTGATAGGCTTCATATTGAGCTCCATTTTGGATGGGGTGGTTGACCTTGACAGTGCTGGCAGTAAGATCTGTTCTTCTAACTGGAATGCAGCCATGGGTGCCACAGCTGCAAAGTGTTGTGTAGCTGTTTTCAGGTTTGGGTTGTTGCAAAAAGGAACTGGTAAAATCAAGCTTCAACAAATACTGAATCTTGGAACGTAGAACTTTTTTTCTTGTTCTACTGCTTCTTTCTCGAGGCTTTCCTAGTAGTGTGAAGTGTGATTCTATCCACTGTAGCTGTTTCTTTTCCTGATTAAGTGCAGCAAGACAGCACTTTGCTGCTCCTGATCTGTTTTTTTAATGCGTTTCTTTTTTTTTTCCTCCCCTCCCCTGCAGTGTATGTGTCATCATTAGCGAGAATATTCCTATCTAACCCATATTTTAAGTGCTGCATACTTTCATTGGGCTCTAATGTAGTTTTAAGTCATCAAAGTTCTCAGGAGCTACTAGTAAGGGAAATACTATTTTCAGTAACGTAGTGTTTCATATGTGGTTTTGCTGACCCTTAGCAATTTCTATAAACTAGAACTAAGGTATTGTATTTGATAGAGGTCTCTGGTTTCGGTAATTAAAAAAATTATTGCAAACAAACAAGTCACCCTCCATTCCAAGAAAAATCCAAACACAAAAGACTCTCTTTCACAAAATGTCATGGCTTAATTCAGGGGCAGATACTTGTTTCCTTGTGTGCTGTATTTATTGCTCATTCAACTCATCCAGGAACCCAAGACTAGGTGCAGGCTCTGATTCTGGTTATCTCAGTTTTAATCTCGCCATCAGTTTTGTGGTTACTTCTGTGGCCAAATAGAACCCGTTAGAAACCAAAATGCCCATGTTGTTTTCAGATGGTTGTATGTGGATGTGTGTTTGTGATGTTTTAATTAGTTGGGGGTGACTGTGTTTCTGAACTAAACAATCTTTAGAGTATGAAATGTAGAATAAGTTATCAGTCTTGTACAGAAGAGTATGGCCCATCTACTGCTGGGCTTGCAGAGAGATGGAGAGGAACAGTTGTTCTCTGTTATCTCCAGCAGAGTGACAGCCTCTATCTAACCTTTAATTCCCCCTCTCTCTTGTAATGTGATTTTGCTCTCTTCCTGCTGGCAATGTAGACTTTTTTTTTTCATTAATTTTTGAGCTAAATCTGTCTTGCAAAACATGATGGTTGGGTAAGATGCAATTTTGCTTTAATTATGAGTAAATTACTTTATGAATTAACCAGAGGATCTCATGGGACTGGAATCTTTTGACACATGAGAAAATTGCCTTTCTTTAACAAGCTGCTTCAAGCATGCAAGGTAATATTAGCATTTTTCAGTTATAGCTTCAGGGGATTAAATAATAAGGGGAGGTATTGTACCTACAATTATATGGTGTGCATGTGTGTGTAAAAGTCTTAAAACCAAGTAGACACTGAAGAAATCAGTTGAACTGCTGAACTTGTGACATTTTTGCAATGTGAGTGCAGATGGGGAGGTTTTTCTTTATGAAATGGCTTTTTAAGATGGCTTTTTAAGGAAACCTGGAGGCATCTGAAGAATTTTACTTCGTAAACTTGCAAAGGTTGGTTGTCATTTGAATACATTCATGAAAAAAGCATCCTAAACTTAAGTAGGCCTGTTTGAACTTCAGGAGGATGACCTGAATGCTACTTTCAAGGCAGTGAATGGTGATTTTCACACGTTACTTTGTTTTATGTAGTGGAGGTAGCAGTTCTAAGTCAGTAATTTAAGGTTAAACTATGTATTGCATGACTAAGCTGCTTATGAAGTACATGTAATAGTGTGTGCTATCTGTACAGATCTGTAAATAACATATATGATGCATGTGATGTTGCCTCCAAACTGTGTTCTGTTTTAATGACTCTAAAAGCATGCTTAAAGTCAAGCAATTTTTTTGAGTTGAAATCATTCAAGACTGCAGAAATTGAAGGTGTCAATTACAAAAAAAAAAAAAAAGAGGGCAAGAAATAGTACAACAGCTTGTGTCACATTGAGAAGGAATGGGACAAGTTAAGTTGCTTGACCTCTGCATATGCTGTGTTCAGTATGGGCTTGCACCTGCATGATCCTGTGTGGTGTCAGAGGGTTTCCACTGGCTTGTGGTATCAAATCCAATGAAGCAGAAAATTGACAGTAAGGGATTTAAGCTATTGTTGTCACTGCCCCAGCTGTTTGGTGGTTGTTTTGATGACAGGAATGATGACAGGAATTGTTAGTGTTCTGCACAAATCCATAAAGTAACAGTAATTAGTGGGACCTGTAGAAGTTGGGGGGGATTATACAATGATATGAAACCATATAACAGAAATTGTTTAAGTGTTGCAGCAGCCCTGTTGTAAAAGGAAGGCATATGCATAATAATATTTCACAAATTAATAAATGCCTGCTAGAAAAGCAAATAATGGGATTTAAAATAGTCAGTGATAGAAACTCCACACCTTTGTCTCTAGATTGGAGGCAACATTGTGCCTGTGCAGTAACGACCAAAAGTAACCCTTGTGTGCAAATGCCTGCAGGTAGGGCAGAAATGGTTTTCACACATGTGTTTGCCATGTCGTATTCTATCCTAAGAGTAAATGCACACTAGCTGTTACGACTGTTGTATCATAACTAGCCTACCTGCATTCACAATCCAAAGACTAAATGAGGTTGGTGATTTTAAATCTATTCTGTGCTGACAGAATAGTGCAGTAGGTAATGCTCACCAGATAAACACTGTAAATTGCAGCCTTCTGTAGGCATTTCACTGTTGATAATGCCTTGATTGCATGTGGCTGAACTTTATAAAAAAATTGGAGAATTTGTTTAGAAGAAAGGCAATCTTTTCTGATTATTTTTTAAATTATTGTAATTGTACGGATTGCTGAGAGAATTTGTATGGAGGGAGAACAAAGCCCTGTAGAATGCTTGTCATCTAAAACAATTGTTTCGCTTTCCTGTTCAGTTCCTTTCTTTGTGCATTTGAATTGCCCCCTGTTTGTTGGTTGTTGATGCCAAAGGTTTGCTTGATGCTGAAGGGACCTTAGTGCCCTATATACAGTTTCAACCCGGGGCTCCAGAAGCTTGCAATCAACAGAGCAAATATTCTGTTACCTTGGATAAATATTGGCTCTGACAAATTAAAAATTCATTTTTCTAGTCTGCATTACACTCCATCTCACAAAATTGTAATTGCTGTTACTGTTATTGCTCTTGCTTGTAGTGAGGCATCTGTTTATTGTCTAATTGCTAGCATTTAAGTCCCTGTCAGTTTAAAATAACTTTCCAAGATTTTTAAGATAATGTATCCAACACAGACATTTCCAGTTCATACCTTTGGTGGTTTTTATGTGATTGCATCACAAAATGACCCCAGAACAACAAAACAACAGTGGCCAGGCTGAGGTGGGTGGTGCCTTGTGCCGTAATCAAAGGCAGGACTCCACGGAAACAAGAAATGTGGTGGAGGTTCAGCTGCTTTTCACCATCCAAGATTATTCAACCTCCAAGCCTGACTATACGTTATGGAGCCTGGGATCTGCCACTGCCTCATGCATACTCACTTGAAGCTGGAAATGTGTTAAATGATTTTGCATGCTTTGACATGGCCTTGCGTGAGTTACAAGTGACAAACTATTTTTATTTTTTCCTCTTTGACAGTCTTGATTATTTCAGCTTGAATAATTTTCTTTCGTCCTTGTCCCCTGCAGCTGGTCCTGCTGCTTTGCTTCTTCATGTCCCTTGGCTGTTGTTTTAAAAATCTTCTGTAGGGTTTCAAGACTCCATACAGCTCCCAACTGGTTGTAGCTCTTCTCAGCATTCCTTGAAGAGCAAATTCTTACACCTACTGAGAGTAGGACAGTAATACAAACACAGAGGCGCCAGTTGTCCTGGATTCTCTGGAATCAGCTTGGGGATTTTTAAACTTCCATTACTGATGTTGTCTTTCCCCTCATCTCGTGTCAATAAAACAAGAAAATGCAAAACATAAATAATAATAATTAAAAAAAAAAACAAACCAAAAACCAAACACTGGAAGAGATAAAACCATTTTTAATACTCAGATGAGAAACACTGGGGAGCTGCTGGGAGAGGGGGCGGGAGGGGTGTCCAGGATGAAGGCTTTGCTTGTGTCTTTTAGGGATTTTCTTTGAAGTGATACCGCACCAAGTGTAGTGAATTTGCTTGTCAGCCTTTCCTCTAGGGGATGGAGAATCCTGTTCAGAGCTCGTTCCTGCATGGTTTTGGAGGACAGACATCCCGTGGTCTTCTGCCGTGCTGGCTTGAATCTGCAGCTTGGCTGGGGAGCAGCATTTTGCTTGCCGTGAACCCACTGGGCTGCCTGTTACCGGCAGTATGAGTCTCGTGCCTGCCATGTGCTCCTGTTCACACTTCCCTGCTGTGTATGTGTAACTACAAGGCCTGTCATAATCCCTTATACTGTTTGTGTATTCATTCAGTACTCCAAATTAGTTCTGGTCTAGCTCTGGCCACTTCCTTGGGAGAGGCAGGCATAGCTGTGTGGTCTTGCTTAAAAGACAAAAGCTTTCAAAATGCTCCATTGCCCATCGTCTCTGTTAATATGGACTCCTCTGAGTCATCTGCACACTGGCGCAGCAGAGCGGTCTTTCGGTTAGCAGGTGGTTGTAATGATTCCTGGAGCACTTTGCTGCAGTAATTGCTTGAGTTATCTGTCATTATAGTTTTAGGATGAGTTTGTTCTTAGAGACACACTGATACAACTCTTATGTAACCCTGTGGTAAAACTTGGAGTTGTATGAAAGTGTATACTGGAAGTATGGCCATCACGGGGAAGGGTGTGTGTGCGGACGTGTGCATTTGGGTCTTTTCGATGCAGTGTGGGAGATGAAAGAGCAGCAGTGGATTGCCAGCCCTGGAGAGCAAGATTTCTGCGGTGCCTGGCTTTTTGGTGTTGGTGAAAGCCTGTGTGGCCAGCATAACAGCTGGCATACATCATGGCTTTGGGAGAGGTTTCCTCCACAGGTGAAAAGTGATGCATTCGCTATAAATGTGGATCCCTTGTCCACTGTGATAAAGCTGCCCAGCACCGTGCCGGGGAAAAACAATGATTATAACTGTTTGGAAATGGCCGATCTGAAAGCACTCACCCAGGTCACTTGGTTATGTTTTTCCCTGTAATACTTCTAGTAATTGGTTTTGATCTGAATAAAATAGGGATGGTTCTCTCCTTAGCTCTGTGCTATACACAGATTATGACAGATTATTTGAGAGTTTCAACATTTACATCTCCCTTAGTGGCAGCCAAGAAATAAAAATGACACGTGCTGCATGTTAGCGCTCAGAATTTGAAACAGAAGATGGCTCTTCTATTGGCAGCAAGACATTAGACAGTGATAGGTGTAAGTACTCTTACCTAAAGTTTGCTGGATGCTCCAGCTGAACTCCAGTGGCTTTAGATTGGGTCAACAGGGATAAGTCACTTTTAAGCACATTCTTTCCATGGCTGTTGAGTGTATGGCAGGCTGCTAAATCTGCTTCCGAGCAGTGTGTCACTCTGTATACAACAGGAACCTTTCCTTAGATAATGTGTGTTTCCAGTGCTGCAGCAACTGGCTTACTTGACAAACAGTTGCCTGAAATCTAGTTGGACAACTCGTAAGTGCCAGATGTGACATGACTTAGTTTCTTCTTCCATTGGTTTCATATGCTTCTGGAAGAACCTGTGAAATTTCATACATAATCTAAGCTCTCATAAACTTAAAACTAACCTTCCTTACCTCAGAATGGTTTTATCCTGCATGAATTCATCCATCCAATTTGCTGTTCAGCCACGTAACACAGAAGAGGAAAAGGTGTGAGGGTAGGTGCAAATACATATGTGGTTTTTGTAAGGGTAAGCTGCTTCCTGTGGTGGCTCTGCTAGCTTTTCCTGCATTAAATTTATAGGAATGTATGGCAGTACTTCAATAACTGGTTGTTTGCATTGTGCTGCAGTGGAACTGTAGATGGCTTGGAGGTTGTAGAAGGGATGTCCGAAATTTCTGTATAAGCTAACCAGCAGTACTGCTTAAGAGGCATCACTTACTTTAAAAATGGATCCTGGCACTGTCAAAGCCATGTCTCTTGTGTTAATATTTGAGAGTCTTTTTATGGTGATGCCATGGAGAGGGATCAGTGACAAAAAAAGGCTTGAAATGTAGCGTGATTCATCCAACTGTCAACAAGGAGCCCTCACCAGTAGTGTTTGTGACAGAACTGGCCCATGTCAGAAAAGTTTGGTGCACGGTCGTAACTTGTCTGGTGTTGCCTTATTTATTGTTGTCTTCCAAGACACTTTCTAGTGTTCTACAAATGAATGGATGTTTTTAGTGACAGTAATGCTTTGGTTTCTAGTGGTCTGAGAGGGACTGCCTAGAACTTCTGTCCTAGTATCTAATAATTTCTGTTTCCTTTTTAGAGTTCAAGCCTTCCAACAAACCATAGCTTGCATTTTCAGGCTAATCACCATCACTGACAAATAATGACTCATGCACTATTTTACCTGCGCCTAAAGGAGCTCTTCCCTCCTTGGGTTAATCATCAAATTGGATTAATTATGCTGATTAGACACCAGCCTTCACTCCCTTAACTCATCACTTCCATCATAGCTGTCTGGAGTGAGATGATTAAACCATTTCCAAACTGAGCTGGAACAAGTTGAGATCTTGCAGCACCAGTCAGTGCCACGCTTCAAAACTGCCTGGAACTGTAAAATTTCGGAGTACAAAAGCATAATATGCATAAGACCGGCATATTTCTTTTCCAAATTATGTCTCCCCTATCATCACTTCTCTCTATTGAACAAGCTCAAAAAATCACTCTTTTCCTACCTGGCTGTAGTTTTAGTGGTTGGTCCTGTTTAGCCATTGGTATTTCTGGCTCTACATTGGTGGTGAATCTCTGCACAAAATGACACCTACAAGCCCATTTGGACAAACAGGATTTTATTTTTTCCCCTTTTTCTTTATGTCCAGCCTATGTATAGAAGTATTTCTCAGTGTAAGTTTGTGTAAATGAAGGCTCTTGAAAAGCAATCCCTGAATTTCCAAGTAGGAGTCTCCAAGATACAGTGAAACGTGTTACTGTTGTGACTGGCACCGGTGGAGGTGCTTCTGCTCAGTCCTTCTGCTGGGCTCTTCATGGCTGATGCTGGGCTGGCTGCCATCTCCCTTGTGCGGCATAAGCCAGCCTTTGGGGAGAGAACTGGAGAGAACATGGAGAACTGGTCTTTGTTCTCAGTGTGTCCGCGTGAATGTGTTCATGTTAGTGTTCAAAGGATGGGGAGGAGCGGGAACGAGCAGCTGAGGGTGTCTGTAGCTCTCTGTGGACTTTGTGCCAAAAATGGTGTTGCTGATGCCAGATTTCTGAAAATGACTGTTCATAGCATGTGGTGTATTTCACTATTACCAAGCCTGCCACTTCATACTGTCATGTTACATTAAAAAAAAAAAAACAACCCAACTACAACCCAAAAAACAACCAAAATACTGAAGCATATAGAGGTCTTTCTGTTTGCCTTTAGAATTGGGAGTCACGGGAATCCTGTGTGTGCCTTTGGGGTCTAAGCTGGTGCCAGGAAGCCAATCAGCCTGGCTCCTAGCTCTGCCCCTGGCTGCACCTGGTGTGCTTTCAGGATTTGTAAAAAGGTTTTGCAAAACCCCTATGTATGGCAGATATGGTGGGACTTGCCCTTGAAATCGGAAGACTCTATGCTAAAGTAACCAAGTAGAAAATCAGGCACATTCACTCAATTTTTCTGTTCTTCCCTTTTGTGGACACATTTCTTCTACAACTGAAAATTCTTTGCTAGAAAAGGAAACCACCATGTATTTTAAAAACTTGGGGTTTTACATATATCAAGACTTAGGTATGTAATAGCTAAACTGGATTCAGATTATATTATAAAGTTTTCATATCTAAATCGCTTTAAGAAGAAATCAGGGAGAAACTGTGAAAGAGCCATGCTGTGACAGGATAGATTTCTGAAGTGCAGTTGGGTATGTTATTTGTTTGATTTTCATTAGTTGATGTTCAGAGTTTATTTACCCCAGTTCTTACCCGATGATCTGCTTCAGCCTCTTACTGAATAGATTTTGATAGTCACTTGCCTTGTCATCGTACTCTGGTTTTAAAAGTCTGGAGGAATGGATCTCTAATAAAAACTGCGCTGCAGTTCTGTCTGTTTGTCCTAATTATTCACAGTAAAACATATGCCAGATTTCTCTTGGTGAATGTGCCAGACAGGCACAGACTGTTGTCATTTGTGCACGGGATAGTATCGGGGTGTAGCAGGCTGCATGACTGCTGATCTGTTGCTTGTCCACAAAAGGTTACTCTTCCCTTTGTCTGTGCCTGACTGCTATGGGAAGTGTAGTTAATCCAACTGAAATGATCTGCTTTGCTGTAAATTAATATTCCTTAAAATCAAGTAATAAATGGTAGCCATTCGTGTGATGGATGAAGTAGATCTGGGGGATAGTTTAAACTTGGAGTGTGGGTGTAAATGTGGGGTAGTGGGAGGAAGTGGGAGATGTTTCTGCCCACAAAATGCCACCTGCTTATGGGGACCACCTTAGGTGCTGCTGGAAAGGCAGATTTCCTGGCTTTATTGGAGGTTTTGGATAGTAATTTCTAAGCATCAAAAAAAGATGCTAAAGCAGCAAGCCCCTCACTCTGTTCCACAAATGTGAGGCATAACTAATACTTACATGCTCGAAGATGGTGCAGCAGTGCATGTCTCCATTCACCTCAAGTGTGTGTATTGGATGGTAAATTACTCTTTTTTTTTTCTTTTTTTTTCCCCCTCTAGTTTCAATTTTTTATTTTTCTGTTAGATCATTCCCTCTTTCCACTCATATTCATTATTCTAAAATCTCTAATTCCTAATCCGAGGGTGCTTTACCTGCTGTGTGGCAGACGAGTGCTTATTTCTTCAGCAGAGAAGACAACTGTGTTCTTACAGTTTGTAGTCTCTTGCTGTTCAAGTCTGTAACGCAGAGGAAGAGCAGAAAACATCCCCCTGGCCTCATGCCAAAGTCTGGTGTCCAACGGTTGGCATCCCTGCTTGGGAACTCATGGACCAGGAGAACATTTGCTCCACAGCCGTGGAGAACGCTGCCAAGAGAGCAGCGGTACCGTGGCTGGCAAAGCCTGCTTCACCAGTTGAGGGCAGCTACAAGGCCTGGAGCAATGGTGTGGTCGGGAGCAGAGTATCGAGATCTACGTGTACCATATGCCGTGGTTCAGCTTCAAGGGGGAGGAGTATAGCTTGCATGGGAGTGGAACAGTTGAAGCAGGTAAGCCTGGTTTCCTTTGGTGGGCTTCTGTGACTGTTTAATTAAGAATGTGTCATATAAGTAGTGGAAGGACTTTTGCAGTTTGGTATAACACGAAACTTCACATAAACCTGGGCTGCCATCTCGCTGATTTACTCCTTGTTGTAGGGTGTCACTTAAGGTGTGATTTTTGGTTTTGGTCTGGCTTAGATGAGTGGGCCTTACCTAAGGGAAGGAAATCCTTGGATGCTGGAGGCACTCTTGCTTTATAGCACTTTGGGTGCAAAAAATATTTTCTTTAAAAACAAAACCAAACCCCGAAATTCATCAGGTTTTTTTTCCTACTCTGTGTTTTTTTTTTTCTACTCGGTGTTTCTTTGACTACACAAATGACTTCAAGGCTGTAAGCTTCTCAGTATCTCTGGGGAAATTATTAACTGACAGCTAGATATTGCACTGTTCAAATATAATTTATTATTACTTTCAGATGATTTACATATTAAGAGGAAGAAAGTGAGGGGAAATAGCTGTGGTCCTTCAAACAAGAAATCAGGCACCAACTCCGTAGCACTTCTAACTGATGTCCCATAACACTGCCCTTCAGTAATCCATCACATCCTGTTTAAACGCCCACTGTTGGTACTTCAAGGGTCTGTTTTGAGCCCTTGCGTGGAAGGAGGTGGTTGCTCACCACCACAGGTGAACAGTGTAGACCTTGGAGCTGCAGTAGCCCAAAGTAGGGTTATTGGGGTCTTTTCTCCACTATTTGTAGGCGGTTACAGTGTTCTGTGTTTAACACAGTGGCTTTGTTTTGTGATCAAGATGCTTTCAGTAGAGTCCAAGAGGTAGGACAGATGAATAATTGCTAAACAAGTATTTACAAGAATTATCAATCAGGACTTAGCAGTGAAGAAGAGCACAAAGTGTGGGCGTTACTAGTATATGGAAAGACAGTGACAAAAGTCAAGGCAAATGCCATGGTTCCTCTTAACTGTAATGCAGTTTCTGTGTATTCCTTGTCTCCTCTTTGCTTTCTGCAGTGCTCTGCAAATGATGCCGTTGTGTATGTGCATCATACCTAACTCCGTGGTGGCTAATCATGTTACCTTGATACTAATCCAGGAATGGAGCACGCTGCTCATAGGTCTGAATGCTAGCCTGCAGCTCAGGGACCAAGTATGTTTGATATTCCACTGCTCCCCTGCCTTCTTAGTTTTGTTTCCCTCCCGCTCCCTCCCAGTTCTTACCTGCCTCCTCCTCTCATTTATGTTTGTATAAATCAAGAGCAAGTCTTTTGAAATTGGCAGACTGAGGCTGGTGTGAGACTTAGGTAGGAAATGTTTTAATCAGGGTATGATGTGTTGCCTCTAATGGGAGTCCTGACAGCAATAGGGGAGGAGCAGCTGGGACCTCCGGGAATCTGGTGGCCTGCTCTCCTGCCATCTCAGCAATTAATCTGGCAGCTCAAAAGCTGCCAATTGGAAGTGCCTGGGAACAAGGGTAAAGGAGGGTGATGAGCAGGGCAGATTAAGTTTGCAGTGGTGTACGTCAAATTACTGCTTTCTTCTTTAACATCGAAAATACTTGGATTTTGCTGAAGAGTAGCACTGGTACCATGCTCAAGGAAGAAACAATAAATGATGATGATGGTGATTTGTAAAGACGACAGTTAGTAAGAGTTGAGGCTTCTTGGATCCTTGTAGCTGGAGACTGAGTGACACTACTGTGGTTGGCAAGGGAGAGAATTGCTGCCCTGACTGAAGCCCCTTGCAGGCACAAAGGGGACCAGCTCCTCTTTCCTGTTCATGGCCCAAAAGTCAGGGGAGAAATCTTCTGTAAGATTCAGCCTAGCTCCCTGAGACTCATGGCACTGTCTTTTCTGTGTTGTTTCTCTAACTCGAGCTCTAAATCTCACCATCACACATATTCCTGCTGCTTCAACACCTGATTTCATACATGGATAACGATGTGTTTTCTCCCTTCTCTTCCACACTCCATTTCTGCCCTAGCTGGATGTCTGTCCTAGGGCACATCTCACTCCTTCTCTGCCCTTGGATTCTCATCCTTACACGTTGCAGTTACAGCTTCTTGGCCCATGCATGTCTCCTTGCTCCTCCCTGTCATGAGCTGTCCTGCATCCTGTTTGCAGAAGTGTCATCTCTTACCCAAAGACAAAAGAAGACTGTTCTGGAAATGTTTTTACCTTCATCCTAGTGGGGTCTGGAAGGCAAGAATGCCAACTTCCACTTCAGCAGTGAAAGAAATACTTCCCTGTCCTCTTGCCTGGCGTGGCACAGCAGAAGACTTGTGTCAATGACCAGGAGCAGACATGGGGCTGGGTGAAGACCTGGCTGGCTGCATCACTGTCTGGGGTCCTCCTGCCCCGAAGTGTGAGATGTGCTACTGTGATCAAGAGAAGTGTGATGCTGAAATTACGCTTTACAATTTTAGTTGTAGATCAAATAAATAAGTATACCTCACGTGTGCTTTTTTTTTTTTTAATTTTTACTTTGCAGAGGAGCTGATCTCCTTCCTGCATGCTTTCTTCTTGCTGTGTTATGTTCCAGTGATCTTGTGTTCAACTTTGAACTTCTGAAATGCATGCAAAGTATGAGCTTTTCCTTTGGCTTGTGAAGTGTGTGCTTTAGTGTTATGCTTCCTGTACGTGGAGTGTTCTGCCCTGCACTTCTGAACAACCCTGGAGCCCTCGACACAAGGACAGGGAGCGGGTCCAGGAGAGGGCAATGAGGATGATCAGAGGCTGAGAGGATTGGGCTTGTTCAGCCTGGAGAACAGAAAGCTGCAAGGAGACTTTATAGCACTTTCTAGTGCCTGAAGGGGCCTACAGAAAAACTGGGAAGGGACTGTTTGTAAGGGCATGTATGATGAAGGGCAGTGGTTTTAGACTAGAGCAGGGCAGGTTTAGATTAGACATTAGGAGGAAGTTCTTCACTCTGAGTGTGGTGAGACACTGGCACAAGTTACCCAGAGAGGTGGTGGAGGCCCCATCCCTGGAGACATTCAAGGTCAGGTTTGAGGAAGCTCTGAGCAACCTGATCTAGTTAAAGGTGTCCCTGCTCACTGCAGGAAGGTTGGACTAGATGACCTTTAAGGGTCTCTTCCAACCGAACGCATCCTATGATTGGACACAAAGCCATTTCTACCAGCTTCAGAAAACAGTTTGGCCTCTTTTTAAAGAAAATTACTAGTAGCTTAGTTGTAGTCCCCTCCCACTGTGGAAGTGGGGTGGCAGTGGGACCTCACCCTTTTGATACTGGATCTGAGACTGCTCTCAGACCAAAGAGGGCAGTCGAGCTATCTCTTCTGCTGCATGACCTCGCAACATGGATAGTACCCATGTGCTGTTAAAATCCACGTAGGATTGTAGAGTGACTTCAGCTGCTTAAGAATCAATTCTTAGCTGGATTTTTAAAGTACAGCTGAACTGGCCTAGTAGCAGGCTGTTGCCAAAATTTTGGTGTTGATACCACCACCCACCTCGACTAGAAGACTCCTCATGAGGCTGGTTTGGTGTTTTATTTTCTGCTAAGTGACAGTCTGAAGCCTTGTGCTCATTTACTTTCTGAAGCCTGGTTCCTGTGATGAAGGATGTGAAGCTGTGGCTAGGGTTACAGGAACAGGACCACCACTTCTGGCAGCACCCACCTCCTTGTTGATATGCAAATTTGATTTCCTATCCCATCAGCCAGCTGCCTTGACTTTGCAGGGCATTTTGCTGAATATGGTTGGTTTGTTTCTTTTTCCCTTTTAGGTTTGTCTCCTTCTGTGTCATTGCCTTGCTGGAGCACCAAGGTCCGGGGCTTTTGTCCTGCAACCTTTCTTGCACTCAGGGTAGGGGATGGATGGCAAGGTTTCTCATTCTGTGGTTGCCTTGCTGTTCTTGCTGTTTGTGACAGAGCACGTGCGTGAAATTGGGAAGAATTCAGAAACTGTACATATGCAAATTCCCTCAAACACTTATCTGTGATTTTATTGTTTTTATGTTGTGGTCTTATGGCCAAAAAAAAGAATAATTCCATTTTCTGCCATCAGTATCACTTGTTTCTTCCATGTCGAATCCCACTGCTGTGTGGTAGAAGGCCACTTATGCAAGTTGTACTAAACATGTGAAGAGATAGTATTTCATGCAAAGCAGCTTACAATGTATTTGCTTTGTTCCTTTTAGAAACCTTATTATTATTTTTCTCTAGAGCTATCAAAGAGAAGGTGAAAGATCCTGAGCAGCTTCCACGAGCACGGTCATGCTGAGAGCAGATGGTCCGTTCTTGGAAATGGTCCCAAACGATGGATTACTCATCTGATGCAGAATGATGCACCAGAAAATTGCAGATTCACTGGAGTCACTCTTTGACTCCGTTAAAGCTTTGATTCTTTTAACTTTTTGGTTTTATTTATCTGCCTGTTGGTTGGTTTTGGCTTTTTTTGTTTCTCAGAAAAGCTTCAATAAAATAAGCTCAGGCAGCGCCATGAAGGCATTTATAATTTAAAAGGGAAATTAGTGCCATGCATCTGAATTGAGGGGATGGAAGACTTTGGAAATATAGTTTCTTGTATTGTGTGGTTTGAAACAACAACGAAAAATAATCAATTTTCATTAGAGTTGCCAGTGGGAAAACAGCAGTGCACAAGCATAATAGACAACTTCTGTGCTTCTCCTATCTCTGACTAATATTTCACTTACTCAAAACTACCGTCAGAATAATTCCTTATGCATGCGTTGTTGTGTGTTTTCGTATGAGCCTCTCTTTTAAGCCATATTAACAGATTAAACAAGTCCTTGATGAATTCTGATAATGGATTAAAGAATAAAATAGTCCCAAAATGCAGAGGAGTAATTATTGTTTGTTGTAAATGTATTAAGTGAGCCGATTGTTTTGGAAGCTGGAAACTAAGCTGGCAGGAGTATTTCTAACCAAGTCCCTGACTGATGCTGAAGGATATGTGTTATTTTTTTTTCTTCCTATCTATTTCTTTGATTTGTCACATTGTTTCTCAGTATTTCCTTCTCTGTGGACAGCCCCATACCTATTGCTCACTCTGCAGCTGCCAGTAAAATGTCCCCTAATCTATCTCGCAGAGCGAAGAGCTCCCTTTGTCAGCCCCTCTGGTGGAACTAAGCAATGTAAATAAGTGCTTTCAGACAGATGGAATTATTCCTCCAGAATATACTGAATTTCCACTGGCCTAGAAGGGCACAAATCGGGAGCAGGTTTTTATTGGTGACATTTCATAAGCTGGTGAAATCACGGGGGTGGTTAAAGAATCACCCATGTAACTTCATGGTCCCTAAAGTCCAGCCTTGGTCCTGTTGTTTGATTGCACTGCTAATAGCATCATGGAGTTCTTAAACAAGGGTGATGTTCTTCTTTGTGTGATTAGAGGTAGATAGAAATCAGGTCCTGTGCCCTGCTGAAATGTCCTCCATGCAAGAGACTTCTTAGCTGTCACAGCCCCCGGTCCTGCAAGGCAGGGCAAGGATTGGTAAGGTTTTGGTCCCACCTTCTTTATACCTGTCTACTGGTATGTAAAACATTTTCATTTTACTAATCAAAGGTATGAAAAGAGTAACGGTAATCTGGAGTCTTTCAGCACTGGGTTTCTTTATTAGTTTCCCCATTTGTTTAATGACTCTCACCTTCTTTGTCTTGGGGGGCTGATTTACAAGGGAGACTTCACTGACTTTCCTGAAAACATCTAATTTTTCCAGAGTGAGGCACCGGAATAGGTTGTTAAAGTTTGGGTAGTGCAGGCTTCCTTGTCCTTGCACAAACACGAGTGAATGGGCCTCACTTCACTTTCATTTACCCCAGTTTAATTCCATTAGTTATAAGAGAGTTGACTTTTCTCTCCTGTTCTTTGCCAGAAACAGATGTAACTTGTACTGATCATAATCCAGTGTGCATTTAGCTCTTTGGGGCATTAGTACCACTGTTCTTAAATACAGAACTCGAGCAAAAGTGGTTGAAATGAATTAGTTCTCTTTACCTGTAAATTTTCACTTTTAAAAATGAGCTATAGAGTTATCTGAAGCTGTAGCTTCATGTTAATCTGTACCATTATGTTAAATTTTGTTAATTCACAGGAGGTATGGTGCCGGGAAAGTAATCTGAGTTGTATATTAATATCAACTCTTCACAGTGGTCAGTTTAAATGTCACAAACAGAAATGGGAAAATATTTTAAAAAATGTTGTAATAATTTAGATTTTTAAATTGTATCTTTATGAGAGGTTTCTCCTTTATTTGAGCTTCTACTATATGAGTTCCTAATTACACACCCAAAATGGCACCATTATAGTCAGTCATATACTTGTGCCCTTGGCAAGAAGGATGGATGGTGAGAGCAAGAATATTTTTCAGGAATAGGGTTTTAACAAATTTCATTGATAACATTTGAATCTTTACTGCATGAGATGATGCATTTCGCATGAGGTTATATTACTTTGTGTCCATGAAGGTGCTAGATGCAGAGTAAAAAACCTGCAGGCCAGTCGGAGGAAGGTAAAGCTGTGCTGATACTGGGCAGTGCAGTTTACTCATCATCATGTGTTACTGAAACCATCACTTGCTATGTGCCAGAACAGTCCTGCCCCTTCTGCAAACCCGATCAAATATTTTTCCTTTTCCCTCTCCTATTTAGTATTTCGAGGTAATTCAGATCCATTATATAGCCATTTTTCTTCAATTCATTTCCAGTTTCTTAATTACTTGGATGAAGAAGCTGACCTAGACTCATGGATGTGGCTGCTTATGATTCCTAGGGAGGAAATGGGAAATGTTGTAGAGAAGGCAAAACTCGAAGTTTTGGGTTTTTTTTTCCTGCAATGCAGTATTACATTGTCCTACAATAAAAAATGATTATGTACTCTAGAAGTTGAAGTCATCCAACAGGGGGATGGGGAGAAACTGTGCAATGTTCCAGTTGAATTAACAAATGTTGAATATTTCTAACTCATAATAATCGATACTCTTAATTTAGGAAATACTTACAGTTCAGATGGGATCTGTGGTGCTGTTACAGACAAACTGTGGATAAACTAAAATCCATTCTTGGTAACTTTGAAATTTATCTTATAAATTATTCATCCCACATTATTCATCTGGCTTCTGTGGCCAAAAATAAAAAAGTCATCCCAATACTTAATTCCTTTTGTTTGGGTCTGTTTGCTAATCACCATATTTTAATGAAAGCTGATTTTTTTTTTCATTGGTTTTCTTTTATTCTAGCCAATAAAAGTGCAAATAAATGGGCAGTATTTCAGGTTTCCTCTTAGACCTGTAAATGTTTAGCTAAGATACTTCTAGCCATAGTGGGCTGCTGCTGTTGTGCACTGCACAGCTCAGTGCCGGGAGATGCTGCACTCTTCTACTTAATAAAGGAAAAGCGAATAGCACGACCAGGAGAGTGCAAAGATCAGAATTCCTGAAGTGTGTGTTCCAAGCTGCTTCTGAGTCAGTTTAAATATAGGGCTGCATAGTTATATTAGCACATTACCCAAACTTTAGCCCTTCTATTCATGGATTATTTTTTTCTCTATTTAAAAAAAAAAAAAATTATATTACCACGCAGCTTTCTGAGGGATAATTTAGTGAAGGTTTATTTCCCCAAAGGACCTATCAAAAGCGAAGCACAATGGTAAAGCACAATCCTTTTTGTTCAAAACCATCTTGTGCCTGGACTTTTTGATCCATGAACTGGGCTCAGAGCCCTGCTACTGACATTGGATTGTTCTTGGAGCTGGTTGGGGTTTTTTGGGGTTTTTTTTGCCTTCTCATTGTTAAACCCAGAGATTTGTTCTCTTTCATATAAGAGTGGGAAAGTTTGTAACAGCTGAACTGCTGTAAAGAAATGAGATGGCAAATCACAACAGGATGTATATAAATGTATAATTTCACTTCAGGGAGCAAATGTCACTTGCGTTGCTCTCAAGTCAGTTACAAAAACTATTATATATTAATGTAAGGCATCTGCTGCCTGTTGAAGGAAATGTTATTACAGGGCAGGTTTGGACATGTCTGTGCCTGGAATCTGTGATATATGTACGGCAGTAGTAAATAAGTGTTTTCCAGGGCAGATTTTGGAGGATGTGTGAGGGTGGGGTGGTACTCACCCATTCCCCCCGTGACCATGAGGTGAGAGAGGGACCCTGCTCCTTTGCAAACACAACCAAGAGCTCCCTGTCTTCTCCAGCTGTGGTGTCTTTGTCTTGGCATGTTATTAAGGCAGATAGCTATCTTTTTGGGTCCAAGGATGATAGCAGCATGTAGACCAGTGGAGGTGTTTAGTATTCAAGGAGGCAGGAGGTGAAGCTTCAGGCTCTCTTCTGTGTATTGCTGGGAAATCTACGGTGTTCAAAGTGAACTGAGGGGACTCTCTTTCAGCTGGTTCCAAAGTCAAAAGATTTGTTATTGACAAGATTCAAGTGTCTTTACTATCCTTTTCTAGTGCTACACAGAATAGATTCAGTGATATGAGTAATACTGGATAAGATTTCCATCAGTTTTTGTCTCCAATATCTATGATATGTTAAAAAAACTCACAGAAAAAATGTATGTAACTCTTTCTTACTTGAAAATGATTATTTATTGCAGCAAATTCCTTTGTTAAAAGCAATGTGTACTTGTCAGCATCCCGTTTTTGTTGTTGATTGTTTTTATTCTTTGCAGTCACCTCTTGCTTAGATGCAGGCTACAGCATCATAGGTAGGTACCTTCTTTTTCCTGTTCTGAATGTGCTTCCCTTCTCAGACAATGAGTTCTCATTCAGCTGTAATGTTGTCTTTAAAAATGAGATTATTAAATGAGATAATTACACTGGTGACCAAAGAAGGGAAGGAGGATTTTGTTCAAATTAAATTTGTTTTTAGTTACAGACAAGTGCACATTCTCAGGAAATTTTTTGCATTTAACCAAGTAGTGATTGTGCGGGTTATTAAATACAACAGCAACTCAACATTGACAGTCAAATCTCTAAATAAGTGGGAAGGAAGTCATGTTTGCTGATTATTTTAGACCAACCCATAAATAAAACCTAATGCTTCCTCTCAGATATACTATTTACCTCTCTCCTGATGAGTATAAAGTCGCGGATCTCCTGCCTGAACCCAAGTGAGCTTGCTTCTCTGTACCATGCGGAAATGGCCAGCCTATATATTTTCTGGGGCTGTTACTCCTAATGGATGCAGACTTTACATTATTTTCTTCCGTGGCCAAGTATATTTCCATTTGTGTAAGACAACTGCATCTTTATGTGGCTTAGTCGTTTCCACGTACTAAGTGGAAGAGAAATAATAGTAATAATAATATTTTTATTATTTTACAATGTCAGTTTTAATCAATATTATCAGACATTATGGGAATTGAATTCTACCTTGCTGCTAATATATTAGGTGTATTCTGCTTTATCTTCTCTTGCAAAATTGATTTGCCACTATTCAGTTTGCTTGGCTGTTGTCATGCAAATTATGGCATTTCTCCCCCATTGACTGCACAAACTGAGATTAGATTTGAAAATCGACTCTCACTGACCAGCTGCTGTGTTACTTTTCATTTGATTTCTCCTTCCTTCCCTCACCAGTCCCTTTCCCTTGTTTTCACCTTCTCGGCTGACAAGGCGCTGATAATGTGGTCTCTGGGGGGTAGGTGGGAATCATCCACGTGCAGCTGGGGCTGAAGCCCAAGAGCCAGCTCTGGATGTGCTGCTCTTTTTAAGTTGCTCTTGCTCGTAGCCCTCTAAAGTCAGGGGGAAGGGGCAAGGAGGAAGGATAAAATTTATTCTTTGCATTGCAGTGGGGTGAAGATGTTCAGGATGGTAGGCGAGACTGCGAGTGGTGCTCTTTATTTTGTCTCTGTCCAGGAAGGTAAAGTGAGAATGTCGGGGAGAGCTTGCTGTCTTCCCTGTATGACCTGGCATGTCAAGCAGATCATTGTAAATGGGGTATAGATTGAAGTTGTGGATGCCCCTGGGTCACTGGCAGTGTTGGATGAAGCTTTGGGCAACCTGGGCTAGTGGAGGGTGTCCCTGCCAACGGCAGGGCTTAGGAACTAGATGGGCTTTGAAGTCCCTTTCAACCCAAACCCTTCTAGGATTCTACATTAAGACAGGGATAACTGGATGGGAAATAAGGATCAGAACAAGGTCATTGTTTATAAGCTTTATTGTATTTTGATTGCTTTGTCAGCACTGTGGATGGCAGTGTTTGTGGCTGGGGGCTGCACAAACCCTTGTAATCCCATAGGAAGGAGTCTTCTTGGCCAAGAGAGACTGATGCCCTGCTTGCAGCATCCACCAACTACTTTATGATTTTAAAAAAAAATATAAATTAAAAAAAAATATTCCAAGTCAGTTTTAAACCACTGTTTGTTTATCTTTCTTTCTTCCCGGGAAAGGGTCATCCTGTGGATGTCGAAGGAGAAGTGACTGACACCATTTTCTCTCCTGGACTCTGTTCCTGAATTAACAGTCCAGAAGTTGCTTTTCACTTAAAAGATGCTCGTTCAGGTTTCTAGGCAACCGAGCCCATTTTCACTTCCCCCACTGTGAGATAAGAGCTGACTCCTCATGCAGGGGGGCGAGACCATGATGGATTTGGGCAGCCTTTAATTTGAGCTGAAAATAAAATGTAGCCTTTGATTGTCAGGGCAAGCCTGCTTTAAAAAACAAAACAAAACCCAACAAAGAAAATCCCCCAAACCAAACAACAGCAGACAAAGCCCATCATGGCACTGTGAATGATAAGGAGTGAATGGCTGCTGCTAATTGCGGAGTGGTAAGAGGTACCTGCAGGACTGGTGCCTGCAAGCAGGATCTGTGTGCTTCTCAACCCTACTGAGAAGGGCTGTCATATCTTAGACCAAGTGTCCAAGAGAGGTTGGGAGGGAGGGATTTCTTTCCAGTTGAACTCTTCTCAGCTGATGCTTGGATCAAATGAAGGCCAATTGCTGGTGCTCCCTCATTCTCACCACCCATGCAGAAGATGTTAAGACCTGCCATGACATCACAGATCAAGGAAAAACTTACTTATGGCAGGATGAAAATCCTGCATTTGGTCAGTGGCGTGATAGATATTTGTGTGACTTGTAAGAGTCATGTCTATAAGAAGAGATTTGGCAGTGCTGCTTCCTTAGGGAGTTTTGCAGACCAAGTAGGGCAATAGATGTTGGAGGTGTTGGCGACTTTACTCTTGGAGATGTTTAGGCAATTCTTAATTTAGGCAAAACTTAAGTGAAGTTTTCCCTCCTTCCAGGCTCCATTCTGTATACTGGTAGTTCATCCTTACTTCCCATCGATCTGAGAATTTCCTTCTAATATTGTGGTCTTTATACTTGTCCTGAATTGCACAAATCCCACTGTGTCCCTATCGACAAACCGAAGGCAAGCTGGCTGGTTCTCCAGCCAGCCTTCTATCCAGCAACCGTGTCGAGGAAAACGAATTTATAATCTCAGACTAGTAGCTGCGTATGTTCAGTTCATGTCCTGCATATTTTACAAATCCTTTCTTAACAATGAATTATTTTATGCTTGCCAACTGCAGTGTCATACAGCTGCAGCGGTGACAGATATTGGCTTGGTGCTAGCAGGCAGATTTTACCCATTTATTTATTTATTTCAAAGAGCAGTGACCTACCGGGCAGCCTCATAGGGAGAGCAGATGAGCCGCTGCCGCAGGTGCGGGTGGCTCTGCAGGCTTTAACTCTTCCCAGGCAGCTTTTGCCCGCGGATTAAAGACTTCTGATTCTGTGGCTTCTCCTGTAATCTGGAAGACAAAGGGATGGATGCTCTTAGGGGCAGGGGTTTTGTTGTTCTGTCTGGGTTTGTGTTTGTCCTGGTTTATTGACATATTGGTATTCATTTAATGTCTTAGAGGATCTAAATTGAGGGCAGAGGGTTAAATGTTATCACAAATTGTAGCTGTGTTCCAGTATTCATCACCCTTCTGAGGTCTTTCTCCACCCTCCCTCTCCAGTTCCTGCTGCTGTGTGCATCCCTTTGGTAGTGTTCCTCTGGATGAGTCTTGTTTTATTTGTCTAGGCTGCATATTCTTCCTTCTAATTAGAAAACTGTATCTTGGATGTTGCCCAAGATACACGGTTTGAATTCATCTTGGCACTGCAAGAAGCAAGACACAAGTAGCTGTAAACAGTGTTAATGTTAACTTAGTGTTTGTAAATCTTGCGCTTGTACCAGCATTCAGAGGAGTTGCTGAATATTTATTGATAAGTGTCTTAGTTATTGTAGCTTTGGAATTAAGTCAGCTACCTTTTTTTTTTGTATATCGTGTTTGGTTTTGATGCTGAGTTGCCAGTGCAATTTGCAAAATACTCACAGGAGTTAAGAGAAGTTGTTTTATTGTGATGTCTTTTCTTGGCTTTTATGCGAACCATACCATAGTTCTCAAAGCTAAACAAAGGCACTACTTTTCCCCTGTCAGTCAATATTTCATTATGTCTCAGTTTAAAAAGCAGTTTCTTGGTTTAGCCTTAGACCCTGACTATTAATAAAATTTGAAATGTTCTTCCTACATAGCTGTTTTTCAAAAGATGCATTAAGTAACAGAGTGAAAAGCATTGAGTTTGCTACAGTAATTGTATTTAAATAAGATCTTAAAAAGAAATTTCTCTTGTTAGCAGAGATAGAGAAGCCTATTAGTCTACTTGAATTTTCACAGCAGGAAAGCAAATGGAGTTAGCAAGTGGATTGTGTAGAAAGACTAGTAGGAAAAATTGGGCAATTAAACTCTGTGTGAGAATTGCTTTTTATTTACCTGTTTAATGGGTAAGTTTTTTTTTTTTCATATTACTACAGAACTAGAAAAAAACTAATGCAGAGGGATCTAGTGTGAGATAGCTCAGTGATGCTTTGAATTGCTGTATTTGACATGCAAGATCAGACTTTATGAATAAATAATTTTCTTGTATTTCAATATTCTTTTACACTATTGTCAGTGGTTTTGGTATTAGATGTTGAATGAACTTGAAATTGTGTGTTTGGTGGCAGTTGGAGTGACTTTTAGATTGGTAGGTTTAATTATTTATACTTACACCTCCGCTATGTCTACTAAATCATGATGATGATCGAACTCTTGCTTTCCATTATTAATTTATTGATCTAACAGTAAGAATGCATGAAGCAAGACTTACTGAGGTGCAAAACTTAAGAAGTAGCGCTAACAGCTTGCATCTGGAGTTGTGGGTGGGTGTCAGCCCAAAAGGTGCTCCACTGAATGCCAAGTTTGCAGAAAAAAACAGACTGATGCGTTTTAAGAGAGAGATGTGGAAAGGAGGATTAAAATAATAGCCACCCAGAACTCATTATGGCACAAATTGTTGTTTTCTCAGACACTCAGGGCTCTTGTTTGGTGTCAGTAAACGTTTGATGACACCCAGGCACAAGGCTGAAAAGGTCCCATCTTCCTGCCAGCCCCTGTACCTCTTCGCTTCTCCAATTTCAACTTTTACAGGAGTTCTGAAATTATGCGTTTTTGCAAGTTGAGCAAGTTCTAATAGTTCTGCTACAAAGTGTCTATGAAACAGATTTATGGTTTTCTGTGTGTCAGAACATATGTAACAGTCACAGTGAAACATGTTTATTTTTTCAGTTTCTTGTACAAAAGATGGAGCTCTGCCAGCACTTTCATCTTGTTGTCTAACCAGTGTAGATAAAGGTGCTGACCATGCTGCTTATGTTATGCTTATACGTGTAAGTATTTTGCTTGATCATGTATACATACATCTTAAATACCAATTTAATACCTTTTATTACTGTATGTGTGGGTCTATAAAAACCATTGGCGTTGATGTTGCGTCCATAATGTCGTAGTCCTTTATGAAAAGGACTGAGATGCCTTTTGATCCAAAGGAGTACGCATTGCTGAGTGTGGTGGGCAGTTCTGTTGTATCAGGTGTGCAAGCTATATTAATATTCTGAAATTCTATTTCTGTTCTCGCTTAGTTCCATTTCTACCTTCTATTACTACCTTTTCTATTCCCTGGTCAGAGCTTTTAAATTATGGGAATTGGAGGTAACAGATCAATATCCTAGGATTGCTTCCTTAGTGCTCTCAAGTAAGCTGAGTGGAATAATACCGAGACAGGGTTTTCCTGTGTTATATTCCCTTCCTTAATTTTTTTTGTTTTGGTTTTTTTTTTCTCTCCAGGCGTGGTAAATACATACTAGTGCTTTGCAGGTTTAGATTTCAGACCCACTTTTCAAAGCTTTGCCTGAAGGTAAGCACCAAGTGCGGTTTTCATACACTTGCTACTGCTGGTGACAAAGCTGGCAACAAGATTTCTGTAAATGATCTGTTATTGTTTACAGCTACAGATACCAACTGTTGTGGTGAATTATTTTGTTGTGTTTCTTTGGGATTTGTGTCACATTCAGAAGAGCGCAGTCTCACAGGCAGTACCCAAACAAAATGAAAGTTTGTACCTTTTCCTGGACTTCTATTGCTGTTGGGGAAATTTTGCTTCCAGCATCTGTTATGCTGCAGTTTTCTGTGGCTTTATATAGGTGGGGGTGATTATTCCAGGCTTTTCTTCTTTCAACTTCAGAAGAGCTGGACTATATTCTCTGCTTAAATGATGCAAATATCCTTTTTTTTGTTGTTTTCTGTTTCTGTCTCTGGGCAGAGAAAAGCGAGTGGGTTGGTAACCCAATGCATTCGGCAAAGACCACAAATCCTATCTGCACACAATGATAAAACATATCCCTAAAAATGTAAATTAGCCCTTTTAGTCTCAAAGCTAATTTTCATCTGTATAGTGGAAACAAAAACATAATAAGGAAAGATGTAGCTGTTTAACCAGATTATCTTTTAAAAGTGACAGAGATGTATGCTGGCTAATAGCCAGCTCCTGGTGAAATGCTTGCCTTACAAAGCACATTAAGGCCTTTCCTTCTTAGAACAGCACTGGGCTTTGTAATCAGGGAAAGACAAAGAGTTTAATTCTGTTTTGTTATTCTGTGATAAACTGGGCTGCCTGATTTAGCCACCCTGTTCTTCAGATGCCTCCAGGGGCTATTTGGCTGCTTGAATAGGAGGTGGAAGAGGTCTTTCTGTGTCAGGACCTCCACTTACAGTTGTGTTAACAAAGGTTATGATTGACTGCTCTTCTTTGGACAGCAATTTCTCTTCGTTCCCCATTAGTCAAAGAATTTCTAGACATTTTAAATGTGAAAAGGAACTAGGAGTTTGCCTTGACCGTGGGCTGTATTGACTGGAAGGATCACTTAACATTTTCTTGCTAATGAGGCTGTGACAGCTTCTAAGGCCATTTTCCTTGGATGGATATGGCTACTTTGCTTCTGGTGGAGATGATGGAGGTTTGGTGGTGTTGACTAAAAGAAAGAAGTGTCCTTGTTGTAGTGCCTTCGGCTTATAGCTGCAGCTTCATGCTCCAAAATGGCACTGGGGATGGGTCTTATCTAGTCTGGACTGACTCCAGCAAGCGCTTGTGCCCTGCTGTAATGGGGATCACCTGACTTGGTTTTAGAGACTTCACTGTATGGAGTGAGCAAACTCACTTCACTGATAATTCTGTACACACATTGCCTTTTGCATTGCCACATGCTATTTGAGTATGACATGCAGGTATTTGTAATTAACTTATGCTAATCAGACGTATGTGAGAGTAAGTGTATAAGTGCGCTTTGCCCCACAGGAAGGCACCCTTCACTCAGAGATGCTGTTATCAGAGTGCCTGCTTACAGTCACCTACATGTGTATTGGCCAGCGTCTGCTCCAGAATAGCAGTGCTCACCCAACACCTATTTTACATAAGGGGAGGCAGAAGAAAACTTTCTCAATCTCAATTATGCAGAATAGGAACCAGGACCGGATTCTGCCTGTGGTGGTAGTTAGCTCTAGTTAGAGTCTCTGACCATCAGTAGTTAATTACTCTGGCAGGTGGATGACCTGTTTTGGATGATGCATGTTTTGATGATGTCAGAATGGGAAAAGTACAGGTATGGAAAACAGATGACACAGGGAGACGATGATGGAGATAAGTAATGTTTGGTGGTTAAGTCCAGGCTGCATTGAGTTACATGAAATCACTTGTATCTGGAGATGTGAAAGGGCTATTAATGCTCACTTACATACAAAATATTTTAAAGGCTTGTTAATTTTATTCTGACTTCACACTGTTTGTAAATGCTGCTCCTTTAAGGTATTCATAGAATCTTTTTTGCAAAGCAAGCCCTACCTGATTCTGATCATCTTTGTAGATCATGCATTAATGACTCAGTGCTGCTTAAAATCAGTCTAAGCTATTAATGTGCATGTATATTACTGACATTTATAAACGGGGAAGTGTCATTCTTTTAGTGTTTGATAGACTCTGTTTATAGATTTGCTTAAAAATAGAAAAATGTAATGTACTGGAACAATTTTGAAAGGCCCATAAAGCTGAGGACCAAAAGCTTCAAATGTATATAATGTTATGTTAATTATGATAAATTACTTTGAGAGGTTTGTTGGAAGCCTTTTAACAACTACCAGCCACAATTATTGTACATCAGTGAAAGTGCAGAGACTGCAACCCATATACCTCTTCCTGGCTGATGTTTTATCGTTGCAACTTTTGTTGTAATGTGACTTATATACAGTATACACAAGCTTAGTTCCTGGCTGTGATGGTTTATAAACTTGAATGAGAAAGCTTTCTTAATTGACAATGCATCTTACATGTAGTGGTGGATCTCCATGACAGCTGATAGACCAAGACCTTGCAGCTCAAAGACCAAATCCAGCCTGGGGATGTTTCACTCTAATCTGCTGCCATCTTCTCAGAGTAAACAAAGTAGGGTTTGGGTTTTGTTTTGTTGTTTTGGGTTTTTTTAAAGCAATTAAAATACATCTTTTTCCCTGTACATGGTTAAACAGGATGCAGAACCCATGACTCCAGGGTCACAATCTACACAATCTCAACGTCTAGACTAGATCCCCATGATTATGGATGTTGAGGTGGTCTTGAATAGGAGAAGAAGAATAATGTGATTTTTTTCCAAGTTGTGTTTGGCTTCTGGCACTGCCAGCACACCCTGCAGCCGTCAGAGTGGCTGAGTTCGTGTTCAGTCAGCTTGGGTTGAGGAAAGCCAGCTTTTCATAGCCGGCTTCATCTTTGCAGAGACTTCCTTCTCCAAGCTGTGCTATTCTTTCCTTAACTAAAGGCAAGGCACCGTTCCAGAGGCCATCGGGAAGAAATAGAAGAAAAAATATTCAGAGTGTCATTCATTATTTAAACCGTGGTAACACTAATCCACATGTATGAAATTAGGAGTGTTTGGTGGGGTCTTTTTGGTTGGGGTGGGGTTTTTTTGTCGTTTTGTTTTAAATTTTTTTTACACCACTATTTCTTAATCTGTATCTTCACCAAGGTGTTGTTCTCATTTTGCTAAATTGGTTTTCTTAAACCAGTTGAGTTAAATTGGTACAAAACTGTTCATTGTTAAGTCATCTTTTCATCACTGAAGAAACAGGTAAGAAGCTGGAAAAAAAAAAAAGGAGATTAGGTTACAGATAATACAGTGCTGCACGAATTGTGTGAAAAGGCTAAATTGTACCTGAAGAGCAGATTACTGGAGTCTTATAATTCTCTGGCACTAAAAATGTAATTTATGTATCTTAAGTGTTCAGCTAGGGATCAATTAATCCCACTACTAGCTCACAAAATGCTGTTTTCTCCACTGTACCAGTAATGCCTTGCAGGGATGGGTCTGTGAATGGTATGGAGGAATGGGAGGTGTTTGGCTTGGAGCACAAATATTTGTGCTCTTCCAGATTGAGGGGTGATGATTTGTGATCTAGGGGAGGAGAAAGGGGCAGGTGAAGGTAGGTCAGATATTTTTATTTATACTGGTATTGCTGCTAAGCTCTTTGTGATGTGAACCTGTGACTTAACATGCAGTTTTGTAGGTAATTTTGCTATGATTCATTTAAAAATAAATGCTGATACTGCATACTTGCCACAAATAAGATGGTTATACATCAGCCCTACAGTAAAATGATAATCAAACTGTATTTCTGCTGAAGAAAAGCATGATCATTATTCTGTCTTGTTCCATGAAAGCTCCTGTTTAGAGGTATATCTGTAATCAAAAAAGCAAATAAGATGTGAAGTTGTGGGAGGTAGAATAGTGCAGTTAGTCTTTCATGGGCTACTGATTGGATGGGTGAGGAAGTTTCATCTGGGGTTTGATGCTCGCTATTGCACATCTGTTTACTACTTCTAGCCGTTTTCTGAGAGAAGTTGAAGGAAATAATCAAAGACATGAAAAATCCCTTAAAAGGAAACTGGTGAACAAGGGGATACCTCTCTTGGCAAGGCTGGAAATGAGAGGGCTGGAAGAAGCTGGTGAGGCACCCAGTCCTCTAGGGAAAGTAAATTCAGCAACGCTATCCCTCCCTCTCTCAGGTCCAAAGAATGAAATGGTTAAATAAAATGATGGGATCTTCAAAACAAAGCAAGGAAGTTCTTTTTTTTTTTTTTTTAGACAGTTATGATCTTTGAAGAATTAATTTTTAAGCTCAGAAAATAACATTACAAGAGATGATCTCCCCCCAGAGGTTTTTCTGTTGGTTGTGTAGCCATGGGTAATTTAGGATGTTCATTCAGTTCCAGTTCAGACAATACAATACTCCTCCTGGGCTGGTTCTTTCTGGGTCCAGATACAGGGACTTTGATCCCTTTTTAGAATCATAGAATGATTAGAGTTGGGACTCCCAGAGGTCATCTAGTCAAACCTCCCTGCAAGAAGATGGGACATCCCCCAACTAGATCAG
>VXBZ01008323.1:1515-15818 GCA_013399135.1 Heliornis fulica | reverse complement strand
TTTCTAGTAAATTCTTCTAAACGGTGAGATTATCCTATGCCTCCCTCTTGATGACTACAGACTTGAGGACCATTGTCCTGAGATTGCTGAGTCGTAGTACTTCCATTTCGTCATGCCCCATGCTGTCTGTAACTTCTCTCTTACTTTATTATGAACTCCAGAATGACCTATGTGTTCCTAGGTAAAAAAAACAACAGACTTTTGTAACTCATACATGTAGCTGTCCACAGTAGGTTTGTGAGGGATACACTATTTAAAATAAAATATTAATCTTATTTTAGGCATATGGAAAAAACTCACACATTGGGGTTGGGCCTGAAAATGAGAGACATTGTTCACTATTAATGTTTTTAATAATTTATTCTACATATTTATTTACCCCTCTGTCTAAAAAAGTCATGCCATATATAATTTTAAAAAATAAGCTGCTCCAAGATTGCTCTTTAGGCAATCAAACTTCTATTATAGTATTGTAATTTACAGTCTACTTGTTTTGAAATTTTTTTTTGAAGGCTAACATTGATCAGTGTCATCTTAATGAACATTTGTAGAGTTTCATGCTTAGATTGCCATCTAACAAGCACATATTCAATCTGAATTGAATATATTTCTTGTTGTGCCATGTATTCTTTCTAGAAATGAGAAATATTGTACAGCCATCTGGAATTACATAAGGAAGAGATACATGAGGGGCTCTTTCCTTCTTTCATTCTTTCTTTACAAGTTGTAAGCCCCAGTATGTTAAATGACCTTGAGATGAGATGAAACAAGCCATCTGGGCAAAACAAAGATCTATGACTCTCTGGAATTAGTGCCAAATGTAGACGTGTGCATAGCCTCCAGGCCTTGCTTTTCTAGTACCTTCTAGACAGCAACATACTAAAGCAGAAATTCTATTTCATAGCATGGACTCTTTAGTGTATGATAATTTGTAGGTGACAATAGTTCATGTTTAAGCGAGATGAGCAGTGACAGATTCCTCTGTTCCTGTCTTAAACCTAGTTTTACTGTTTAATAAATTTTTATAGAGTCAATCAAAGCCTGCATGGACAAATGCATGGACAAAGTATCACTTAAACTGATGTAATTTTTAGGAATTTCAAAGCACGATCTGGAGTCAGAAATAGCTAGTGTTATAAAATCATTGGGTGAAATATTGTCACCACTGAAACCTAAAGAATTTTAAAATACTTTCTGCTTAAAAGTTGCCTGTTTCTGTAATAATAATGGGAACGCAGCTTGTATTGCAACCAACAATTGTATTACAGCAACAGGTGGCTCTGGAGCAGAGGGCATCATTGTTTTAATGCTTGGGTTACTCGGGGAAAGAAAATTCAGAGAATAATTTGTATATTATTCCCATTCTTCAAATTAAAGACATAAGTAACAGTAGCAAAAAGAAGCATTGCCACTACTGTCTTTCCTTAACAACTGGTAAATTTTAGCAATGGGTGGATAGGTTTCATCACTACAAATATTAAGACTGCTCTAAATTATTTGGATCTTTGATTCCAAAATATTTGAATTTGTTTTTCTGGGTAAGTGAAGAACTTTGACATTTGCACTTTTAGATATGGTTACATTTATTTTGCCTCCTAGTAGTTGCATGTGCCTTTGTATGCCGAAAGAATTTGGTAACAAAATTCAATAGGTCATATGTGAAAAGTGTAACTTTACATTATTTGCCAGTGATTTTTATGAGTATTTTGAGATTTGCTGTTAGTGCCACACATTATTACTGTTGTCCAAGTGTATTACACTCTTAACTTCTCTAAGATTGGGTTAAGATAATCAAAATCAAACAAGTATTGATGTATTAAGGTCTCTGTTCACTGGGTCGCAAAGTCTTTGTTAGATGTTTCTAGACAAGCAATGACAGGTTTGAAAAGACTCCATGTGCATTGCCCCCTAGACTAAAGTTCAGGGATTGTATTAATAAATGTAGCACTGTATTTCAAATGGAAACATTTTAATCCCACCTTACTGAAAGGTGAAAACTGTTCTACAGTTTTTTCCATATTATGGCATCTATTGCCGCCCTATTCAGTTTTGATTCAATAATTTACATTTTTTATTGACTATATTGGAGTAAATGTCTCAGTATTCATTTCAATTTGAGTAGCTGGGCTTACTATCCTTAATTGAATTTAATGTTACATTTTCTCTTCCTAAGATGTGAAGACATTATCTACTTTTCTGGTTTGTAGGAAGTAGATGATGAGATGGACTGAGGCGGTACATGGCATTTTAAGGCTGAACTTCTGTTGTTAATGTGTCCAGAATTCTCAACAGTCTGTCCATCATGTTTAAGACTTTGATCCCATAGAGTAATTGGTTTTTTCCACTTAAGTTGCTGTGTCACCATTTCATACTTTCTTTTATGATTTTGCTTTGCAACATCCTAGCTGGCACCACATTTTAAGGCAGCTCTTAAATCTAAAGCAAAAAATTTGAACTAAACAAACTTTACCCCACTGGGCAAAATCTTCTGCTTTCTGGTAGTATATCTCACAAAACCAACCTGGCAAATAATATTTTTAACTATTTTTAAAAATACTGATGTGAATATGGGTGAGAGCAGTAGGTGTCTTTTACCTTGACCTTAGCAAGGCTTTTGACATTGTCTTCCCACCATAGTCTTACATACAAGTCTTATTATACTACATTAGAATACTGCAAACACTTTGAGCCCTTCCTAAGAGAACAATGTCACTACGCTGGTTTGAGTTCAGCATCCAGTCACCAGGACATTTAGAGGGCTTTTCTTCTGTCCACAAAGTACTGCTCAGGCAGGTTTTCACATTTTTTTCTTCCTTTCTAAGAAAAATTGCCCTTTCTGTCACCTTTTGACTCTCAGTTGCATGCTTTATATCTAATTCTATTTTATTTACTTTACAACTTGCTGTTGCAACTATGGTAGCCCATACACACATCATGTGTCTCATATCTCAAATTCCAGCCAACTACAGCAAAGTAATTCAGTCATCTGCACAATGCAAAGATTGGAGCAGGTACTCGCTAAGTTGTGTGAACACCTGCTGCCATCCATCAGCTACCAGTTCTTTGGTCACTCACAGAAGTTTAACATCTGAACACCACACTATCATTAAGTTATCTACCTACTGCAGGAAAGTAGAAAAGCCACATAATCTGCAGTTCTCTAAGAGGTAAGGTGCAGAAGTCTGGGACATTTCTAGTGTGATGAAGATTGTGTGAAGATTGTGAATTTTGAATTTTAAGTCTTGGACTGACCTATAGCAGCAACTACTTTTGCAATATTGGTAATAATATAGTAATAAATATACCGATATTTATATATTTAAAATATAGTGATTTTTAAATAGCATAGTTACATAATAAATAGTATATGTTAAATGTACTAATATAGTAATAAATAGAGTAATAAACACGAATTAACATTATAGCTGCTAGATGTATGTAGGAAGATATTTATTATTTAGAAAGATACAATCAATCAAGAAAATTGTATCTAAACCTTAATTTAGTTATACTATTCTTGGAAATTCTATTCTCTGCTTCATAAACATTTAAGCCAAGTATCTCTCACACTCACTGTATTTTGAAATAGAGCTGCTAAAATATGTTTAATTGAAGTTAAATGATCCAATACTTCTAAAAATAATTGAATACATATTCATGAATAACAATACTACTTTGAGATGAGTGAGCCCATGCTTTGAGTGGGTACGTGTTGCTCTTCATTATCCAGATACAGTATGACCTCCTCTTGGGCTGTATGAATGTGAGCATTGGCACAAAAGTTACTGGAAATTGAAGTTTTGAGTGATGCTGTGGTGCATCTCCTGCTCTGTGACAAATCTGTTTGTACTTAGCCATATCCTAAAGTAAATGGAGGTAGTTTATCTCTCAACATACATGACTGTCTTAAAAGTGGTCTGAAATTCTTTGTGCTAAAGGCAAGTTAATACAAAGTATTTGCAAGGTATTTTTGCTTAATTCATGACTGGGGAAAAAAAGAAGGGAAAAATAATGAAATCTGCAAATGAGATAATTTCAGGTGGTCTGTCTGGTCCAAAAGCAATAAAAACTTAAGAACATTTAATCATTTGGATTGCTTTGTCTTTTCACATTTTAAATTTTTATCCTGTTTTTCTTTTTAAAATTTGCCTGCACCTTCCTTATTGATTAAAGCAATTTACCAACTAGAGGTGTATTCCCATAGGGAAATAAAAAAACGTACAAACAGACAAGGTCTGAATGTTTTACATTGGGAATTTTACCAGCAACAACAGAAATGAAAGAGATATGTAAGGTCTCTATAGGTCTTTTGAGTTTATCTCAAATCCACTCCAAAATGTTTAATTGCAGTAACATCCACTTTTATTCAAGAACTAGTAATCAGACACTTGTGTTTTCCTCATTTAAATTAATAATGGAGAGAAATCTAGGCTGGGAGGGACCTCTGGAATGAAATGTCTTGCTCAAACGAGAACTATATTTGAACTTAGATTAGGTTGCTCAAGGCAGATGTCTCCAAGGATGGAGATTCCATAATTTTCTGTGAAACCTTTTCCATGAAACCTTTCCCAGGACTGAACTAATCTTTCAGTGAATAATCTCCTAATGCCCTTATCCAATAAGGTTTGTTACTACACAGCCTAATATAGAATTAAGATTTTGTGGAAAAAATACTTCCCACAGATACGTGTCACCCTTTCTTAGTGACTTCTCCTATTTAAATTCTAGAGTTTGCTAGAAAGTAAACTTGTCTGCCAAGTACAGGCATTACACCAAGAGACTAATTAATAATTAAGAGTGAGATCCTTGTATATCCCCCCAAATGAAACAGCTCCTTAAGAGGTCAGATCAACCTCTGTAGAAGAAGAGAAAGGACTAAATTTCATTGTGAAAAGCTGTATCTGTCAGGATATCCTAAGGAGCACCACATGTTCCAGTAAGACACAAGGATTTCATTAGGTTTCTGAAAGAAGTCTCTAAAGGAAGCTCTTCTGGGTGGCCTCCTCTCCTGAGTGAGTTCTCTCATGGAAGCATTTTCTCTTATTAAGTGCATCTCAACTCATAACAGTGATGGAAACCTTGACTGCAGCCTTGATAGAAGTACTCAGCAAGACAGTGGGGTGAGAAACTTTCTAACGTAGGTTTATTATTGGTAGATTAAATGCATTCTGTGTATTTACCTATTAAGCATATTGGTTTGAATGTCATACTTCTAAATATATATTTATTTAACCTGTAATTATCTTCAGACTGGCATAATATTAGTACGCTGATAATATCTCAAAAATGTCCAGCAATGGACTTCCCTTTCATCTGCAAAGGACAGAGAGAGAGAAATAAACTGGAGTAACATGGGGAAGCAAGAGGGTAAGGAACATCCAGTGATGACCATGAAAGCTTTAAGATGTTGGGATACATGTTTGAGCCACAAATACCACAGAGAGTATGTTAATGTTACATGTCCCTCAGATACTGCCAGGGTATTTTGAGGCAGTGAGATAAACTTTCAAAATCAGTAGGGAAACATGACAAATTTATATTTAACTTATAATTTTGTGGGTTCTTCTACATCAGGAATCTTCTAAAAAGCAGATAAAAGTTCTGTAAGTTCAAATCCATAGCACAGAAATCAGAGGCTTTTGAAATGAGTCATATAGAAATCACCATTTAAGCTAATATGTTAATTCATGTCATGCCAAGGGTTCACAGCATCACTAAGCCTTTTAGTCATAATGATGAGATTCATCATCACAAGAGACTTCACCATTTTTATCATAACTTCTCAATGAAAATGTCTAAATATTCCTTTCCTCACTTCTCACATATTTCCTGTCATCCATACATCTGTGTATCCTGCCCACTGTAACATGCCTTTGTATCAAATCTCTGCATATAAGAGCCAGTTATCTCCACACAGTCTTTTTCTTCAAGAGTTACAATAAGTTAGCAGGGCTTCTACAGCTAAAAAAGACTTAACAAGTACCTGATCTTGTGCTAAGGATTACATCAGATAAAAAAAAAAGGACTGCAGGGTGCATAGTCACCGTTTATATATCAAAGTATTGAAGATGTGGAGTGTTACTCAATGGATTTCTCTGAGGTATTATACCAAAGGTAGACAAAAGGATGCAAGGGTAAAACTAAAGAAAAAAACAGATAGTGAAATACCAAAATTAGCTAGGTCTATTCACATAGAAATTTTCTCTCTGATTTTGAGAAGGTGTTAAATTATGTCCCACAGAGGAGGTTAAGTAAATTAATTAAACAAGATGTCTTTCAATCCAACATCCATGCAAGTCCACCTGCTGAAGGGATCACCCATGTTTAGGAAAATGTTTGGAGCATAAAGATCTAAATTTCCTAATTCAGTGAGCTTCTACAAGTAATCTTTGAGGAAGACACTGTCTTTTCTTA
Source organism: Heliornis fulica (assembly GCA_013399135.1). NCBI lineage: Eukaryota > Metazoa > Chordata > Aves > Gruiformes > Heliornithidae > Heliornis > Heliornis fulica. Next base: position 9,404 of record VXBZ01008323.1, on the reverse strand, counting down.
TCAAGATTAGACCAAGTGATGTTTTTTTCCCACTAGCTAACTGAATATAATTCAAAGAACAGTGGTCAATCCAGAAGAAACCTGACTTAGTTAATTACTGGTCATTGTCAAATCCTCCTTTTCCCAAGCAACCCTATGGTAAAGGGTATGAAGGGTTTGAATTAGAAGTGTTTTCAAATAATTTTAATTACATGAAATATTCTAGGCCTGGTGCAATATGGATTTAGGTCAAGGCAGAGAACAGGAACAACATTAACTTACTATTGTGTGATGTCCTGCCACTGGTAACCAGTACACAAACCTTCTTGAGTCAGTCATTCCCCAGCTATTACTATGATGTCTCAGGGAGATGGAGAAATTCTAAAGAAATCAAGACTACCTGATGTTCTTAGTGGAGATGTACTAGTCCTGCTGAGAAACTGTCTGCCTTACCACTGGAGCCTCATAGAAATTACTTTGCTCTCTGTCCCTATTAAACATTCATATACATAGAAATTACTGATTCAGCACTTCAGTTTGTGTGTGAAGTTGCATGCTTCTTTCTATCTCATCTACCACAGAGTTCCACATCACCAATATAGCCCAATACTTTGCTAAGGAAGATATAGAGATCACCTGGTTAAACAGAGCCATGAAAGACAGGCTCAGGTTCATGACAGGATTCAAAGTTTGTTTTGGCTACAGGATTCTCCCTTTTGATGGAGGAGACATAATTAATGCCTTGGTCTCTTGCTTACTGGTGTAAGCTGTTGACCTTAGTGTAGCATGACTTGCCAGTGGCGAGTAGACTGCATCTTATCTTGAAAGGCAATGTCTAGTTCAGTGGTACACCTAAACTTACCATTTCCCAGCTAAATTTTAGTAATATTGTATGAAGTTGTAGGAGCATGTGACACACAGGACAACTTTTCATTCTAACAGCTGCAGCACGTCATACCTGACCTATGTTCTTCATGCTGATTCTCCACAGTATACTGAGAAATCATTTGAATGTTAAGTAAAACCTTAACTTTAGGATACTCATTTATCTATCATTTCAAGATACATAGACCACTAGGGACAGCGAGTGACAGAAATTGTCCTACTCAGAAACAATGCAATGGGTATCAGCAGAGATAATATCCCTGCATGCAGAGATCAAGACTTCCTCAATGAGAGTGTAGAAAAGGCTGCAAGGCTTTGCTTGCTTTTGCTGAAAGTGTATGTTGTTATGAAGTTGTGGGGCAAGCAAGAGAAACTGCAAATGTCCAGCATCAGGAAATTTCTTATACCACTAATGCTAGCTGATTCTCACGGCCATTGTAACAATGTGAAGAAACCTTCTATAGTAGCTATCACTCTTGGGTTTATCATGTATCAGTAATCTGAAAATACTCCAGATACCTGTTCCACATGCAGGTATGGAATACAAATAACGTGGTGGTGTTTGCACCCTAAAGAAACCCTAGATCCAATAAAGATCTGAAGCTAGTTTACATTGAGTATATTGATGTTACATTCCATGTGTAATTCTGAGAGGCCTGATTTCTGCTTGGTCCGTGGCAAGTTAAACTTGACCTGCAACAATTTTAATGTATAATCTTAGATATTTGCAGGATAATTGCAGGATGTCCTGAGTGAAAGTGAGGTAGAGCTCTCCAATCAGCAATGGCAGTTCAGTGACAAAGATACAAATTATGATCCCTGACTGCTTAATTTTGTATAACATATATGAAGCTATGTCGATAATTTCTGTTTCCATACTCTATTTTCAGACTATGGTCAAGCAATTATAAAAGCTGGCATTCATAAATAAGCAAANGGTCCCATAAATCTTTTTCTTCTCTTGACTATTTATTTTGTCAAATACTTATAAGTACGTGTAGATATAGGTTTTATGAAATTTAAGTTTGTCCACTGGGAGACAAATCTCATATTTCATTGTGGTAACTTTTAAAGTTTTCAGAGAGTTTTAGCTGATTTAATATCAAATTTTCATTTATTTCAATAGGGATAAAATTAAGTTTCTGAAGAGGTACACTTCAGATTTCACTTAAGATTTGCTGCAGTCACTTATTTCTCAACATGTTGCTGATTACAATCCTCTAATTTGGAGAGGACTTTTGGTCTTTGATGACCTATAAACTCTGTTTCCATGGGGATATGCCACAGTAAAAGAAAAAAATATCCGTAGCAAAATAGTGATGAACAGGAAAATTGTTAAATTGTAGTTCATCTGGCCTCAATCTGGCCTAAAGAAACAATATGGATTTTCCGTTAGATTAGCATACATAAAAATAAATATATATACATATATGTGATGATTAACCCAATTCTTTGCAAAATCTAAGCTTTCCAAATGTGTTTAAGGAATGTGGGGAAAGGATTAATGTTTATATAACAAGTACTGCTAATTTAAAAAAGTGGATAGAATGCAGAATGTTGATTTTTAGTTGTGTCTGTAAATGTTATATAATAAAAATATAAAATACTGGTGCTAAGTAGATAATTAGTGAAAAAATACTTTTTATTTCAAGGAATTATTGAACCAATTTCAGTGTTCATGGCTAGACACAGACACTATGCAATATATGCTCTAAACTTTTGGCAGAAGAATTTGGAATTAATTCTCTTTGCATTTTTAGAGCATTTGAATAGCTTGTGAAATAGCTCTGAGAAGATTAAATGTTTCCTGCAAGTAAACTCAATCTATTTACATATAACATTGCTTTTTTATTACCAAGCATCTATATAAAGGATTAATGCAGCAAAGATGTAATGAAGTTAATTTCAACTTTGTTTTGTGAATGCTTTGTCAGAAAAGCATACCGAAAAATTAAATTTAGATATGTTATTCTATTTAAAAAAAACATAAACAAACAAAAAAAAAAACAAAAAAAAAACCCAAAAAAAACCCCAACCAAACCCAATGTTACAGCAATGTTAGTCCATCACTATGTTTTTATAGCATTCCCCCAACCCTGCTGTTTTGATATTAGGAATACTACCTCCTAAGCTATGGTGACGTGGTAAACAATACAATGTTATAATTGAGATGACCTTCGGTGCAATTCTCAACTTCCAAGTCTACACCCAGCTGCCTTCTAATGGAAAGCTGGGATGGGACATGAGTGGGAAGTGTGTCATGCCTGCATGATGCTTTTTGCAGAAAGCCTACAGACAAAGTACCATTCTGTGCTCTGAAAATACTTACTTAGATGTGGGGGATATAGAGTTTGATATGTGTAGATTCACCTTGCTTGGAAATCTGATCTACCCTGACACCAGAAAAAAAGCTGAAGAGGTAAAACATGTCAAATAAATAGATTAATAGAAATAGAAGTTACAGTGAATAATGGAGGAAGGGATATGTTCTTGTTCTCAGCAGCATGAGGAGTCTTAAAGAGAATATCACATTGCAGTAAAATTTTGTGCAAAGACATTCTGAGGAAGGAAAAAGTCAATATATGGGTGAGAAAACAATGCTGTTTCCAGTGCTCTTCAGAATATGGATGCCAGGCCTACGACATAGACTCCTACACAAGACACACATCTGTGCTTCTTTACACAGCCTCCATGGGAATGAGTCCTTGGAATGACCCTTTTTTTTTTTTCAAAAGCATTTGGCTAGATTTAATAAAGAATCATCAAATCCAAGTAACTGTCCACAAAGAAACAATCTCTAAATCCAAATATTCCTAAGCTACACATTCCTTAGAATAGGAAAAATGTATTGAAAGGAAATACCACTATATATATATGCCTGTTGTATTATTTCACACAGAATCACAGAATGGTTGAGGATGGAAGGGATTTTGGAGGCCATCTAGTCTAACCCCGTGCTCAAGCAGGGTCACGTAAGAGCCTAGAGCCATGTCCAGCAGTTTTGTGTGTTTCCTGGGATGGAGACTGCACGGCCTCTCTGGGCAAGCTGTGCCAGTGCTTAGTTATTCTCACCATTTTTATTTAAAAAACCTTAAACTTCAAGAAAGCTTCTTGAAGTTCCTAAGCATCCACTTCTCAGAACTGATGAAATTACTGGGCAAGATGGACGTTTGTTCTGACAGCTATGTAATGTGCTTTCCTTTGTTTTCTTGCTTTCTTTTTCTTTGCAAGGTCAAGATGTTCACCATCATGAAATCTCATCTACAGTCTTCCAGTCAAAGCACTCCAGAACTCAAGAATTTCTCCATTTCTCATGCATCAAGCTGACCCTAACCTTGAACATCTCTTATTTAGAATGTCAGCCTTTGCTCTCTTGCATCTGATTCGCAGATCAAATACAGAGCTGTTTATCTTTAGCTATTTTTTTTTTCAAACACGCTATGAGCTTATCAGGAATCACATTTTGGAGCAGCTTTTTGGAACAATACCAAACTGTGTTTAATACTGCATTAATCAGATACTGAGGAAAAACTGCTCTAGACTAATAAGTTGAAATGTGCATGCATAGATGGTAAATACATTCATACATATATTGAATATTAGGTTACGGTATCTCTAGTAACTATGTAATACAATTTTTGCCAGATAAAACTGATAAAAGAAACTATAATTTCCTTTCATGTCCTAGAATCTTTTTTTTTCATAAATCATCATTACTGAAAAACCCCATCCCTGAAATGCATAAATTATAACTTCAGTATAATACTTCACTAAATTATGGTTCTAATAGTTTTCCAGTGACAGAAGTGATAGCTTTACTGTAAGCATGGAGCAGGTTTGGCAAATCTCTTAAGTGACCTAAATTTTAAAGCTCAGAAACCACTTTTTCCTCCTCATGTGTTCAACAGTAACCCTCTTCCTTTTGACAGTAAAAGTTTGTTAGCAAGCCACAACTTTTTCAGCTTTTTCCTGTGTAGAAACCCATCAAAATTCTGTTTTGCATTACTCTAATCACTACTTAAGGATTAATAGTAACCAGATGCAGCACTGTGTGATGGATAGCAGCCCCATTTAATCAGTGCTCTTGTAATACTTCAGGTTAATGCATTGTGACTGTACTTCTGTTGCCTAACACTTCAAAGCATAAAATCCAATTGAAGAGTGACTATATAGAGTTAGCAGCTGCTTAGCTCACTTTATCTGCCTCTTCTGTATATTTGGGGTTACAATTTCTGTCTTTAAATACCAGAGTGTGGTTTATTTCAATATTATTTTAACCCTCTGAAAAGAATATAAATAATATTGTTGTGTTTTGCATGGCCTTAGATCTACTTAGAGTCTAAATGAAAGGCATCAGGAAGGCAACTGTATTGTGTGGCCTTGAATAATTCTGACAATGGGTTGGTGGGAAGACTACAATCTCCTTCAGATCTTCAATTTCTCTATATCTGACCTTGCTTATGTATTGTCATAGGTCTTGTTTTATTTAAAAAATATTGCTTAAAGGGTTATTAGAGAATGTTGAGGTTATTCTTAAATTTTGCTCTGTTTTTGAAGGCCCAGTGGATTTCAAGTAGACTAGGATATTATTGAAATTTAAACATAGGGCCCAGTGATGATGCTTATACTCTAGTTTAAAAAGCCCAGTGTCAGTGACAGCTACTGATTTCCCTAGTGCGCTTCACAGTACATCAGCTTTCATTATATGCAATTTTAAAAAAAACAGGCTAAAGTTTCTTCTCTGAATTCTATCTCACTGTCATAATTATAATTTATCAATAGAATATACAATAAATAAACCTTTATTTATTTATTTACTTTGGGATTAGTTGTTTTTCGAGTATTTGCAGCCTGGTGTGGTGTTAGAGGTAAGTTTTCACAATTTCATCAAATATGTTTGAAGCTGAATTAAGTACTACTAAGTCTTAACTCTCTTTGTATTTGCTTATGCATACATATGCATACTTAAAGCAAGTAAGCTTGCAGACTGAAATGTTCATGAAAATATCAAATATTAAGTAAATACTAGGGACTGGCAAAAATTAAATTCTTATTGTATGAACTCAAATAAGTTTCACAGAAAGAAAGCCCTGAGTACCTCCAGTCAGCAAGGAAACAGAAAGGGGTTGTGATGCTTCTTCCGTGCACTTTGACTTGCATTTTAAATATCACCATTGGGAAAATAGTTTTGAAAAATCTCAAGAAATACAAGACACACACAACATCAGCAAAATCTACATAATTAAAACTGATTTAGTAGATGTAATTCTGTACTTGTCACCTCATGTTCCCCCAGCCTTCCTTTAAATGATATGTACCTTATCTTCTCAGGGTTTCGTTGTTTCTTTGGGGTTTTTTTTTGTGGCATGATTTACGGTTTCATGGTAGGATAGTGAAGCCTTCCAGTAGCTTGTGTGGAAGGCATGGACTCTCAATCACTGTTGGTGTTAAATTCATATGCACATTTCATGTATGAGATAGGTGGAATTGATCCTGATGTGTAGTAGGCAAGATCAGATGTCCATCTGTGATTGCTTCCAGATCTGTTTTTCTAGGATTCCAAGCTGCTACTCAAGTAAGCAATACATCAGTATTATCTCTGAGGAAGATCTTTATTTGCATGTAGTAACTTTGGGTCATTCAATTGCAAAACCAGGAACTTTTATATTCAGAGAATATGCTTTGCAGCAGGAAAAAAATAAATTTTTATAATTAGCTAATCATAAGCAACCTTGACTGCTGCTTTCTATGAAATAGCATCCCAATTATACAATTTTATTGAGAACAAAATAAAGTGTGATGAAAAATTGTCCTTGTAATGTTCCTCATTGTACAGTAACCGTATTAAAGAAGTTACCAATGAACTTGGGATGTGGGAGGACATAAGGTTTACTTCATTCTCAGTCTGCTTTAGCAATTCTGTGGTAACCAAATGAAGAGGGTGTGACCTTGCTTGTCTGTATTTAAGCTCTCAAAACACTTCCAATGACTCTGCCCATTGTGAAATTAAAAAAGGTCATGTTTTATTTTTAGATCCTCGCTAAGTAATTATATTAGGTTGGTGTCTTTCCACTGTTCAATGCTTGTCTTGAAATGAGTGTACTTAAAATAAGTTCCTACTGAAGCTACTTATGTTTCTAAGCAGGTGGGTGAAGGTCTTTGAAATGTTAAATGATTTGGTGTTGTCAATATTTGAGCACCTAGAACTTTCTGAACACCAGCCCTTTTTGTTGTATTTCAATACACCAATATTTACATTCAATACACAGTGATTATTTTGTTGCAGTATGATAATTAAAGATGGTTTGACTGGACAGAAGCTCTGTGGTCATATATAGTCATGTAAACATAAGAAGATTACATTTAGTGAGGTCTGAGGAAATGCACACGTGTTATTTGTGTGTTCAGTGCTTTCGAAGGCTGATTTTCATAGGCTGAGGAAGACTACGATGATGAGTCAGGAAAAATGAGACAGAAATATGTCAGTTTGTTGTTAAGCCAATTTGAAAGTATGCAGAATTGAAATGCTCGACATTATTAATAATTGTATTCTGTTCTTCATACATTTTTGCTATTCAAAACTCTTCAGAAGTTCAAGCTCAATGACAAGTTTAGTTAAGCCATTTCTGATTTTCAAAATTATGAAGTCTCCCTGCTTAGTCTACAGACATCCTTTAGATGGTTTCTTAGAACAGTGCTAAATCTTAGCTCACTCTTTTTTTTTTTTCCAACTGTGCAAACGTTTCTCATATTTTGGAACCCAAATTCTTCAGCTCCAAATGGCACATTAGACTAGCTGAGTTCCTACAGAGTAAGGAGTTTAAAAGGTATTGAAGTATGATAGCACTTTGTTATGAAAAAAAGAAAAAATCTGAAAGATACTGGTTGTGGAAGAAGCAGCATAATGTTTGAAAGGAGTACTTTTGCTATTTATTCTTTGTGTCATCTCAGATATCTGTCAATATAGACAGGACTGACCTGTCTAAAAAATTGTTCATTCTTTGGGAGGGCTGTGGGGTGGGGGT
>VXBZ01008322.1:20113-30690 GCA_013399135.1 Heliornis fulica | reverse complement strand
TTCATGGTGGAGTTCCAGCAGCAACAGTGCAGTTTCAAAGATGAGCAAAATGATGAAGGCAAAAGATGGATTTTTTTTACAGCAGGGTCCCTTCTCTTTTTGTATTGGTGACATTGGATGTGTCCTTTCATCTCGTGGGACTTCACTGCCCTCCTCCAAACCAGGGCAAGGCTCTCCTCCATCTGAGAAACCTACCAAGATCCTTGCCCAGAAGTCCAAAGCAGTAATAGCAGGTTTGAGTGGTAGTTACTGGGGTTTGTTTGTGTCCATGATGTGCTTTGTACCCTCGTATGCCCCGAGCTTTGAGCTTAGATTAGGTGCATTTCTCTCTCTGGCTGTGGGGTCAGTGGTAAAACACTGTACCTTGGATTACCTGAGGTGTGGGCTGTGTCCTTATGCTAGAAGCACCTCCAGGGTCATGGAGCTTTCTCTCTGCTGCTGTGTTGAGATAACCCTGTTTGATTTTAGGGCTGCCCTCCCACATGTAGTAGTGGAACTACTACAAGTGAACTTGCCCACTCCCACCTGAGACAAAGCGTACAGGAGCGGAGAGGACCCGTGCTTGCAAAATCAAATGTGTTCTCTTCAAACCACCTTCATCAGGGTTGAAGATGTGTTTTGTTTGGTGGTGGGATGGATTGAAGATGCAGTTTATTTCATGGCAGGTTGTGTATGGTGCTTAACTCACCTGCCATGCAGCACCTTGCTGTGCTGCTGGAGATCACAGCATCCCTTGTCCAGACATGGGACTGATCATCAAGACAAGGAAGTGGTTGTTCTCTGTTTATGTTTTTATGATGGGATAAGGTGTGTGTTGCTTTAGAGCATTTTTACAGCAGGTAAAGAAAAATGCTTTCTTTTACATGCTGCTGTGAAGATGGCTCTTCCTTTAGCCAGAAGTGAGTGTTGTGATTTTAGAGCAGGATTTATAGTATCTGCAGTGGCCACAAATTTTATTAGCTGATAGCTCTCTTTAGTCAGCTTTAGACCGTACCAATCCCATGTCAATTCCCCTCTATTTCAACCTGAAGCGTGGCACAGATGAAGCAGGAACATCCTGTGCACCAAGAACCACGTTGTGCTGAGTGTGGTGGCCAAGTGTCCCCAGAAACATTTGGCCACCGGATTAAACGTGGCGTCGGCGTCGCGGGTGGTTAAATGTCACAGTCCCTGGTACAGCCTGTGGGATCAGCCTTGCTCCAGCTCGTGAGAGTTGAGCTGAGGTCTCCACAGTTCTTGGCAAGTCCACTGGACATTGGTGTGTCCTTTTGGAGGTGAGGTTGTCCATCACTCTTTGCAGGATGGTCTTTAAACTTTTCCATTTAAGTCTTCCTGAATTGATAGTCCCCAGATTTCACCTCTGAGTGTGCCAACCACTTACCCTGGGTGCTGCTTTACACTGGAGCCTGGGGTGACAGGGTTGATGTTACAGATTTGTGGATCCTGGGTTCCCCTTAGCTCACAGGCTTTGTGTTACTATTCTTGTCTGCTGGCCTTGTTCTGGGCTGTATTATTTGTGTACTGACAGATGCCAGAATACAAATGAATGGCTGTGGCTCTTTTCCCTGAGACATGTCTTACTCTTCAGACACCATGACTCTTAGTAATGTGTTAAAGAAAGGAGTAGAGAGAGGACAAATACTCTCCCTGCTGTCTTACCCCGTCCTGGAATGTTAATGGCACAGAAGGAAAGTGATAGATTGGTGTCAGTGTTGCTGAAGAGGACTTTGTGTTGGACCATTTCCACCCTGCCTGGCATGATGTGCTGTACTCGAGTCTTTTAATAGATTGGCATCTGATTTTCCTCCTCTGTGGTTCTGATGTGCTGTCTGAAAGCAACATTTAAACCCAGCAGGTATAAAAAGGGGTAGTGGGACAAAATTTGGCCTCTTAACTGCTAAGTAGAATCCAGCCCATGGTCCCAAGCCACCCAATTGTATTTTAATCTACACAATCTGTAGTGCCTTTGTTAATATTTCCTAACATTTTGGAAGTGAGGTTGGCTCCTGGACCTTTTTGTCCTCACTGTGTCCCCTCTCCTCACTGCCACAGACACAGGATTCCTTGCAGATCATCACTGATGTTCTTCACACCTTCCTCCACCTCTTGCAGCAGCACCATGGTGCTTGTGCTGGTGAGAAGATGGCTAAGCATAGGGTCTGTGTCCTTCCTTACAGCTCAGGAACCCACATCCTAAGAGATAAACCTTCCTGTCCATTTCCAACCAGAAACCAATGTCCATTTCTTTATGAATCCAGAAGAAGGAGCAGAAGCAACCAGTGTCTTCAGGCACTTGTCCCTGATTGTCACTGCTCAGACAGTCCCTGGAAGGAAACTTTTCCATACTTCACATTCGGGCAGTTGTTCAGTCACATTTCTTATCCTCTGATAGAGCTGGCAGCCAAATCACCACCTGTTTGCTGGCAACTTGAAAGGAAGGTTCTGGAAACTGATTTTTTGTGGGTAATTACTGTCATTTCACAGGTGTCATGCTGCAAGATGCCTCTGTGTCACTGCTCAACTTAGGAGGGTTCTTTGGTGGTGGTCTCTGACTCTTTAAATTTAGATATTAATTAAAAAAATAGAGGCTTATTTGGCATGTTGAGCTGCTGAGCACCAGGAGAACCTGGGCCACCACGTGCCCATAAAGGAACCTGAGCTGAGTAAGCATCAGGGGAAGGAGTTGAGCCTTCGGTCACACTTAACTTGCATGTGACACTTTGAGTGCAGGGCTTCACACAGATGACATCCCACCCAAAGGGCTCACAGTGTCCTCAGATGCAGGTGTCAACTGCTGGTAGTCACTGTGAAACCATCTCCCACCCCGAGGTGCTGGTGACACGTGAGTTTGTATTAGACACGTGGCACACGGTGTCTGGCATTGCAGATGTCTGTCCTGGGGAGACATCATCAGGAGGAGCGTGGCCAGCAGGTGGGGGGAGGGGATTCTCCCCCTCTACTCTGCCCTCGGGAGACCTCACCTGGAGTACTGGGTCCAGTGCTGGAACCCCCAACATGAGAAGGACATGGAGCAGTTGGAGAGGGGCCAGAGGAGGCCACAAAGATGCTAAAGGGGCTGGAGCACCTTTCCTACGAGGACAGGCTGAGAGAGTTGGGGCTGTTGAGCCTGGAGAAGAGGAGGCTCCGGGGAGACCTTCTAGCGCTCTGCCAGGACCTCAAGGGGGCTACAAGAAAGATGGGGAGAGGCTGTTCAGTAGGGCCTGTTGTGACAGGACAAGGGGTGATGGGTTTAAACTAGAGGGAGGGAGATTTAGATTGGAGATTAGGAAAAAGTTCTTTGCTGTGAGAGTGGTGGAGCACTGGAACAGGTTGCCCAGGGAGGTGGTGGATGCCCCTGGAGACGTTCAAGGCCAGGTTGGATGAGGCCCTGAGCAAGCTGATGTAGTTGGGGGTGTCCCTGCTTCTTGCAGGGGGGTTGGACTAGATGACCTCTGGGAGTCCCTTCCAACTCCAGCCAGTCTGTGATTCTATGATTCAACCATCTCTCTGTGTGCAGTAGCTCAGCAGTCAGGGCAGCAAAGGGACTAGAGTGAACACATGGTGTATGTAGATGTGGTGTTGAGGGGGAGTTTGGTAGCTCATGGTTGGGTATGGCTTCAGGACATAGTTCTTAGAGGAACATGTAGAGTTGGCAGCTCAAAAAAATGACTATCAGGAGTCTGTTGACCTCAGATACGGGCTCAGAAAGGCAAAGGTGTAGAGGAGATCACTTTTACTGGGAAGGGCTTAACGTGGCTGGTTGATTTTTGCCTTCTCAACCCTTGAGATATCGATGAGGGTATGAATGCTTCTTTGAGGACCTGGTTTTATATCACTGCAGTGCTCTGGTGTTGTCATCTGATTTATTCACATCTCCAAACTTCTGAGTGTGGTGTGGATTCCTCCTCCAGGACCAGAGTCCTGGGCAGTGATTCACAGGAGTATTTTTTGGCGTGACTCAGAGGGTTGGAGGTTGCTTGGTCTGTCTTTTAGCTGCCTTTCAGGGGAAAAATCTTGTAAGAAGTGATATATTTAAGGCTGGTTTTGAATACCTCTTGTACCTATCAAGAGATTTAAGGGCTTTAATCAGTGAATCACCGTAACGAAGATTAAGAAGTTGTGGCAAATGAAAATGATGTGAGTTGCCTTCTTTTATGTACAAGTTGTTAAGGGAACAGGAGTTGTGGATGTTTGACTGTTACCTTGTCAAAACAGTGCTTGTCAGAAATCAAGCTGCTTTTTATTGCTGGAGTTTAAAATGTTTAGATTAACTGTGAGTATGTAGACATGGTTTAATTGCTAGTGTAGCCACAGACATTTCTGACTTCTGTTACTGTAGAAATATATGATGTGTTTTGACCAGAGAGGTGATTTTAAACAGATTAATTGTAGAAAAATCATTACAGTGTATGTTGTCTGGTTTGGTTTTGGGTTTTTTTTGTTTGTTTTTTCTTTTTGCAAGCTTTTTAAAATAGAGGGCAGAAAGGAAATCAATTCATACATCATGGTGGTGTAATGTGGCTTGCTAATATATGGGATTAACTAGGCTAGTATGGTTCTGTGCAGACATCCCAGATCTCCTGAAATAATCCCAGCTAACCTGCTGTTCTGAAACTCTTCTTGCTGTGTTATGTTGCAGAGCAGTGGTAGAGGCCGTTCATCGACTGGATCTCATCCTGGGTAATAAGGCAGCGTATCAAGAAGTGTTTAAACCAGAGAACATCAGCTTGAGGAACAAGTAAGTGGGACAGGGCACTTGTTTTGGGTTCTTTTTTTTTATAGCTGGCTGGGGAAAATCCATGTGGAGCAATGTGTAGAGAAGGTTTAGAATCTGCAGTTTCAGGGTGATTTGTGGTGTACCTGTTGGCCTGGGATCCCTCCAGGTTTTTGAAGCAGAGTGTAGATTTCAGATCTGCATTTGAACACCACCTAACCATACAGACCATGGCTGGAGGCTTTCCTGGCTGTTGTAATACAAATATGTTGTCTTTGTGTTGGTCAATGTCTCCCTTGTAATTATCTTTAAAAAAAACCCAACACACAACCCTGTGTGGTGAAGAAACTTCTTGTATGTGTGTGAAATCTTTTATCAGGTTCAGAGGATGCCCAGCAGGGATGATTTTTCTTCCTAATTTTGTAAGCTGTCAAGACAATTTTTTTGACATTGCTGCAATTTAGGGAGTTCCTGATGGTTGGCTGAGCCAAGGTAACTGGTTAGGTGTGTGGCTTTTCCAGATGCTCTTGTGGGGGAGTGATGCAAGTTGTACCATCACTGGATGGCTTAGCTTATCCATCACAATGAATTCAGATTTTCCTCTTCAATACCAATGGCAGCTGTGTTTGAAAGTGCTGTAGCTAAACATGAATTCTCTGCTCTTTATCTCAGGCTGCGTGAGCTGTGTGTGAAGCTCATGTTCTTGCATCCAGTGGATTATGGAAGAAAAGCAGAAGAACTTCTCTGGAGAAAAGTTTACTATGAAGTTATCCAGCTCATTAAAACAAATAAAAAGGCAGGTATCTGGCTCTGGCCATGCAGTGGGTGAGACCAAGTTAAAAGCTGTATTTGCTTGGAGGAGTTGTGGTCTGGAGCCAGGCACTCCTGAAGCACAGCCACTGACCACACATACACTTTTTGGCTAGCTGTGGCCAGGAGAGCATTAGTGGTCTGCTGGGAGAGCTGCCATCACACAGGCTATTTCAACATAATTGGCCTAATTTTTGTCTTCCCATCTTTAAAGGAGACACATCTCCATGTAGAATGAGGTTCTTCAGAGGCTTTGTGAGTGCTGATTGTTTTTACAGGAGTTGATCCCTGGGCCCCTCACTTCAGGAAGGACGTTGAGGTGCTGGAGCGTGTCCAGAGAAGGGCAACGAGCATGAGGAAGGGTCTGGAGAACAGGCCCTACGAGGAGGCTGAGGGAGCTGGGGAAGGGTCTGGAGAACAGGCCCTACGAGGAGGCTGAGGGAGCTGGGGGTGTTTAGTGTGGAGAAGAGGAGACTNGGGGAGATGCGGTGCTTGAGGACATGGTCTAAGGGTAGACTTGGTGGCTGTAGGTTAATGGTTGGACTGGATGATCTTAGGGGTCTCTTCCAACCTTAAAAATTCCATGATTCTATGAAAATACAATATTCCCACTTGTATTTTCTAATGCCCTGAACTCTCTCCTGATTGAATGTACTTGAGGTGCTCCAACTAGACACCACAATTTTATTTATTTGTTGTCACAGCAAGTATTTCTCCTTCTTAGTGTTGATTCATAGCAAATACCACTAGATACAACTCAGCTACTCACTCTCCTACTTCATACTTGTCATAACTTGGGTTTTTGCCCCAAAACATTGCCCAGGCTGTGTTAACAAATCCCTGTTTTCCATCCTGCAGCACATTCACAGCCGCAGCACTCTGGAGTGCGCGTACCGGACTCACTTGGTTGCTGGCATAGGATTTTACCAGCACCTTCTGCTCTACATTCAGTCTCACTACCAGCTGGAGCTGCAGTGTTGCATTGACTGGACACACGTAACAGACCCCCTAATAGGTCAGTGCTGGGTATGTTGGACTTGTGGCCTGAATCTCAGGTGGGTTTCCCTTGTGCTGGGCCATCTTTGTTTCAGCATTCAAAGGATTATCTTTTCTTTTTTCCCATTTTTTTTTAATTTCTTTCTCCTGATTAAGTGTTTAACTGTGTAACTGTTTTACTGTGTAACTGTTTTTTCTCCAGTTACCTGTTTAGAACAATCTGTCCTGCTCTCTTCTCAGTGGTACTGTTTTGTTTGGGTTTTTTAATACTGAACTGTGGAAGAAAGGAGAGTTTCTGACAGGAAGAAAATTCTTTAGGAAGTGTTTGGTGATGGCAGATATTTATGGAGAATTGAAGAGCACTTCTGGGTGTGCAGAACATTTTTAAAAGCTTAATTAAAGTAGACAGTCTGTTGAGGGATTAAGTTTTTGAAATCAGTGGATTATTGTCAGGCCATCCTATGCAATAGATGGAAGAAATTGTTCCTTCTGTTGTTGCCTCTTCATGTACTTCCTAGTTGTACTGTGTGCAGCTTTGAAACTGTTAGATCTTGAACTGAGGATGTTCTGATGCTCCTGTAACACATTAGCAATCCCTGGTAGCTGCCTCTGTGCACACAGGGAGGAAGAAGAGTGGTTGGTCTTGAAACAGCTCGAGGCTACTACATCCACATCCACATCCTTGATTACCTTGGGATAGTTTGCTCACATTTGCTCCTGGACTGTGTCCAGTGGCCTCAAGGGACGTGTTTCAGGTGAGACACGGAACCTTTGTATGCTTGGTGAGCTGTGTTAGCACTGGAAATGTAAAGCTTGAAGGGGGGAGGATGGTGGAAACCAGCATAATAGAAGTTAATCTGTCTTCAGCAGTAGAATGTTTTAGTTGCTGGTATCCTATTCTTAGTTCTGGGAGATGATTGTATCGTGATCAGCTTTGAAATGTGGGTTTCAAAGGAAACGTCCCTGGCAACTGTTGCTTTGAGAGACGTATCTCAGCACCACAGAATTAATAAATTCTTGAAGTGTGCCTTCCAGATGGGTTTGTACCCTGTGGTGTGTGACTGCATTCGAGAGGCTCCTCTTATTCAGGTTTCTTAATGTGCTTAGGCTCTTTAATTAAAAGGATGCTCAGAGGAGCCTGTGACTGGATAACCTTGCACATCTGGGAAAGCTGGCTGCATCAGGATCCTGTGTGAACTCCAGTGTAGGGCAGGCACAACTTGATGGCTGTAGAAAAATGGGGGCAAGAGGATTCAGAGCAAAAAGGAAAGGGAGGGTAGGTCTGGTAGTGTGTGCCACACAGATTCAGAGGCTGTTTGTGTAGGGCAGCTCCTGTGATGCCTCTAAGTAGGAACCGTTCCTCACCGCTCACTTAAGCCTCCAGATTTCACTTCCACTCTTTTCAACCAGGCCAGGAGGGAAGAGGCTCAGCCTGTGGGCTGGACTGGTCAGTGAATGCTCTCTGGAGAGGAAGCCTTTGCCTCCTGATCTCTGACTGAACCATGGCCCTGCTGGCTGGGGAGAAGGTGCTGGTGGGGAGATGGGAAGCGTGGTCTTGCCAGCCACAGCCCCTCCCAGGAACTGAGTCATGTTTGATGGCTTAAGTTGGTTCAGATCAGCTGGCTGGAGCCTTCCCCTGTTGCTTTTGACATTTTCCACTGACTGAACTTTCTTTTTTTTTTTTGCTTTTTTTCCACTTTTTTCTCCCCTAAGTTCAGAATTGACCAGACTGTTTCAGTGTGAAGGGACCTGCAGCAATCACCCAGTGCAAGTGCCTGACCAAGCTTATTAAAACATGTTATAAAAGGCATTTTCCAAATGCTTGGGGCATTGGCCACTTCTCTGGGAAGCCTGTTCCAGTGGTTGGCCAACCTCTCAGAAATAATAGCTTCCTAATGTCCAATCTAAGCCTCCATTGACACAGCTTGAACCATTCCCATGCATCCTATTCCTGGATCCCAGGGAGAAGAGACCAGTGCCTCCCTCTCCATATCCCAACCTTGGGAAGCTCCAGAGCAATGAAGTTATTCTTCAGCCTCCTTTTCTCCAAAGGCCTCAACTGTTGCCTACAGAACATGTCTTCTGCCAAGGCAGTTTTCCCTGACTGACTGTAGCTGCCCTGTCTGCAACACAAATTTTCCTGATTTTTTCCCTTGTTTCACTGCTCTTCCTCCACTTTTGGTTGCCCACTCGTAACTCTAGATCTTAGTCTTGACATGATGCATTTGTTTCTGTCTTTGATGTTGGGGTGGGTATATCCACATCATACATGATGTCCAGGTGTAGGTGTGCTCAGACTTTGGTCTGGCTTCTGAGCCTTGGCTCCAACTCGTTTCCAAAGGCCTCATTAGCCACACTAACAAGAAGAGACTGTCAGCAGGCCCTGTTAGCTTGTGCTCAGTGCTGTGTTAACATGATCACATGGCTTGTAGACAGGAATTGGCCTTTGTCCTCTCATCTGAGTGCAGATGGAGCCAGCTCTTGGTGGCACACCTTGTAGACAGAGTCTGAATGACACTGGTGACTATTAGTGATGCACTGCCCTGGTCACCAAGGAATTGGAAGGGAAACTGGACAAGTGTTGGTGCCTACAGGTCGTTTTGCCATTTATTCTCCCCATTTTGACAACAGGAGTGAACAGCACCGGTGTATTAAGATGTCACAGAGGGCACCCCATAATATGGTCTGACTGGGTGGTCTTTGTTTTCATCCAGTGAGGTGTTGGGTGCCTCATGCAGAGGCATAAGCTGCTCCTGTGTCTTTCCAGCAGCCTTTTCCTAATGGTGTGATGTGATTTCTCGTGTAGGCTGCAAGAAACCTGTGTCTGCGTCGGAGAAGGAGATGGAGTGGGCGCAGATGGCGTGTCACAGATGTCTGGTTTATCTGGGAGATCTAGGTAAGAACAACATTGTCTCTCAGGACAGCCTTTAGTTCATCAAAAAGATGGTGCCTGTGGAGCACTGAGTCCATCATCAGTCACCAGCTGTAGTTACACGCAGATGCTGGTTGCCCTCAGACGTGTTTCTCAAGGACCGGTGTAAGGTGAACTCCTGATGGAGAACTGAACTGCTACAACTTGGTTTGGGGCAAATAGATGAGAAATGTGCTTCTAACCAACAGCTGTATCTGTGGCTCTGTAAGGAAAGGACTTTTTGCTTTTATTTTTGCTTTTATTTTGGACAGTGTGAAGGAAACTCAGAGGTGGTCTGACTTCAAGGTTCCCTCACAGAGCCGCTGTCATCCGCACGAGCGTGACTGAATCACATTTCTCAGGCAGTGCTGTGAATCAGTCCAGAGTGTCACACTGCTGCAAAGCCCTGAGCTGGGGTTTTTTTTTATCACCCTGTCTGTCTGCCTGTCATCCTTTTCAGAGCAGTCGTGTCTATCCCACAGTCACGACCTCCTGAGGAGTTTTCCTGGGATTTGTGGGTTTGTGTGTCAGCTTCTCGACGGTTTGGCTGTAAACGTGCTCGACACGCAGCAGCCTTCAAGCTCTTGAAAGCTGTTCAGCGTTGGTTTTGTGTGAATCAGCCTAAAAATAGCTGATATTTGTGGATAAATGTCTTTATGGGGGTAGTCAGAGTGACTTTTACCTGACTGGTGGGAGAGAAATGTGTTCACCTCTTCACAGTGCTTTCAGTGTAAGTTTCCAAAACTTCTGGTGTCCAAAAGAGAAAAAAAAAAGGCAACCTCAAGGGGGAACAGAGTCCAGTCTAGCCAGGGCCAGATATGTTATTAGGTCAACTGACCTGCTTTAGATGTCACACTCTGCTGTAGTAGAATTTAGTTTCTTTGAGGCACTTGGAATAAATGAGTCAGCACTTAACATGTTGGGCAGAAGAATCATAGAATTTTTAAGGTTGGAAGAGACCCTTAAGATCATCCAGTCTAACCATTAACCACTAGACCATGTCCTCAAGCACCTCATCTACCTGTGTTTTAAACACCTCAATAGATGGGGACTCAACCCCCTCCCTGGGCAGCCTGTCCCAATGCTTGAGGACTCTCTCAGGACACAAGTTCTTCCTAAGATCCAACCTGAATTTTCCCTGGTGCA
>VXBZ01008322.1:2565-19960 GCA_013399135.1 Heliornis fulica | reverse complement strand
GTAGGGCCTGTTCTCCAGACCCTTCACCATCCTCGTTGCCCTTCTCTGGACACGCTCCAGCACCTCAACGTCCTTCTTGAAGTGACGGGCCCAAAACTGGACCCAGTACTCGAGGTGAGGCGTCACCAGTGCAGAATACAGGGGGATTATCACCTCCCTGGTCCTGCTGGCCACACTGTTCCTGATCCAAGCCAGGATGCCATTGGCCCTCTTGGCCACCTGGGCACACTGCTGGCTCATGTTTAGGTGGCTGTGGACCAACACCCCCAGGTCCCTCTTCCTTTTTGCTTACATGCTGCTGCAAGTGCTGAGGGATCTCCCCTTTCCTTGAAGTGACAGGGGTTGTGATAAAAGTGCTCCAGACAGGCCTGTCAAAACCCACCCCCCCATGTGTGTCTTTTGCTGTTCTTCTTTGATGGATTTGTTGACTTGGCCAGAATTTTTAGGTTTGTGGTATTTTTAATCTGTAAGGAAACTGTGATTCTCTTCAGAGGGAGAGAGAAGGTGCTGCATTCTGGTTTCTGATGTGTGGATCTCTTTCAGCATTCTGGTTTCTGATGTGTGGATCTCTTTCAGCATTCTGGTTTCTCATGTGTGGATCTCTTTCAGCATTCTGGGTTCTCATGTGTGGATCTCTTTCAGCATTCTGCTTTCTCATGTGTGGATCTCTTTCAGCATTCTGGGTTCTCATGTGTGGATCTCTTTCAGCATTCTGCTTTCTCATGTGTGGATCTCTTTCAGCATTCTGGTTTCTCATGTGTGGATCTCTTTCAGCATTCTGGTTTCTGATTTGTGGATCTCTTTCAGCATTCTGGTTTCTGATTTGTGGATCTCTTTCAGCATTCTGGTTTCTGATTTGTGGATCTCTTTCAGCTCGCTATCAGAACGAACTGGCAGGTGTGGACACGGAGTTGCTGGCTGAGCGGTTTTACTATCAGGCACTTTCTGTTGCACCACAGATTGGTAAGTGTGTTACCATGACTGTTAAGTCATTAATGTCATGTTGCTGCAACTTAAAAGTGACAATGTGTGGTACTGTGCTCATCAGGTTTATAACCTGCTACTGAGAGAGGAGTGGTGTTATCCTCTGTTTAAAATGACTTTCTTCTCTCGCTGGGAAGCTGAAGGGAGAAGTTAAAGGGAATGTACTCTTCACCAGTGAGCACACCTTACTCATCTCTTAACCTCTGAGAAGCTCAGACTTCCATGAATGCAGTAAAGTGCTTGCCTGGAAGACCCAAACATCCACTGCCAGAAGCAGAGTGTTTCTTTCTGGTCATTCCCTGTTTTTACCTCTTAAAAAAAAAGTTTCACATGTTGCTTTTTCCTTTAGAAGTGACTATGTTATGAGAACACACTGTGGCAAGAGTTGAGGGCCTGTCTTGCCTTCAAAAGTGTACCAGAAAACTCCAGAAAAATGTTTTCTCTGCTGTTTTTGCAGAGTTCTTGCTGGGTTGTGTGATCCTAAGTACCAGTAAGTGACAATATGCACCAGGTTGAGGTGGAACATCAGATAAGATGATGTCTATGTTGAGAGGGATACAGAGCCAAGGCCATGGCATTATTAATATAGAGGAGGTGACATTGTTTGTTCTGTAGATGACTGGCAGGGAGGTGGGGAGGATATAAAAGCACTATAAAACAGAAAAAGGAAAAAAACCCAACCCAACCAGGTGGAAAAAGGCATGAGTAGGCTGGACCTTTGTACTACACCTTGGCTCCTGGCTTCCCTCCTGTGTGGGAATGTAGAGGAAGAGTAAGGGTTGGACAGCTCTGAGCTAATTCCTTTACCCCTCTCTTTGATGACAGGCATGCCCTTTAACCAGCTGGGGACATTGGCAGGGAGCAAGTACTACAACGTGGAAGCCACCTACTGCTATTTACGCTGGTGAGTCTCTGTGAGGATCTCTACTTTCTGGACAGAGAATCAATTCACTGTGGTTGCTGCTGCCAGGTTGATTTTTATTTCTTTTTCTCCTTTATCTTGGACCTGTGCCTGGTTTTGGTGGATGGGTTTTAGGGGAGAAGGAAGAGAGATGGGTTTGTTTCAGCCTTGAGCAGGGCTCATAAGGAAGAGGCTTGGTTAAAGTGAGCTGTCATACTGGTCACTAGAAATATGTGTGCAGGGCTACATGTGAGGGGCAGGGTCTTGTCTGAACCCCTCAGCTTGTGCTTGAGGGCCAGGTTTGAGATGGGGATGGAGTTCCACCTCTGTGAAGCCCTGTAGGGAAACTTTCCTCTAGCTTGAGGTGGGATTTGCAGACACAGGTGGGGATTAAGTAGCCCAGCACGCTCAAACTAGGTACCTGTCTTCACACTGAGATGCCTGAATAACTTCCTAGTGAATTAAAGCCATAAAACCTGAGCAGTGACATTGGAAAGCACACTTGGATGTGTTCTGTTTTGGTGTCCCAGTATCCAGTCTGAAGTGTCCTTTGAAGGTGCCTATGGGAACCTGAAGCGGCTCTATGACAAAGCAGCCAAAATGTACCACCAGCTGAAGAAGTGTGAAACCAGGAAGTTGTCTCCAAGCAAGAAACGGTAAGAGGGAAGGAAAGGGAAAAGGAAAAGGAAAAGGAAAAGGAAAAAAAGGAAATGGATGGAGGCTGAGGGTTTGTGATGCCACCAGCGTCCTGCTCTGGGTTGAGAGGAACATCTTGTTGAGGTTTAACCCAGCACACAGCTAAACCAACCACACAGCCATTCCCTGCAGGGGGATGGGGGAGAGAACTGGGGAAAAAAAACCCCAAAAAACCAAAAAACTTGTGGGTGGTAATAAATAGGACAGGAAAGGGAGATGATGAAGGGTACTGTTAAAAGAATGTACAAAGCAAGTGCTGCACAGCACAGTTCTCACCAGCTGGTAGTTCCCAAGCTGTAGCCCTCCCCAGGCAGCTCCCCCAACCTGTGATACTGAGCATGATGTCATGTGGTCTGGAATGTCCTCTGGCCAGCTTGGGACAGCTCTCCTGGCCCTGTCCCCTCCCAGCCTCACGCTTCCTTGCTGGGAAGCTGGAAATGCTCTGATTTAATTGAGATCATTGCTTTGGGACATCTGGAAATCAGTGTTGTATCAACATTATTCTCATCCTAAGTCCAAAATGTAGCACTAGGAAGAAAAATAAGTATCCCATGGGAAACCAGGAGCTGTCTTACTGGGAGGTGGGAGCTGGTGCATTCGAGGCAGTGACTGTTCCTGGAACTTTGAGAGCCATGGACTAGATCCCAGTCTCAATCTCTCAGGTCATAATTTCAGGAGAAAAGGTAAATGCTGGTGTAGAGTTTGAGGTGAGAGATCTCTCCCCTGGTGCTGGTGACTGTTCCTGAGGGTCAGATCATGCTGCTGAAAGCTGGAAGCATGTAACCATTTAATCCAGATTTGCCTGTTGACAGAGTTGTGTTAGTCTAGCCCATCTCTGTGATACTTTACAGTGTTTTCTTCTCAATCTTTATAGAGGCAAAGACATTAAGAGGTTGCTGGTGAGCTTTATGTACCTGCAGAGCCTTTTGCAGCCAAAGAGCAGGTAAGGCCATGGCAGATTATATCTCTGTTGACAACTCTCAGTAGCAGGGATTCACGTTCAGAAGAGGCTGTTCCCTGTGGGGTAACAATGCATGTGCTGAGGCTTTCTGGCAAAGATCTGGGGCTTTAGACCTCTAGAATTGTGTGGAGAAGGAAGAAGATTGTCAGCCTTCCAAGGGAGGCTGAAATACCAAAGGGTTAATGACTTTGCAGATCTGGTTAAGCAAACTACGAGGACGGGCTGAGAGAGTTGGGGCTGTTGAGCCTGGAGAAGAGGAGGCTCCAGGGAGACCTTCTAGCGCTCTGCCAGGACCTCAAGGGGGCCTACAAGAAAGATGGGGAGAGGCTGTTCAGTAGGGCCTGTTGTGACAGGACAAGGGGTGATGGCTTCAAAATAGAGGGAGGGAGATTTAGATTGGAGATTAGGAAAAAGTTCTTTGCTGTGAGAGGGGTGGAGCACTGGAACAGGTTGCCCAGGGAGGTGGTGGATGCCCCTGGATCCCTGGAGACGTTCAAGGCCAGGGTGGATGAGGCCTTGAGCAAGCTGATGTAGTTGGGGGTGTCCCTGCTTCTTGCAGTGGGAAAATCCACCCCTTGGATTTTCTCTTCTCTCTGTTGGGAGGGTTTCTGGTGATTGTGGATTAACCTCTTCCTGCTGGAAACAGAGTAGGTGTTTTAAAAGGCTTATACACAGGCTACAGGTAAATCATCATGTAGTAATTGGAAGGGACCTTCCTGGGGGTCCAGTCCTCCCACAGAGTAGGGTCTGCTCTGAAGGTAGATTCAAATCAAAGTCAGATGTGGTTGCTCAGAGCCTCATCCAGCTGAGTTTTGAATGGATTGAAGGACAACTGCCTGTCCTTCAATTCAACACCTTTCTGTTCCTGCCACCAGTGTCTGGGGAATGTTTTTTTCCTTCCATCTAGTCCCATTTTGCTTTTTCTGTGGCTTGTTACCCATTGCTTTCCTTCCTTTTGCTGTGTACCATTGAAGGAGTCTCACCCAGTCCTTGGTAACCACCTATTTAGCATCAGGAAACAGAAAATTGCATAACCCCCCAGCCTCTTTTTCAGGCCAAACAGACTTGAATCTCTTTGCCTCTTCTCATACACTCTGTGTGTGATTCTCCTTCTCATCCTGCTGGATTAAGTCCAGTTTGCCAGTGTCCTTTTGTTTGGTTGGCTTTTCTGTGCCAGACCCCAAAACTGGAGGCATTACTCCATGTACCATTTCCTCAGTGCCCAATAATCTTCCCCAACCTGCTGGCTCTGTCTTTGCAGCCCAGTATGGGATTAGCTTTCAAACACTGACTTACTCCATATCCCTTTAACACATGTCTAGTGCATTGGAAGTCACTTCAGCTTCCCAAGCACAATGTCCCCAAAAAGGATTTCCTTAGGTGTTGTGCAGATGGGTTTGGTAATGAGAATTCCTGCAGTCCATCTCACTGAACACCATGGGTGCTTCCTTTGAAATAACTAATCACTACAGAGGATTTTGGAATATTCTTACAGGGCTGCAAGTTAGAGCCAGAGGAGGAGGAGAAGTTGAGTCTCTAGTTGGTGCACTGCAATGTCATCTTTTAACTGAGCAGTGATGTCATCCTTTAACTGAGCAGTGGATCTGATACTTTTGGTACTACTGGCATGGAAGTGCCCTGTGTATCTTCATGGCTGCTGCCTGAACTCCTGAGTTGTAGATTTTTGGTGGTCCAGACCTCTGCAGGGAGGTGCTCTAGTTACCATTTGTCTTTAGTTTAGCAGCTTTGGAGAGGAAAACATGATGTGATCCATCTCACTTGTTTCCCATAGCTGTTGTTGCCTGCATTGTTTTCATTCCCTGTTGCTCCATCCTGTCTGGTGCTAAAGAATATCCCAGCTGCCACATTTGGTTCAGCTTCCACACAGACATCACCAGGAGCTTGAGTCTTGAACAATAATTCTTGGGTTTTTTTTCCTCTTGTTAAGCTCTCTGGATTCTGAGCTGACATCTCTCTGCCAGTCTGTGCTGGAGGATTTCAACCTGTGCTTGTTCTACCTGCCCTCTCCCAATCTGAGCTCAACTAGTGAAGATGAAGAAGAGTATGAGAATGGCTACTCCTTCCTTCCAGACCTCCTGATCTTTCGCATGGTGATCATCTGCCTTATGAGCGTTCACAGCCTCAAGAGGGCAGGTAACCAGTGCTTTATTCAGCCATTCACAAGTTTGGTGATTAATATCCAGCAGTCCAATTAAGCAGAAGATGTCTTAATTGGCATTTGTGTCTTGTACTGATGGTGTCCTCCTCCTCATGACATTGTCTCTTGCAGGTTCAAAGCAGTACAGTGCAGCCATCGCCTTTACACTCGCCCTCTTCTCTCACCTGATCAACCACGTCAATATTCGTCTGCAGGCCGAGCTAGAAGAAGGGGAAAATCCAGTCCCAGCCTTTCAGAGTGATGGCACAGGTAAGACAACAGCCACAGTAGAGGCTGTCTGCCTCCCCCCTAAATATCCTGGGTTTGGCAGTGTAGTGCCTGAGTGGTGTTAGAGCCATCTTGATCCATGACTGCTGGGCTGAAGTACCCAAAGGTGGGTGATCTGCTGGGGCAGACTCCACTTTGGTGTTCCCTGTGAGTAGCAGAAGCAGCATAGGATGGAAGTGGTGCTTTCCTTCTTGTAAGGAGTTATCTTTCTGTTTCTCCTGGCACTTTGTTCATAATTTGTTTGCCCCAATCTGTGCTCCTTATTTTCTGACTCTGTTTGCTGTTATTTACTGGATTCTGCTCCTCCACTGAGGAGGTGATCTCAGGTGGGCAGAGCAGTGACTGAGGGAGGCAGGCTCTGCTCAGCACCCCTCATCTCTGCTAGGGCAACAAGAGATCTTTAGGGCTGTGGGGATGAGGAGGGGCCTGGAGCACCTCTGTGGGGAGGGCAGGGTGACAGAGCTGGGGCTGGTCAGGCTGGGGGAGATGCAGAGGGGATCTGATCACCGCTCATCAATACCTAAAGGGGGGTCAAGGGGACGGGGCCAGACTCTCCTCCGGGTGCCCAGCGACAGGACAAGGGGCAACGAGCACAAAGTGGAGCCCAGGAAGGTCCAAACCAGCAGGAGGAGAAACCTCTTCCCTGTGTGAGTGCCTGAGCTCTGGGACAGGCTCCCTGGAGGTGATGGTGTTCTGGCAGGGGCTGAACTGGGCAATCTCCAGAGGGACCTGCCAACCCCACCGTTCTGGGGCTCTGGGATTCCAAGAGATCCCCTTGAGCTGAATCTTTCCCCTGCAGTCAGTCAGTCTGTAAGGGGCTAGAGTCTGGGTAGAGTGGCTAGTTTAATTAAGCTGCCTGGTACCTGTCCTTGCCCTGCTTGGTTGGTCTCACTTGGCTTTTAGACTGTAAGAAGACAGGGAAAAGGCTGAAGTCTCAGCTGTGTGTTCTACACAGCCCTGGCAGCGTTTGGCCCCAAGGCTGCCTGAGAACGGAGCAGCAGAGCTTGGGCAGTAGGAATCATGGAAGGGACTCCCAGAGGTCATCTAGTCCAACCCCCTGCAAGAAGCAGGGACACCTCCAACTAGATCAGCTTGCTCAGGGCCTCATCCAACCTGGCCTTGAACTTCTCCAGGGATGGGGCATCCACCACCTCCCTGGGCAACCTGTTCCAGTGCTCCACCACTCTCACAGCAAAGAACTTTTTCCTCATCTCCAATCTAAATCTCCCTCGCTCTATTTTAAACCCATCACCCCTTGTCCTGTCACAACAGGCCCTACTGAACAGCCTCTCCCAGGCTGCCCAAGTCTTTCTGGGCACTATTCACAAACCAAATCATCCTTTAAGGTTGTTGTTAATTGCTCTCTGGTTAAAAACCCTGATAGAAGTGATGGCTGAAAATCCACACTGCTGGTTCCTCGCGTGACACATCGGGGTGTTCTTGACACATCGGGGTGTTCTTAACTTGTGGTCTTCAAACACCTGTAGATGAGCAGGAGCCACGGGAGCCCCTGAACTCGATTGAGAAGGAGGCTGAGGCTGACTTGGCGAATCACCAGCCCAGTGAGGAGCAGCGGAAGAACGACTGCAAGAAAAGCAAGAAGTACTCGCGCCTCTCCTGTTTGCGCCGCCGCCGCCACCCTCAGAAGGTGGACGAGAGCGACCTGAGCGAGGGCTTTGACTCTGACTCCAGCCAGGGCTCCATAAAGGGGAGTGATGGCTCAGAGAGTGGCTCAGAGAAGAGTGATGAGGAAGCAGAAGCTGCTTTTGATGTAGAGACGGACTCTGACATGAACAGCCAAGAATCGCGGTCTGACTTAGAGGACATGGAGGATGAGCCGGGTGAGGAGGGAAGCGGCCGAGGCAAAAGTGGGCCCAAAGAGTCTTTAAACTGTGTGGATGGCAGTGGGCTGGGGGACTCCAAGAGCCCCAACATCTCTAAAACTGAGGCTCCAGATCCAGCAATCAATGGGCCAGCTTCCCTGAGCACTAATGATGCAAGCATAGCCAGCAACCTCCAGGCCATGTCCACCCAGCTGTTTCAGACCAAACGCTGCTTTCGCTTGGCACCCACTTTCAGCAACATCCTGCTGAAACCCAACAGTGAACCACCTGTCTTGAAGGATGGGATGGAGAGCAAGCCATGTGTCAACGGAGATCTGGAGAAACCTGGCTTGGCTGAGCAAGGTAAGGACCAGGGATCTCCTGTAAAATACTCCAGTTGCAGATCCTGTGTAGAAAACTGCAAGCTGTAGCAGTTTGTTTGCTAAAATCCACCCCTTATGGGGCAAGTTCTCCTTCAGCCAGGTTTGGAGGAGCAGGTTACCCAAGAACTGGGCAGGTATTTGGGGTGTTTTCTGAAGGAAGAGCTTTACTCCTACTTCCTGCCATCCAGGAATATGTGCACTGAGTAAAGGGGATGCCTGCAACCAGCCAGGTTTATCTGTGGTTCCACTCAACAGGCTAATGCTGAGCAGCTTTGAGAATACAGAGGACAATTCCAGCAGATACTATAAATTTGGATTATCTTCCTTTTTCCCACATGAAATCTCTGTAATGAGACACTTCCTGGTGATGGACAGCACTGATGTGGTCAGGGAAGTTCTCTGTGAGATGTCAGATTGGCAGCTGTGCAAAGCTCTTGTAGGAGCTTGTCTGTAGGTGTGACCTCTGTGTGCAAGAGGAGTCAAGGACCTTTTTCTATGGCCCTCTGGTGCTGCTCAGGGCTGAACCAAGCTGAAGATGCTCAGCAGGTGGAGCTGCAAGGTCTCCCTTACCGTGTGTGTGATTTACACAACTGAATAATGTTCTGGGGTTGATAAAAAAAAAACAAACTACCAAAACCAGCTTGAAAGGGAGATCTGATGCTCTACAGGGAGTTGTTTGTATTTCAGATCAAACCACATGGGCCTGTTTGCTCTTGTTTGTCGTTCCTCCTGGCTCCCCTGGAGCAAGGGAACGTTTTTGCATCGTGCTGCCAGGTTCAGTGGGCCTGGAGCACTGGCAAGATTCAGGCTTTGCCTGGCTGGGATTTGTAGGGAGAATATTAGATCATGTTAAGGTTTGCTGGCTCCCAGCATTGCTTCCTAGCCACTTA
Source organism: Heliornis fulica (assembly GCA_013399135.1). Lineage (NCBI taxonomy): Eukaryota > Metazoa > Chordata > Aves > Gruiformes > Heliornithidae > Heliornis > Heliornis fulica. The sequence goes on along the minus strand of VXBZ01008322.1, from coordinate 10,876 downwards.
AAAGGGGTAAAGGAAGAAACAAATGGGTTTTGGGTCTGTTTAATGTTTTCCTTCAGTGGGTTACACAGATGTTGCAGCTCCAGGAGCAGTTTTGAGCAGCGTGGCTGTGATACCTTTAGAGATGTGGAAAAGGAGAGATTGAATGAATTAACCCACGTGCTTTTTAGCTCCAAGCTCTCTGCCTCAGCCATGCTGTTTCAAAACTAGCTATTTAATGGTCTTAACACACTATCAGGGATGATTTCTGAATAAATTAACTTCCTCCCTTTTGATTCTGAGGGTTTATTGAATTGTAATTGCTGTGCTGATGGGCAGAAATAAGTACACAAATAAAATAAGGGACTGTAGCAAAATATGTTGCCAATTCCCAGCTTGCTGCTGGGACCTCAGGTCACTTGTGCACAATTTCATTGCCAGGGGCTTTGAGATCCTTCATCTACAGTTGCAGGATTGCAGAGCATGTTCAGCATTGAAGAAGATGATGCCAGTGTGAAGCATGATCTTACCAACAGCACAGGCAACAGGGAACTGGTTTTGTGAGGATGTGTGGAGGCACTGAGATGTTTAATGCCTTCCATCCTCCTTTGTCCCTTTGTTTTCCAGATGATTTGTCTGACTCTGAGGAAAGTCTTTCAAGCAACAAATCCTGCAGGAATGAGCGATCCCTTCAGGAGAAGCTGGAGATTGTGACCAATGAAGGGCTGCTGCTCACTGTCAAGGTGTTCCTGGACTGGCTGAGGACAAACACCGACCTCATTATCATGTGTGCTCAGGTGGGAGCTTCTGCTCCGTGGTTGGTCCCTGGGTTGGGTTGCTGAGGGCTTGTTGAAACTCCTCTCCAGTCCTGGATGGTGTGAAATACCCCACCAGTGGGTTAAGATAACCTTGAGCACAGAAGCTCTTCATAAAGTGTTCTGAGGTCTGTGAAAGATGCTGGAAGTCATGGAATCATGTAATACCCTGGGTTGGAATGGACCCACAAGGACCTTCAGGTCCAGCTCCTGGCTCCACACAGACCAGCCCAGTCAGAGCAGGCACCGAGCTCATGGTCCAGACACTCCTTGACCTCAGCCCAGCTGGGTGCTGGGACCACTTCCCTGGGGAGCCTGTCCCAGTGCCCAACCCCCTCTCAGGACAAAGCCTCTTCCTGACACCCCCCCTGACCCTCCCCTGTCACAGCTTCATGCCCTTCCCTCGGGTTCTGTCCCTGGTCCCCACAGAGAGGAGATCGGCGCCTGCCCCCTCGCTGCCCCTCGTCAGGAAGCCCCCGACCGCCANCGCAGAGCAGAGAGGGACAGTCCCAGCCCCTGCCCAGCTGGCCATGCCATGCTGGATGCCCCCCAGGGTATGGTTGGCCCTCCTGGCTGGCTCATGGGCCACTTGCTGTCGACCAAGACCCCCAAATCCCTCTCAGCCTGGCTGGCCTCCAGCATCTGACCCCCCAGTCTTTAGGTGCAGCCAGAGTTGCCCCTTCCCAGGTGCAGAATCTGACACTTGCCCTTGTTGAACTTCATGCTATTGGTGATTGCCCAACTCTCTGATCTGTCCAGGTCTCTCTGCAAAGCTTCTGCACCCTCAGTGGAGTCAACAACTCCTCCTGGTTTGGTGTAATCTGCAAATCTACTTCAGACACCAGCAAAGCCCAAGTGCCCTGGTTACTGTACGCATCTGTCTTGACATCTTCTGTGACCTTTTGTGCTTTGTTCTTGCAGAGCTCTCAGAGCCTTTGGAACAGGTTGTCTGTGCTCCTGAACCTTCTGCCTTCTGCCACAGACCTTCAGGAATCAGGTACTGGAGGAGGAAGTGGTGGTGTAGTGTTTCAGCACACCGAGTCATCGGTGATTTCCCTGGTGTGGGGTAGACCCCAGGGTGAGAGATTTGCTTAAAAACACGATGGGGAGCAACTTCATGCATGTGTTGGTGTTGTGTTTGGACACCAGTTAAGTACTCATATGTAGACTTTAGCTCCATTAAAGCATTATATATGGCTGACATGCAAATGAAGTCCTTTTGTGGTCAACATGGTTGGAATCAACCATCAAGATCGTAATTAAGGGCATGATTTTTTCGTGGCAATCGTGGAAACTAGTCCTGAAGTGCTGAGTGGTTGTGGTGTGCCCTGTACCTCGGCCTGAAGCTCCCTGTGATTCATGAGAAGTGTAGTTTCAGGGATGCTCCTATGTTGGAATGAGTGGGAGAGTTAATTCTCCACACTACAGGTTTTCTGAAGCTTTGTGCCTCAGCGGGTCGCTTGGGACAAGCCTTTAAGTCACCGCTTCTTGCTGTGCCTCCCCTCCATCCTCTCCAGGGCTGGTCCTGTGCAATGAAGTCAAGGACATTCTGAGTGGTGCTGAGCTCCCAGATCTGAAAGCCAACTTGCTGCTTCCTGAAGATGTGGCCTTGAGAAATCTTCCCCCTCTGAAAAATGCCCACAAGAGGTTTAACTTCGATCAGGACCGGCCAATTTTCTCAGCAGTTGAGGAGGTGAGTTGGGGTAAAGCCTGAAATCTCAGCTCAAGCTGTGTTTCCCTCTCTGGAGGTGCAGCCTGTCTGTGAAGATTAAGATCTTTCTTGCCAAAATAGATCCTAAACTGATGCAAACATTTGAGTCTGAGATGGATTTGGATTGTTGCTGCTCACTGCAGTCATCTTGTCTGCCCAAAAGTCATTGTTCAAAGCACCGCCGTGCCCTCCCTTCCCAGCAGGAGCCCTTAGGAAAAGGAGTGGAGCCACAAGCTGACAGCTCTGCAGCATGAAAGCCCCTGATGGCCCTGTCAGAGCAGAATTGTGGTTGTCTCTGCCCTCTAATGAGGCAGAAGTTGGTGAAATCTCCCTTCATTGGCACTTTATGCCCTCGTAGGGCACTTTGGTTTTCCCGAGTGCAGGAGGCCAAAGGGATTGTTTCTGGGAAGTAGAGGTGCCGTGAGGTCACCTCTTGCTGCCTTAGCTCAGCAGCCCAGCCAAGAGCAGATTTGGATTCTTGTTTCACTGGATTCCTTTTTTTTTCATAAGGACATGAGCAGATATTGATGGGTGAGAGCCCAGTGATTTTTTTTTTCCTGAGGTTTTCTTGATTTGAGGAAGCCCAGGCTGCAAGCTCTTCAAAGCTTTCTGACCAACTGTAGGTTTTCCTTCACTTTTTTATCTCCAAAACACATTTCCATCAAAAATATTTCCTTTGGCTTTCTTTTTTAATAGCAGTTTCAGCCTTTGTGAGCTGTGGGGTCACAGCTACCTTGGGCTCTGACCCTCACAGGGGATGTGATCGGTCGGCTCTGATTCTTTCCAGTCTGTTATCCGGATTTGCTGCATTCGGAGCTTTGGCCACTTCATCACCCACTTGCAAGGCAGCATCCTGCAGTTCAATTCAGAGCTTGGCATCTTCATCAGCATAGCACAGTCAGAGCAAGACAACTTGCTGCACCAGGCCCAAGCCCAGTTTCACATGGTGAGTTGAGCTAATTCTCTGTACTTAGCACAGTTTCCTGTAGGTGATGATTGAATTGTAACTGTAATCCCAGATCTTTGGTGGAACCATAGACCTGAGAAGCTCAGGTGTCCTCTTCTCACTGCTTCTGGTCTGGTGTCAGCCTGTTTGTTTCCTGCTAACTAATGTGGAAGTTTGTTTTTGTGACCAGGCTGCGGAGGAGGCTCGTCGGAACAGGCTGATGAGGGATATGGCTCAGCTTCGACTGCAGGTAGGAGATGCTGGTTGCAGGTAGGAGATGCTGGTTGCAGGTAGGAGATGCTGGTTCCAGGCTGAAGACTGGCTGAAATGTCACCAACTAGGAAGGGAAGGGGGAGCTCTCTGCTCCTGTCCCACACAGAGGCAGTGAGTCTGCTCTGTGAAGGCAGAAGATTATCTCAAGTTGGATGGGACTCATAAGGATCATCAAATCCAACTCCCTGCTCCACACAGCTCTCCTTAAAACTAAACCCAAAGCCTAAGAGCACCATCCAGATGCTCCTTGAAATCTGACAGGCCTGATGCTGTGCCCACATCCCTGGGGAACCTGTTTCAGTGCCCACCACGCTCTCAACACAGAACCATTTCCCACGGTCCAATCTGAACTCTCCCCAGTGCAGCTTCATCCCATTTCCTTGTGTCCTGTCACTCACCACCAGTGAGGGGAGATCAGCACCTCCCCTCTGCTCCAGCCCTTCCATATGGAAGCTGGGAGGTTGGTGGGACCAGAAAGAGTTTTGCAGGGCAAGTCTCACTCTCTTTAATCACATAAATATGAAACAAGCATCTCTGCATGTGTGATGGTTTGGTTTTTTTTCTTCCAGCTGGAGGTCTCTCAGCTGGAGGGAAGTCTCCAGCAGCCCAAAGCACAGTCAGCCATGTCTCCTTATCTTGTCCCGGACACCCAGGCTCTCTGCCAACATCTGGCTGTGGTCAAGCAGCTGGCCACCAGCGGGAGGTTCATAATCGTCATCCCTCGAACAGGTATGGGGACTCACATCAAAAAACCATCCCTGCCTTCCCTTCATTCCCACCTTGGGAGGAGGCAAATCCTGTGGACCAAGGTGGTGGCTTTCTCCTCTGCTGCTGTTGTCCTTTGATTCATCTGGAGCAGCTCAAACACTGCTTCCACGGGTCACTTTTGGGGCCTCTTTGATGTCTGGCTCGTGCTCGGAATCTTAACGAGCATATTCACGCTCCACGTTGTCTTCCTCCTGTGGCAGCCACTGCTGTGCATCAGGAGGAGTTTGGAGGGTAAGGCAGTCTTGACACATCTGGATGAGTTTGCAGAAGCATAGCTGTTAAGCCAGATGGTTTTACTTCTTATTTTTTGGGTTTTTTTTTTAATTTCCTTTTTTCCCCTGTTAGTGATTGATGGGTTGGACTTCCTGAAAAAGGAGAACGCGGGTGCTCGCGACAGCATCCGATACCTGGAGACAGAATTTAAAAAGGGAAACAGGTGAGAGTGGGAGGGATGTGTCCTTGCTTTGGGAGTGGGTGTGTTTTGGGGTGGAAGAGGGTGCCAGTGGTGGGAGCAGGCTTGGCATCCCTTGGAGCAGAGCGAGGAGTGGCCTGAGGGAAAGCCAGACCTCAGGAACGCGCTCGGTGAGAGGGGAGTTGGTGAAGTCACAGACCTGGCAGCTGGCTTTCCAGATGTGCTTGTAGTTGCTGCTCAGCCATGAAATGTAGCTGCTTCTGAGGCATGGAGATAGTTCTTTCTCAGTGTATAAACCAAGTGGCATCTTTTATGGAGTCCTGAAGAGCTGTCCTGTGCTACCACCCAGGTGAGCAGCAGCAGGACAGGCAGCTCTGTGCCACTGGGAAGGCAAAAAACGTGTCTTCAGGTCCTGTGTTGGGGATCTGAAACATTTCTGGTGGCCTGAACAGCAAGGCAGGGAGGTGATCTGAGGGATTTCCCAGGAGATTCCTTGGTGTCAGCTGGACAATAAAAAACCAGCATTGCATAAGGGCCCCCAGCACCTCATGGACCTGCTGCAGAGCATTGTCTTCAGCCNCTCAGCCATGAAATGTAGCTGCTTCTGAGGCATGGAGATAGTTCTTTCTCAGTGTATAAACCAAGTGGCACCTTTTATGGATGCACTGAGTCCTGAAGAGCTGTCCTGTTCTACCACCCAGGTGAGCAGCAGCAGGACAGGCAGCTCTGTGCCACTGGGAAGGCAAAAAACGTGTCTTCAGGTCCTGTGTTGGGGATCTGAAACATTTCTGGTGGCCTGAACAGCAAGGCAGGGAGGTGATCTGAGGGATTTCCCAGGAGATTCCTTGGTGTCAGCTGGACAATAAAAAACCAGCATTGCATAAGGGCCCCCAGCACCTCGTGGACCTGCTGCAGAGCATTGACTTCAGCTTGTGTGACAGTCTCTGTGTGAGCTCAGTGACTCTGATCTTTCCTTAGGTACATTCGTTGCCAGAAAGATGTTGGGAAGAGCTTTGAGAGGCATAAATTGAAGAGACAAGATTTAGATGCCTGGTAAGATGACAGCATCTGCTACTCCTGGCAGGCAGGTGGTTCTGGGGAGAGGTGTTAGATATGGGGCCTGTCCTGCAGTTTGCTTGATTTGATGCTCTGGGGAGTCACAAAATTCCCTGGAGAGTGTGTTGGGGGCGTCTGTATCTGCATCATAGAGGTGGGTCCGTGCCAACCTCATGAGGTTCAACCAGGCCAAGTGCAAGGTCCTGCATCTGGGTCGGGGCAATCCCAGGCACAACTCCAGACTGGGTGGAGAGTGGCTCCAGAGCAGCCCTGAGGAGAAGGACTGGGGAGTGCTGGTGGGTGAGAGGCTCAACATGGCCGACAATGTGCTCTGGGGCCCAGCAGCCAACCGCATCCTGGGCTGCATCCAGAGGAGCGTGGCCAGCAGGGCGAGGGAGGGGATTCTCCCCCTCTACTCTGCCCTCGGGAGACCTCACCTGGAGTACTGTGTCCAGTGCTGGAACCCCCAACATGAGAAGGACATGGACCAGTTGGAGAGGGTCCAGAGGAGGCCACAAAGATGATAAAGGGGCTGGAGCACCTTTCCTACGAGGACAGGCTGAGAGAGTTGGGGCTGTTGAGCCTGGAGAAGAGGAGGCTCCGGGGAGACCTTCTAGCGCTCTGCCAGGACCTCAAGGGGGCCTACAAGAAAGATGGGGAGAGGCTGTTCAGTAGGGCCTGTTGTGACAGGACAAGGGGTGATAAAGGGTTTAAAATAGAGGGAGGGAGATTTAGATTGGAGATTAGGAAAAAGTTCTTTGCTGTGAGAGTGGTGGAGCACTGGAACAGGTTGCCCAGGGAGGTGGTGGATGCCCCTGGATCCCTGGAGACGTTCAAGGCCAGGTTGGATGAGGCCCTGAGCAACCTGATGTAGTTGGGGGTGTCCCTGCTTCTTGCAGGGGGGTTGGACTAGATGACCTCTGGGAGTCCCTTCCAACTCCAGCCATTCTGTGATTCTATCTCCTCCAGCACCAAACTCTTGGTGCTAAGAAAGGTCTCAGAAAAGCCCTCAACAAGCAACTGAGAGACAGTCCCACACATCCCCCTGTGTGTATATAAGACTGTTTGCCAGTGGTTTTCCTGCTGACTTTCCCCTTTCTGTTTTTCTCTGTCAGGAATCTCTATAAAATACTGGACAGCTGCAAACAACTGACAGTGTCCCAAGGGAGTGGAGAGGATGACACCACGGGAATGGTCACCATCATCACGGGCTTTCAGCTGGAGGACCCGAGCGCGTTCTCAGCGCCCATGCAGGTCAGGAGCTCCTAAGCTAGGCTGAGCCCTCTTGCTTCTAGCAGGGTGAAAACCCCATGGATTGGCAGGAGATTTTAGTTTATTTTTTTTAATGTTTTCTGCTGTGGGTGATAAGGGGAGAAGAAACCCGCTGAGGAGCAGCTGAGGGAGCTGGGTGGGGGTGAGTCTGGAGAAGAGGAGGCTGAGGGGAGACCTTCTCCCTGCCTGGAATGACCTGAGAGGAGGTTGGAGAGAGGTGGGTGATGGTCTCTTGTGCCCAGGGACAGGGGACAGGCCAAGGGGAATGGCCTCAAGCTGCACCAGGGCAGGTTCAGATGAGATGTCACAAGAAATTGTTCCCCCAAAGAGCTGTGGGGGTGTTGGACAGGCTGCCCAGGGTGGGAGTGGGGTCCCCAGCCCTGGGTGTTGGAACAGACAGGAGATGAGGTGCTTTACCCAGGCTTTACCCAGGGTTAAACCCTGTCCTGGTTCAACCTGGCTGTCATCTAAAGCCACCACCCTTGAGCACGAGGCAGAGCTGGGTGCTTTACCCGGTGCAGAGTACCCGAGTTGTGCCAAGTGTTTATTTTACCAGGACAAGGAAATAAACCATCAAACTCATTTTGTCTCTTGTTTGCAGTCTGCCATCCAGGCAGCCACCAATGCCAGTGTAGAAATAAAAAATGTTCTGGAGTTCTACAAGCAGTGGAAAGAGATGGGCTGATGTTCAGAAAGGCATCGGGTCGGTGAACCTTTCTCTCCCCCTCTCGGAACGTGCAGCGTCTGAACGAAGGAAACAAAACCAGGCGACACTTAGACACGAAGAAGCAGCAGCAACAATAACAAAAATATTTACAAGTTTTAAAAAAAAAAAAAAAAGAAAAAAAAAAAGGAAAAAAAAAAGGAAAATTTAAAAAAAAAAATAATCCCAATCTGGGCACACACAGACCCCCTCCACCCCGACCAGACGGCTGCACATCTCCGACGGCGCCAACTGCTCAGAGAAGAGAGAGGCACCTCGGCACGGCCGAGGCAGAGCTCTGCCCTTCTCCCAGTCAGCAGAGATGGGCAAGAGACGGGCAGTCATTCATTCCCACCCCCCCTCCCATGCCTCCCCAAAG
>VXBZ01008317.1:6248-70425 GCA_013399135.1 Heliornis fulica | reverse complement strand
CAAGTCAGGACAACAGATTTTCTGTCATTAATTCAACATCAAATTATTTCCTTGGTGAATCAGTCCCGAGGCTAATGAGCTGCCTGCGCTTGCAGTTTGCTTCATTGTTTTTAGTGGAGTTTCAGATGAGGGCATATCACTTTAAGGCTCGGTGGTGATAGTGGGATCATTCCCCAGACAGGGCTCACTCAGCCTTGATACAAACTGAAAGGCTAAAATGAGCACTCTTCTATTATTTAGGCACCTGTCCAGAGGTTGGAAGAAATCCTACTTGTGCGGATTTAGCTAAAGAAAGCAGAGATAACCACCTTGCCTTCTGTGTCTAATAAGATGTGAAAGGGGAGAAATAATGAGTATTACACTGTATTTCTCATGTAAAAGGCTGAGAAACAATACTCTCTGAACACTGGCAGCGATTCCAGTCATTTTCAAATGAAAAGGACTATTTGTTTCCAAATTACACCAGCCACTGGAATGCATACATATATGGGTCCAAAATCCTCATTTTGAGAAGTAAAATTACCTTTCAGTAATTTAGTCACTGCGGGCTTTCCCCTGCTGACTGGTCAGGAGCTATCAGATAGCTTGCAGCTGCAGGCTGAAACGGGACCATTTTTTTTTTCAGGACAGGCAGTTAGTTAGTAGAGCCATCAGTGTGGCATCTGTCATCCCGCTAGGCCCAAATTGTTTTCTATGATGGATGTCACAGTCTGTATGATCAAAATAGGAGCCCTGCTGCTTTTAATTGCAAAATCGGAGTACTTGCACATTTGTTATTATGCTGAGGTTATTACCTTACACAAAATGAATTAACAGGTGAAAATAATTGATGAGAGGAGTCTTGGGATTTTTAGCCTCTTCAAAGAGACTTTGTAATTATGGCATAATGAATGTTCTGAGACATATCTGTGGGGGGCAGCATGAGACCACCAAAGATCTCTTTAGATTGATGATAAATTCACTGAAATCTACTGTAATACTGCTTAAATTTACTTAGCAATTAGTTTAATAGGCCTACATGATTCATGATAACGTAGTGAGAATTTTTAAATAAGTTTGTTCCATCCATCTATAAATTAAGCCGCTTACCTCAGCTTTCTTCCCAAGGTGATGGAATATGTTAACTAATCAGACTTTCTGAAACAAAGATGATGTTGGGCAGGGATTTTGGTTACTGGAATACATTTCTATTTAAATACTTCATTGCTTTCATCTTACACAATGGGAATCTCACCCCTCACGCCACTGCCACCCCTTCAACTCCTCTCATCAAATTTTGTCCAAATATAATATTGATAGTCCTTTAGCACAAGGAGACTGTGCAGTTCTCTTGTGAAGTAAATCGTTCAAGCATTTTGTAATCTGAAGTAATTGTTCCTGGCTTTCTGACCACTATTCCATTCAGACTTGGTCATGTTTCAAATTCATTCAGCCCCTGAGTACAGCCAGACTGATGCATTCCAGTCCATCCCTCCTCTCCCTCTGACACCCCTTGGTTGCACAAGGTGTCTGCAGAGCAGCGCGCTTTCTCGCCAGACTGTCCTGCTGATACTGGGGGGGAAATGCTCTTTTATTTTATTTTTTAATTCCTGCACTAAGCAAGCAGGCTGGCTCACTGAGGAACAGGCTTACATGCAATGTCCATTCAATTAAACACATAAGCAGATTTTAAATATCAGGTTTTGAAAAAGCCAAAAAGTAAAAATTGTCTGATTAATTCAATAACTAGTAAATAATTCACTGTATAAAACTCACAGGGGAAAGCCTCCACATGGTGTATGAGCAAAGTTCATCCTTTTTCTGTTGCGCATTATGTTATTGACATACCAGATACATTCAAACACCTCAAGGTTACTCATTAATTTGCGAGAGTTGAAATCTAATTTAATTCCAGCTTCTACTGACATCCTGAAGATTCTACAACAGAGTTTGCAACAGATCTGCCTTCAGTTCAGACCGTGGGCTAAGGGAAATATGCGACAGAGGAAGGGAGAAGTTGTTGCTAATTAGAAAATAGTGAAAAGAAACCTATCTTGGGAACTTGTCTGATAGGTCACATGGGGCTTTTCGCTAATTTACTATACTTCCATAACCTCTCCCCATGCCTGCAATACATTATTTATTATCATTCCAGGTATAAGGCACACAAAGATTAGGTAAGATTACGTATAGACAGATACACACACAATTTACTTTTCTCGCAAGACAATGACACTTTGTTTTGTGAGAATTCCATTTATTCTTGTGAGAATTTCTAACTGCTTCTTTGAATGATTTTCTAAATAATACGTACATCACCCTAGTGAGCTAAAATGATATGTATCATTGGGACACGCAGTTGATGTTCAGTTAATTCCTTTTAAATTCTGATTCCTTTCCCTCATGCACACATCATTTAGAAAAAAAAAAAAAAAAGGAATGAAATTCTTTGTGGTTTCTTCTTTATTTTATTGTAGCTACATTTTACATCAGTAGTTTTGTCTCTTTTTTTTTACATCATGCATTCTTTTCAGATTTTCTGTCAATGTTTGGTATTTAAAAGTATATAATATCAAAGGGTCTAAGGAAAAGAAAAAGAAAATGCCTAGCAAGAAAATATAATAAATGCAAGACAAGTAGCGGATTGCCCCACATGTGAAGCGGACTGTGGTAACTCATATCAGGCTTCCTGTCACTTGCTGAGACATTTTTCATAAAGCCTTACATGCTTGCATTTATCTTCAGTATAAACCCCAAGATGAATTCTCCAAAGACATTAACAATAGATAAATGCTTATTAAACAAAACAGTCTATTCACGAATAAGTACAGGATCTGTATTAGACACAGTAAGATGTTTATAAAATTGAATATACATGTCTTTTGGCTTGATGCTATACGCTGTTCTATAAGAATTCTTTCAGCATTTGGCTGTAATCTTAATGAACATGAAATAAAAGACCACCAGAAGCTCTAGTTTAAATGATATCGCCTCTGGTGCCAGTTTGATTCATAATATATAGGTGGGTTCTCTGGGTACCCTGTAATACAGTAACATCAAAATTAGGGAGAAAAGGGGCCAAGGGAAGATGACTCTGGATACATTTCATGTCGGTGGACACTGCAATATTATTATGGATGTCCTTTTGTCAAAAAAATTTCAGAATCCAACTCCTAACTTAAAGAATAGTATAATGCACCAATTCAGTCCCTGGGGAATTCTGGAAAAAAACCCATCTCCTACAAAAAAAAAAAAAAAGAATTGCAAAGCTCTCACAAAAACACAAAGGAAAAACCAAAACAAACCCCACAACAACTCACAACACAGAACTGTACATGCTTTAAGACATCTTTAGGACAAATGATACATGAAAATGTGCTGTATAATTGACTGCAAAAAGCAAATACCAGTTGTCTCTTTCTTCTGAATGCACTGTGCAAGTGCGAATGTTTATATGGTGCCCAGTGATTGCAGTTTCAGATAGAGTGTTCCCTTTCTAAATCTGGTTTTATAGCTACATGTTTGATGTGTTGTTTAACTATCATGGTATGTAAGATGGACAGAATAAAATTAGCTGCACCATTCATGGATCACTCTAAAATATTGGGAAGGTTATGGTTTGTGAATTACTCACATCAGCAGGTAAATCCAAATCCTAGAATTACTATCTAAAATTACAAGTTTAATATGTAATGAGGTTGCAAATTAATCTCATGGATGATGTAAAAATGTTAGCATTACGTGTAACCTTGGTCCTGATAGTCCTTTCATTCAATAATTAAACTGAATTTGACTCTGGGTCTGTTTTCTTTAGATGGCCCCTGTTCCTGAGTAATACCCCATAGGAGCCCCACACTACTGATGTATTACATTAATATATCATCAGAAGCAGTTGTCATTCCAATGATATATTAGTGTAATACACGAGAATGAGGCTTACTGATGATGTATTTAGTCCTTACAATATGGCATTGTCCAGGGAAGCAAGGGCCCAATAAGAGATTCATTACAATTACAGTATGAAGTCAGCTAATGCACTGCAGGTTGGGAGATGCATTTCTGGTACCAGGTAGGTAATTTTGATGCTAAGTCCGATGTCTTGTAATTGTTTCTGGTGATGCAGACTACAAAATTTGTGATGGCAATGGAAAATATATCAAAAAATAAACAAGCCTCCTCTTATCACTCTTTGCATCCCTCTCTTTCTGCCATGCCACTTTTTTGTGAGCTATGTATAAATTGTAGGCTATTGTTTCTTTTCTCTTCCTCTTGGAGTTTCTCTGTTCTGAAAATGCGAGCATTTTAGACCTGGGACCTGCATTTCATGAATGATTGGAAAGCATTTCTCACTTCCTGGAATCTCCCATAAGCAAATTTTAAATAAGAGTAATGGTATGATCTGCATCCTCTTTTGGGTGCTGGCTTGATAGCTAGTCATCAGAGCTTCCATAGCTGCTGAAGCTGTCCTTCCCCAGTAATAAATAAAGTTTCTGGTATTACTGTGAGTCAGTGATACTGCTGAAATAACAAGTCATCTTTCTCACTTTTCACCTTAGTGAAAGCTGCAGGTGGATGCTTATTTCCTCTCCTATAAGTAGTGGTCATTGTCACCAGAGATACCAAAAAAAGGAAGGTTTGAAGAAAGCCATTTTGTTTAAGGGTTGCTAATACATTTTCTGCTAATAGACCTTGCAAACATACTGTAAATGTAGATGAATTAGAGACTTGTATTCTGCAAACTCTATCTACCCCCTGCTGCTCTTTCTGAGAGGACAACAAAGAGGAAGAGGAAAAAATGGATACTTTCAAATGTTTATAATATAGGGCTAAGAGAAAGGGGGGGTGGGGGTGGTTATGCATTGGGAAAGCAGTTACTGTTCATTTTCCTACAGCATTTGATTGCATCGTAAATAAAATGGTAGTGCAAGTCATCCTGGACATACAATGTATTGAAATACTGACTCGAAGGCCAGCTGAGAAATTGAAATTATGGTAGCAGACTCTTAGGTTGGTGCTGACTGGACACAGAATGAAGGGATATGCTCATTTATTGAGGAGGAAAATATGCAATAGTTTTATAGAATCTTCTGGCCCAAACATCCTGCTGAAACCATTCATGATCTGACAAATTTTCTAGTCCTAGGATGATTAGCTTGTGCTGAAAAAGGAAAACAACAACAACAACAAAGAAGAACAAAACAAAAAAGATAGGAAGATATTGAGGCATCCTGATGAAATGTAAGGCCCCCTGATGATGAACGTCAATTGACAACAGCCAGGAAAACTTATTCTGGCTCGGCAAAAGGAAAGGAAAAAGAAGATTAATGTGGTGGGTAATAGAAATGATATGTACTAAAGTGGCAAAGAGGGATACAAGGATCATCACTGGGTCTACAATGCAATACCACTCTCACTCAATACCTTTGAGACATGTGCTTGGAATTTTAAACTAGTTAACAGGATTTCTATCAATTTGAGAGTAATGGTAACTATAGCTTCAACATGGCCTACCAAACAGTGTCCCTCAAATGCTAAACCTGCAACTGCTGCATCCTGGTTTTCTAATGTTGGTCAGATGAAAAGCAATGAGGCTTCATTGGGATGACCTTGGTCAGCTGAGTAGCGGGTTGTGTGCTGCCACATGATGCCCCAATAAGTGTTCATGTCTTCCTGTGTATGGACTTCAACATGTAATCCAAATCAATTTCTCATTACTTTGGGATTATGCCCACACTTGGATCTGGCCTTAGACACGAGAAGTTCCCTGGCTATACCTCTCAGGAAAAGGTTTTAAAGCCCTCAAAACCAGGTTATGCACTCAATACCCTCAAAAGGTGAGGCAGTATTGGTCCTTACAAAACATGGAAGCTGGAAGAGGAGCCTTTGACCTCTTCTGTCTCTACCTGCTCTCACACCAGCAGCTGACACAGCTGCAGTCTTTTAGCTGAGAATGTTTGGGTGATCCCATCACACCCACTCCCCAGAGCTGCTGAGAGGATTACTCCCTGTTGTCATCTCCAGAGGGAGAACAGGAGCTAGTGGAAAGTAGCTAATCTAAAACAGGTAATCTAAGTGTGGTAACCTCAACAGACCCTGTCTGCAGCCTGTATGGACTCTTTGAATTATCTGTCTGCAAGACATGCTGACTGCAACCCCTGCTGGCACTTCCACATGCAAGAATAAGTCTTGAGTACTGAACACATCATAGCATATATCTCTAGCTTTCCTTCAACTTGTCTGACTGGGGAAACCAAGGTATGAAGCTAAAAAGTGATTTCCTCAAGTTGCTAATTTCTACCCTATAAATATATGTGTCAGTCTTTAATACTTTAGTTTACTTCAGAAAATATTTTACAAATATCCCTTCCTAGTTCACACACTGCATATTTGTTAAGATTTGCCTTTTCTAGATCATTTCACATGAATAACTTCTTAGGAATGTTTTAGCATTAATTCTTTTTATTTATAAAGACCTATTCTGCAACATAATAACAAGAATGCATTAAATCTCTTTTAATTTGTCTTCGAATTTTTTAAAATAAAACCCCAAATCTGAGGTTCTTCATATCTCCTACATTAATTAAGATTGATCATGATTGCATATAAAATATCCAATTTAGCAAGTTATTATACCAAATGTCCCCAAGTTTTCCAAAATATTATCCTCATTTCAAACAGTATTTTTCCTAGAGTTGTTATTAAGTAGTCTAATTCTTATCTGCATATGCTACCAATAGAAACATGAAGTATTAGACTCAATTTCACTGTATTTTGGCTGAATAAAGCTGTTACTAGGTGCCTGTGTGCCTAAAGCAAGCTAGTAAAAAAAAAAAAAAAGAAAAAGGGGAAAAGGAAAAAACATATTTCAGTGTCATCATAAAACAGCAGAAAAAAGGCAAATCATAATTAGCATTTAATGTTCCAATGTAGTGGACCAATTAGACTTTGAGTATTATATTAAATGTGTCTTTCAAACTAGATTTTTTTTCCTTCACAGCTGTTACATAAACTTCTTGCTTTTCCCTCAAATGTGTTTTCATATAAACAGACTTAATTAATTGTCTAGAGAATTAAATAGTCTTTATATAGCAAATGTACCGTGCCAATTAAATACAATGTTGATTATATATTTCTCAATTATTACAGTGTTTATACAAAATTAATCAACAATATCTACACTACCTAAGGTAAAGTTTCCTAAGAGGGACTCTTCTGTCTTTGTTTGCCAGTTACTTTTCACAGGTAGAGCCTAATGCTGACCAAATCTAAATGGTTCTTTTGTCAACAAAGAATAAGAAAAGAAGAAAAGGTTAAACGAACACTAGGGGGTGGGGAAGAAGAGTAAGAAGGTACAATGTCACCTCCATGCTGTGACAGCCATGAATCAATTATTCACGTAGCAATTGGTAATATTTCTGAAATGTTGCAGAGTGGCAAGAAAATGTAAAAAGCATTTTCCTGAAGACTTCATGATTTTTCCAAATAAAAACCATAAACAAAACCTGAATAGGCCAAAGTATGTGTGTGTGTGTAATATGCTGAAGAGATCAACAATAGTAGGGGGATATATTATTATGGAAAATATATTCAGGAATCTGGTGACAGAAAAAGAAAGAGTGTACAGGATGAAAGGGTGAAACTGCTGGGCTCAGCTAGTTATCATGAGATTAATGTGATTTTTAAAAAAAACCCACCACACATTACAATATCTAACAATACCAACATGTATTGATTTCAAATTTATTTCCTGTACCAACACTGGTAGCATAATACACAGTGAAGGAGAAGGGAGAGAGAGATCTGCAGAAATGCGTAACATCATGGTAAATGGAAGGAGAGCAACTGTCACAAAAGGAAAATGAATTCTGACCATCACTCGAGTTTTGTGCTCTGTACCTTTGACATTGCTGTAGGTATCATTTCAGAGTGGCATAGGCCTTATGCAAAATCATTTTTTCTTAAGAGAATCAAGAACATGAAATTTAGTATTCCCAGATAACAATGTATAGAATGCAGTTTAGAGAAAAATGTATTCAATCCTGCCCTTAAAATAGTGTTTCTGCTTCCAATGGTAGGTTTTCTTTAGGCTCAGGGAACTATAAAGATTCCAAGCAACACATACTTTCTCTAAGCTAGCTCAAAATCCCAGTTCAACCATATGATATTTTATTCAATTAGAAAATAACAAACTAAAGGCTTGGGTGAATCAGAGGAAAAAAATGCCATATGGTATGCTTTTCTCCACGTAATTTGCAGAGAAGTGACTGTAAGATGAAAGGACAAATCGCAGAAATGCAGGCGAAATTTCAGCCAGAGCAGTCAGTGTCTACACTAAAATAGAAGGGGTCCAATCTTTCTTTCACAGGATTATAAATGGTTTGTATGGGCTGTAATGAGAGACTCTTCGAGGGAAGAGCAGGGCCCCAAACTTTTTATTTTTAACTACTTAACCATCTGACTTTTTACTCTCTAATTTTCCGTGCTCTCTTAGATCTTTGTGTGACTCCCCGGTTTGTCATGCATTCCAAGCCACAGTTTGTGTCAGCTTAGTGATATTCATTAGCTGGTCTGTGTGCCTCCCTGCTCCTACAGCCTCCCTCTTCTCAGCTCTGATTTCCCCCTTTTTCATAGAGGAAACGTTCCTTTTTTTGCCACTTTTTTTTTTTTTTTTTTTCTCCCTGTTCCGGCTGTCCAATCTCTTCCCTGAAAGCGAGTGTTTCTTTTACTTTTGCACACTGGCTTGGTTCCTCCTAGCCTTTACTCCCCATTAGAAGCCTTCACCTTCATGCACACAAAACCCAAATTGCACACTGCGGTTCAAATTATCAAGTGCAAAATCAGCATTAAAAATCATAAGACAACAAACAATAGGTCTTTTTATGTAGTTTTTGTAATTGTGTGAAACTAGTTACTTTGGCAATTATTGTTTGTGCCTCATTAGCATGCAAAATGGTTTTTTAGACTAACCCTCACACAAAAGAAACCATTTGTGATGAGAACTGTGCTTTGTTTAATGTTAGACACCATTGTATTTGCTTTCCTAATATAACAGTTCTAATTAGTACCTAGCAGTCATCCTGAGTTTTTCAGCTTGAAAATGCCGAAGGTGACAACTGAGTCACAATTCCATGGCACACTTTGTCAGTACCTGTCAAAATATAGCTAAGTCTTTAGGAGTTGTGATCTAAATACTAAAAAAGTTAATAGTCCAGAAAGAATCTCTCTTTAGGTAATTAAAAAAAAAAAATAAAATTGCAGATAAACCTCTGGTTAAAAGCATAACATTATTGATACCTCACTGTTAAATGTCATCTTGGCAAGACTGTCATCTGCCCGAATACTGACTTTGCATTGTTTCTGTCATCTGACCTTTATCTGCTCACGTGATTCTTCTAATTTCATAAAATCATAAGTGGATTAGTGACAAAACTTGAAATCAGTTCATCAGTATACACAAACTTTTCAAAGGTGATTGCTCACTTGCCTTCGAAGAGTAATATTTAAAAAAAAAAAAAAATTTAAAAATTCTCTCCAGAATTGGAATGATCCTGACTCTGTTTCACTTATGTATTCTGACTTCAGTTTCACAGAGCAGATTATTAGTAGGGGAAACATGAAGACTCCTACTGAGAGGTTGTGTCCAGCTTCATGTTTGTGTATGAATAAGTCAAGAAAGGCCCAGTCCAGTGACACTTTGTCAGTGCTGCTTTGTAATTATCACAGTATGAAGTGATAATGTTGTGTGTTTTCTTTTCAATAATAGATATTTCTAAAGAACTTTGCCATTCACAGGCTTGGCCTGTGATTTGGCTCATAAATACCAGACTTCCATATTTTTTAGTTTGCTGAGACCCATTGAGATGCAGACTATCTAAAGCAAAATTGCCCACATGGCCACCATAATTCAAAACTTCCCTCTCAACTGGTCTCTTTCTAGCTGATTCCCTTTCAAGGAAGTGCATTTTTTCTGCATTTTATTCTATCATGGTTTCAAAGGATGGAATGCAAGGAACTCTGCAATCCTTTTCTTTCCTGGCACCTAGTCTTGGTGATGCTTCACTGAAATCAACTAGTTTATACCCTGACTTCAGCACTTCAGTAAATACAAACCAGAGCCATCAGTTATTCTGCACCTCAGTCTCTATTCTGAACATGGAGAACACAATTTCACTGGCTGGACTCATAAAGCAATGGCCTTGACTTCAGAGGTGAAGTGGCTAGTACATGCACAAAGGTTATTAATTCAGCTTGTCCTCATGTCTCACCGTGGATCTTCAGTTACAAAGTCATGTTGTATATGCCATCAACATTTGCCAAGTAGAAGTTGCATTTTCACAAAAAAACAACCAGCTGAAGACAAAACAGATGGGTCAGGGATGGAAATAGAGGAATAGGTAAATCTGTTCACTGTTTACAGTTTCTGTAGCTTTCCTCTCCACTGACTACTTTTGTCACTACTCCAAGATGATCCTATTCTTCCTCATGGTGCTACCTTTTTAGTTGCGTGTGTGTACACACAGAACAAGAGAATTTGGAAGCCATTTGTCATTCTCATGCAATTACATTGCCACGTGATAAGCAATAGCACAAACACTCTGCATATATTATTACTTTGTCCTTACATGGATACATTGGGTACCTCTATGGAAGTTTTATCAAAACAAAGAAAATGTCATCAACAAGTAATAGCATAAATAAGACTAGGGGAGAAACAGAGAAAATTATTAAGAGACAGAACCAAACTAAGCCACTGGCTTCCAAACTAGGCTTGGTTTATATTCTTCAATGGTCAGGTTATGAGGTGTTCAAAGTTATTTAGGTGACTGGCTGTCTACTCATAGGTGCTCTAAAGTTTCCACGAGCTGTCTGAAAACCAAGTTTAAGATAAAGTCCATGAGACTCCAAACCCAAATATTTCATTTGAGAACATGCTTTGCAGCTAAGGTCTAGTTCTGCATGTCTGCCTTCCCAAAATCACCATGGGAATGTCTGCGTAGGCTCACAGTTAACTATCTCTATATTTTTCATGTTCAGGCAGGTGAAGGAATTTCATTGTAAATAAATGTCTCAGTCACACATTCTGAGGGAAGATTTTTTTCAGTCTCTTCCAAAAAGTTGCTCTACTTTCATATAATTCAATAATCCACAAGATAATATTTATAGTGAAATAGTTTATCCATATAATAAGCCATTAAAATAATTAATAAAATATTAGAATTGATAAACTCATGAAATAAATGGAGTTTAGGCAAGTTTACATGACACAATGAAACATGCACGGGGATAGGAGCATGTTCCTACCTCCACTTGGTGCTCTGTAGAGAGACTATTTTGTACCACAAGAGTTCTGTAGCTACATCAGTGTTGCAGTGTGGCTTGAACGGAGTCCAGCTGTTCAACCAATTAGCTTAGGCCCCAGGGAGCAGTGGTCAATTGCCAAAGACATCTGGTTGCTTAAGGAAAAGACCCAACTACTGGACCACACCTCTGAAAAGTCAGGGGTGTGTTTTATTGCTGCTGTACTTCTGTTGCTTCCAGAGGAGGAAAAGGATGTAGGGTGAATGGAACAAAAACTGCTGCAGAGAGAGGCCAAAATCATGCTGCAGCAAACCTCATGAAATTTTGCCAGCAACAGCCATCATCGCCATCTTTCCTAATTTTCCATATTTTCACCTCTCTCCCAAGAGTGCCAAGTTCTAATAAATTGTTATTAAACAGCCTCCTGTTTCAGCTCCTGTCTTCCTTTTCCATTTTCTGTGATAATTTCCTGTTGGAATGAGAAAATACAGCATTTCCGAATAAGTCACACAGAACCTGACTGTGCTGGTCACCACACCACTCTGGCCACCCTTATTCAAAGCTAGCGAGCTCTAAGTTCTACAGTCCCTCAGCACCAGTAGTAAGTGTCTGGTTTCCTAACTCTGCACATACAACTGCGCAAGTAATACCTGTAATTAGCCAATGATTCTCTCCCATCTATTAATAAATTTCTACAGCCTTCTGTCTCATCCCATTCTCCCTGCAAAAACAGATGCCTTCCACCTGCCTTACTGAGGAAAAAGTGGAGTGATATGAGAACACAGGTCTGAGTAAGTGGAAACAGAACAAGATCCTTAGCTATTTCCTCCACCAGGACTAGTGCATGCCTCTTTCAGCTGCATTGCTTGCAAAACTCAAAGTAGATCAGGAATCCATAAATGACATTGTGCTGTGGGCTAGAAACTTTAAGGTTACATCTATGCTAACAGATGGACATACCCAGAGACCATTCTGACTGTAGCACTTCACAACTTAAATGCTTACATAGAGACAGACTCTCTTGTTCCTAAAAAAGGGTGACTATGTACAAATGATCTTTTTGAAATTGTCCTTTGCCATGGAAATATCTGGAAAAGATGGTTAGCAAATGCTAAAGGTTATTCCAAGGACCATGCTAGCAATTTAATTGCATGGACAATTTTGTCTCAGTGATTGAGCCCACAGAATAGATGTAGGCTAGGGATCTCAGTTTATCCCTGTAGAGAATGTGCTTAGTGACACAGTATTGCATGCATTGCAGCCTGGTTGTGAAGTTTTACTGATATTTATGAAATATGCCAAATCCTTGCATACAAAATGCTACATAAGTAATAAGTATTAATAAATGTGATTATATTAAACCAGGTCTGTTTTCAGTCATGTTTTATAAGACCACAGTTGTAGCAGTAAGTGAGCTTTCATACGAAAGATCAAACATTTTGCCTTTCATTGTAAGCCATTCTTTGTAAGCTTTTCCAATAAAAACAGCAGAATATCTCATACATATTGAAATTCAATGACATTCTTAAAGACTAAGCGTTCATTTACAAATGGCAAGCAATAACACTGAATTTCTCTTTACCAGACAATTTTTAGCATGTATTGCAGGCTTATTGTTATCAATGTCCAAAATATTATTAAGCTTAAACTTTACATTGAAACTAATGGAATTTGTATTTTGTACAATTATGTATCAGGTGCATTTTAACTTTCATCTAAACCCAAGCAAGCAGGGTTTGCTGCTTTGTTCAATTCTTTTTAAAGTCGAAGTCTGTCATGTCCTCAAGCCTAACTAGTTCTTAGCACTTAGAAAATGGGGGGGGGTGGTGTTTTGGGTTTTTTTTTTCATAAATTACATTAAATGAGAAGAGAAACATCACAGTTTAAGTGAAAGGCGGTTCTAAATCTCTTCAGCAGACTTTTAGGTTTCCAGTCCTTTATTAAAGAAAAAAACCAGAGGCTTTCAGAGGTGGGATACTAGCGCTGACAATTCGTGTACTGTGACATAGGGCTTTGCCTCTTTTGCTGCCAATCTAAACTCAAAAATGCTGCTGACACAACTCTGACAGTGTGAAAAAGAAATTTAATTTCCCTTACTGACACAGCTATGATGTTTTCCTTGCAATATTACCTCTTATTCATTTTAGAAACTGGTATAGAAGTAACTGTTTAAAAAGGATCTTTTGATTATATAAAGTACTTCTCCATTCAAAGAATTTTCTAGTATAATTCACATAACAACTTCTTTTTAGTGTAGACCTGGCCTGGGGCTCTGGCTTTGTGTTATGGATAAATCTTCACAGGTAATATACAGGATTTTAACTCCAATACAGGGGTTGAAGCTTGCACTGTGTAAAGTGAGATTTCTAACTCTTCAGTTCACTTCAAAACTCACTCCCTAAATGACCAATATTTCAGCGCTATGTCCTCCTTTTCTCTCAAAACAGAGGGAAAAGCCTCATGACCCTGCACTGAATATCAGAGTCTGCATGAGGCACCCTTTGAAGAGCTGGTCATAGCTGCAATAGCAAAGGAAACCGTGTCTATTCTCTAAGGAGAGGACAGCAGGTTTTGTTTTATAATTATGGCTCTGTATTTGAGCAGAAGGCCTCTGGCAGAGAAAGGACAGCAGAGTTTGTGGTTAAGAGTCTTGTGACTATGCATTACATTCTGTAACTCATGGAGGAACAAATCCTGGACACCCTGCTTGTGTTGATGGATCCTTTCTAGTCACTGGGATAAACTCATACCTGATTGAATCTTCCTGAAAAGGAAGGAGGATTGGTTTTACATTTTTGATAATGACATGTTTTTATTGAGTTTTTCCCTCAAAAAATCTTTAAGAACAACTGCAATAATTATTTTTCTTCTCAGCCATTCAAAGAAAAGACAATTGCATCATTTCTCAGAATCACAGAAAGAATATGCATGCTCAGCTTATGTCTTTGAACAACTTCAAAACTGAAATGAGCTCAGCATTTGCAAAAGATATTTTCAAGAAACATCACTGAGTGCAAAACCATGTGTCCCCCTTCTTTGGTGACTGTTATTTCCTTTTAGCTAAGGAGGAAATATTCCTCATATCTACAGGGACATACTTATGTAGCAGGTGTTGGAGAGAAGTGGCAATTGAGCAATGAGCTACCACAGGGCTTACTGATGCCTGTTTAAGTTGCACTTTGAGGTATGTGGCTAGTGGTCAAGTGCCTTCAATCACCCAAGAAGTGTGTCAGTAGCCAAGCAAACTCACCCAGGGTAGTTTATTGTTGCTGGAGTACATTTGAGTCACTGAAAGTTTAATTATCCGAGCCTGCTGAGGTCCTGTGCTCGAGTCAGAAGCCTTTCTGCATTTGTCTGTCCTGGTATAATTCAACATTAATTTTGAAATGTCACATTTAATTAATTGTATCAATTAATTCAAAGAAAACCTGTAAATCCAGAAGAAAAAGGAAAAAAAAAAAGGTCAGCAGAACATAATTATTTCAGGCACCTTTGCAGATGTATATAGAACATGCAAGTGACAACTAATGTCTTTGCATGCTTGCTTTGCTGATCCTCTCTGCATCCTCCAGACCGACTTTAACAAGTTAACATGGACAGCCTGAACGCTGTCATTCCCAGGCCAATAATGGCAGCTGGTAAAAAAGGTTCATTGCATAAATGTTTTGAGAGAAGAAGGGAGAGTGAGCACAGAGGCATCTTTTTTTTTTTTTTTCCAGGGGAAATGTATGCATATTAAGATTGTTACAGGGCTTTAGGGGTGGCAATGGATAGGGGAATAGTGAGAAACCCTAATATAGAGAGTAGCTGGGCAGGAGATTGAGAGCCTGTGGAAGGGGCATTTGATGTGGGCTTGAGAAAGTGATGGGAGGAAAGGAAGGAAGGAATTCCCTTGTCATAGAAGAATAGCAAGATATGCTGGTGTGGAGGCAGTGGAAATGCATAAAACTCTTTGTGAACGATGAATATGGAGCAGATAGGTCTAAACTAGTTTTGAGTTTCCAAGAGAGCAGAGTTCCCTCTGAAAACAGGGAATAGCAGGGGGAAATGTGGAATTGTTAATGTGCAATAGAAGAAAACAAATTACATGTGGACTTGTATGAAATTTGCAATACCTATGCATCCACAGAGTTCAAAGATTGTTTAAAATAAACACTTCAAAATGTTTTTATGCATCATCTTTTCACACTGGGACATGTTACGTGTAGATTTTATAAAGGTTTTATGTCTACCTTCTGGGCTCCCTATGAAATACGTAATGTACTTAAACTGTTTCTAAATAAGTTTCTTAATGTGTTCTTTCTGAGAATGATTTAGGACATAAAGAACCCATCCTTAGACTCCAGACTCCAGAAGAATTAGAGTTCTACTTCTGTAATGATGTGTGTTTGGTTGATAAGGTTATTTCCAAGCAGTGTACATGAAAGCGGTCTCCAAGCTGATGCTTGAGTCTGTGGCATACGGCATCCCTCTTGGGGCTTGTATTTCTTATGGAGCGAAGTTGGGCACCCATACCAGATGTAGTCACCACAGTCTTCAATGGAAGTCCTCACCCTGGACAAGCAGGAAAGGAGGAGTGTCAGATGTCAGAGTCACAGAATATTAAGAGCTGGAAGAGACCTCAGAAGATCACTCAGTCCAACCCCCTGCCCGAGCAGGATCATCTAGTGTAGATCACATAGGAACATGTTCAGATTGGTCTTGAACGTCTCCAAAGAAGGAGACTCCACAACCTCTCTGGGCTGCCTGTTCCAGTAATCTGTCACCCTCACAGTGAAAAAGTTCCTCCTTATATTAAGATGGAACTTTCTATGTTCCTGTTTGGAACCATTTCCCCTTGTCCTATCACTGGCCATCCCTGAGAAGAACCTGGATCCATCCTCCTGACACTCATACTTTACATATTTATAAACGTTAATGAGGTCACCCCTCAGTCTTCTCTTCTCCAAGCTGAAGAGACCCAGCTCCCTCAGCCTGTCCTCATAAGGAAGATGTTCCACTCCCTTTGTCACCTTGGTGGCCCTGCACTGGACTCTCTTAAGGAGTTCTAAGTCCTTCTGGAGCTGAGGGGCCCAGAACTGGACACAATACTCCAGGTGAGATCTCACAAGGGCTGAGTAGATGTGATCCAGCTCTTACAGAAGTTCAGTTTAGATATTACCTGAGATGATGAAGGAACCCAAGAGGATGAAAAATGTCTCATCAATTGTTGAAAGAAAACACACAATAGATGATAAAACCCCACGCAATAATTGCGTACTATGCAACACACTTAGCAGTTTCTATGTGTAGACTGTTACATTTTCATATGTTCACACAGTAGCCAAACCATGATCCCTGGGAATCTAACACTGCAGGCATACAGCAACTCTGAATTTTCTGTAGGAATCGTGAGTTTGTAAGATCAGCTCAAAAGAACATAGTTGTTTCACTGAATGCCAAGTAGGAAATCTCTAACTGAAGTAAGAACTCCTTAGGGTCTTATGTTTCTTTAAATCCTAAGCATTTCTGCCTTCAGGATATTTTTAGGGAAATACACTAACAAAACATCATTACATACGTATCACCGGGAAAAAAAGCAAACCCAAACCAAACCCAAAATACCCCCATTCACCTTTCCTTGTAAGTCTAGCTTTGTTTATTAGACGAAGATAGGGGTATTGCTTTATTTTAAGGTAGCTATAAAGTCACATGTTAACTGATTGCTAGTCTTTAGAAATACATGTATGATTTGTCTAACTGATGTAAATCTCCATTAATTTCCCAAGAAGCCTGGTGCTGCACTGGCCAAGAACTCAGGATAAGTATTTACTGTGGCATTCAGCTGTCATTTTCATCCTCCAATCACATCACTGTTTAGTGAGACCATCTTCAGAAGATGCTTGTTAATGATGACATATGAAGTGCTGATAAAAATACAATTATATTATTTTAGATTAAGTACATTCATTCAAATTCATGTTTGAGTACTTCTGATCCAGCCATGTAATGGTGCTTACCGTGCATATCTTTCCTCTTACCAGAAAAAAAAAAAATCAAATAAAGTAATGCATGTCAAAAAGTAAGAAACACTCACCAAATACATCATTATGCTTCTAACTGTGTGTTATTGAAGACAATAAAGCAATTTAGTAATGTCAAGTTTAAAATTTAATAGGTCTGATGGATTTTTGTTTTAAGCTTTGGTTTAGAAATCATTATTATAGTTTTATAATCTTTTTATATAGTTGGGGCATTTAGTACTCAAGACTTGAACACTGTGTCAGATCATCAGTTATCTTTTGTTAATTGTTGTAGCTCTTGCTGAAATTTGTTTTGATCAATGTTTAACAAATTATTATCTTCACCTCAGCCCAGATCATAAACATTCTTTCGGCACTTTCCTTCTCCTAAAATCCCCTAGAAATCAGTCAGAAAGAAGTACTTCCTAATTATAGTTAGGATTTAACTATAGTTAGGATTTAATTAATGAAGTAAGAAATAATTTTTGCTTCCCTAATCTGACTCGAGTACTATTATTAAATTAGGAAATCTGATATATTTAAAGAACCAAAACAAAACAAATGTTAGATGCAGATATTCTTTTCTTGCATGCAGTCTTTGTACACTTCTGTGCATCTTTGTCGTTCTGTTCCTGGAGTCCCGGGGCTCTGCAAGCAGAAAGTGCCCTCCTGCTGAGGCCACTTAGCTGCAGCTTTCTGCAGCTTTCTGGTGTGCATGTGTAGTGAGTAAGACAACGGTTCTAGTTCAAGTCCCTGCTGCAGTCATGTGCCACTGTGAATGCCTTATTCCAGAAATTAACTATCACAATAGCAGTTTCAAAGCTACACATGGATGTACGTGCATCATCTTCTTTAGTGTGTGAGGTACAAGTTAGTGTATGGGGTGAATAGCTTTAAAACTGACTGCAAACTTCACTTGTTCATGTTTATATGCACCTTTCCTTAATATTTTTACAGTTTTTAATTTGCAAAATAATGGGGTATTCATACTGGTCTGAAATATTTACTCTATCATTTACATTTACTGCTTGTTAATTTTTGTGTCTAATGTCTTTCTGTTCACTATCACTACTTTAGATTGAAGAGAGTCTTTGAAACACATTTTCGCTTTTTTAACTAGTGGCTTGACAAGTAGTGATTGGCAAAAGTAGTTTCTAACCAAGAAAGCAATTTTAAATTAGATATTGCTTTTTTCCCCAAGACCCTGTGTACATTTTGGATGGTTGGATTTTGAACATTTTTGATAAGAACAAGTTCTTCAATGATTAGTCAGTGGACTATGGAATTATTCTACTGTGCAATTGTAGTTCATACCTAGGCTATGCTGGCTGCCTAGAGACTCAGAGACATGATCAAATTACCAAACATCAGCTGAAATTCAACATTGCTCTATCCATATACTTCTAGCTGGTACAAAGGTAAAACGATGTAACTCAGTTTAAAGCTTATAGTTTATATCCTAAGTGGGAGTGAATTGGCAGCATGGTATGAATGAACACATACACATATGAACTAATGTACTGTAATTTGCTACACCTCAGAAACTTGGTATGGGCCATAAGGTCAAGTTGAATGAGCAACAGGGTTGGAACTAGATGATGTTTAAGGTCCCTTCCAACCCAAACCAGTTTATGGTTCATAAATCACAGAGGGCATGTGTAATCCTGGAGTCAATTTCAGGTGACAAGCACCCATGCCGTGGCACTAACCCCAAAAATATTTGCTGGTAGACATTGAAGGACTTTTGACATGAGGATCCACTTTGGTCTGGTTTGTTACTATTGTGCTCTTACTGTGGTAAAAAAGGAGAAGCAAATAGCTTTATCTCCTTACTAACATTCCATTAGCATGGAAGACTCGTGGGTGCATGTATGATTTTGTGGTCTACTATGCTGTCATCCTCTCAAACCATAACAAAATGAGACATTAAAAATTAAGCAGATGATGATGCTGGGACAGTACTGTCTTTTTTTCAAAAGCTTCTACACAGCTTTCTTTGAAAAATTTGCTAATGAAAGACACACAGAAATATTAAACTGAAGAAGGTAGAGGTTTGTGCCCTTTTTGAGAAAGTAGATAGCTTTGTGAATTTCAGAACTTGTTATGTAAATATAGAGAGTAAATTAAGCACAAGGAAAAAAAGAATGTTTTAAATGAGGTTTCCTTACAAAAGTAACAAGAATATCAGGTACATCTCTGTCACCCACTGACCTGCAATCCCTGCCTTTGGTAATGGCTTGCAGGGGACTCACCCCTGGTGATACAAGTCGATACTGTAATCTGCTTTTTCAGATGGGTCTTAGCTGATCTTTTAGTGCAATAATATTATTTGCCACATTATTGTTAGAAATCTGAAGGAAGTAACAGATAATGAATTTATTTTCTCTTATTAGGTTCAGATTGATTTAATTTATGCTCAACAGTTACTGTATTGTCATATCCAGCAGAGAATATCCAATTCATAAACCAAAATTTTGTCATCAACATACAGTCCGAGTAAGTTTAGCAGAAGTAATGCTTAAAATCAGAAACCTCCGGAATTTTCTTATCACTAGTATAGTTTACACATTTCTCTTAATCAAGGGTGGAATTTAGGACTTGCTAAAAAAATTCAAAACTGCAACTTAATAAAACTAAAATATAGCTATGTGTCCATTTGGTTTTAAGGGGGCACTTATGGAGACCAGAAATTCACTCTGAAGCAGAATTCTAAAAGTATTACTGTACCTTGCAGAGCACTTGATGTTGTTTATTGTTGCCAAAGCTTTCTAGTTTCCACTCTCCAGTAAACTCAAGCATGTAAAGCTCTGCCTTCATATACCTCCCAGGACATGAACCCAAGTGTTTTTATTTCTAAATATAATTATATATGTAATGCTGCTGCTGTCATTGAGAAGAACACAGGAGCACTACCTACAAGATCATGTTAAGCTGCTTTATCTAGTGTTTGCCATAGGTAGGGGCACACTCTGTTCTTCTGACATGGTAACTTTTCAGACCATTGTAATTTAGCTGAAGGTCTAAATCTAACATTACAGGCAAGCCTAATAGTAATATAGTTCAGTCCTTCCAAACCTCTATATGGGCTGTTAAAATACCATAATCAGTAAAAGTATAGCTCTTTAAGTAATGTTACCTTTCCATCTACATTTTCCTGGCTTTACAAAAGGAACAATAGCATCCTCACTGCAATGCTGCAAGGCTTCCTTCATTAATGCATGTATGGCACCTTGAAATTTATGAATAATAGATTTTGGACTTTAATGAGAAATAATAATGATTTCTTTAAAAATCCTTGGTCCCATACTAAAGAGAATTCTGTATCAACATCAACAAATTAAAGACCTCTTACTTTTTTAAAAGGAAAAGTTGAACTGTTACTTGTTTGTTTCATCAACTGGATTTAAAGTTTTATCATAGTATTTCCATACTAAGTGGTCTTTATCATGCAATAACAGTTTGATAAAACTCAAAAAATGGAGCAAAACTTGGAGGGAGGATAACTACTTTCATATTATAAATTATATGTAAAATGGATGGTTTTCATAATGATACATAATGCGCTGCTTTAACTGTCTACATTGTATTGTACAAGTCTTTGTCTGTGTGGAATTGCACCAGCTGTACCTGCTGTGCCTTTGTAGAGTCCTATTCAGCACTCCTCATTCACTCCCTCCTTTGGCAAAGCCCCCTCTGAAGTCAGTGTGTGATATGCTACAGTAAGAAGTGCTGAATAGGACCCTTAAATGATAACTCCTTGGAGGAGGAAACTGCCACTTTTCTCACACTTCTCTTACTGTATAATGCAATTTGGGCTGAAGATGCTATGAAAATACTACTAATAATAGATTGAGCTACTACATCAGGCAAATCATGGCAGTTTGCAACAAATGCCATCCTTTTTCAAGAAGGGAATCAAAAAAGGGTTTTGGTATACCAGCAATTGCTCTTCTTGTTAGATATTCCAAATCCTAGCTTTTTAAATATCTTATACAAGGTCCAGAAACATTATGCAAAATGTTAAAATGTCAAAAAATAATATTTTTTTTAAAATTATTGTAAACTAGCCAGATTTATTAGCAATTGGCACAGATTCAGCCTCTGGGCCATAACTATGCTGTATACGTAAATCTTGTATTAGTAGATAAGGTACAGCTATTTATCTTTTGAGGTTAATCTAAGTGCTGTATCAATTCATTTTATAGGCTTTTCAAAAAAATAAAGCTCTGCAGAATCTTTGTCTGTTCGAACACTCAAGTTTTGTTGGGCTTTCACAATTTTACTCGTTAGCTTTGATAAACTATCTGTGCCAACAAAGCCCAGCCAATTTTACACGTTAAAAAATAACACTTTAAACAATTTGACTAAACGCCTTTACAGCTTTGGTTTTAATTAGATGTTTTGCTTCTTCAGCTTACTGGAAAGAGCTAGATAGCTTCTAACCACGTCAGTCTATAAAACAGCAGGTGTCAGCTTTAACTGCCTCTGAAAATTTTAAATGTATTCAATTAACAGAATCCCTTAGAGAATGATACTTTTTATGTTCATTTGTCTTATGCAAGGTTTGCAACATGTTTTCTTTCTATACACTATGTTCTTCTCGATTCTGTGACCCAATTATGCCAAAAGATTTTAATGTCAGAATGCATCCAGTTAGTACTCTTGTCTTAATATAATCCATCAGAAAATGGATTGAGCCACAGGTGTTATTTGAAAAGGTAAGTCAGTATCTCCCTCTTTTCAGGAAACCAGAGCAGTCCTGACACCAGAACAGTAAGTGGTTATCTGAGACAATGATAGGTGAGAAAACTGATAGCTTTTAGACCTGAAGTGGATGGTACCTTGTATTCTGATCTCAATAAACAAACTTACATGTATAGCTAGATATCTTTGTAGGCTTTCCTGGGGCAGGAGTAAAGAAACTGCAGGACTGGAAAGACAGACAGAAACAGGACTCACAGGTATACAAGTTGTATATGAGACTGTATAAACACACATAAACACAATTAAAAGTAAGCAGGCTTGTCCTTCAACTACCAGCATGCAGTTAGATTTTTCATTTTATGTTAACTCTGTGCTATTCTGCTACCTGGATTACTGCATTAAAAACCCTCTCCTATGTGTCATGCCACACCTCCAAGCATGCTTCTCTTGGTAAAAATGAATCAGTTTATGAAGCTTATGATATAATGAAGGTCACTTAGAAAGATAAGATCCTTTTGAAAAACAAGAAGATGTCATGATTAAATTATTTCCTTGAAAATAGGCTTTATGTCAAGATAGAAGTTACATAAGACCCTGTCCTATTTATCCGCTAGTAGTTACCCTAAAGTTTATTACATTAGGCATGACAGGATGACCAAATTCTGCCTTATTTTCCTCCAACCAAGTCCTATGCAGAGGTTCTAGTGAGTCAATGACTCACTAGACTCAAAACCCCCCCAAAACAGGTGTCTTTACAACATCATAGCAAAAGTAAACCGGGCACATACCATATGTGGGCCCCTGTTTGCCTGTGGGCCAAGTATTAAGAACTGATTTCTTTCAGATTTCTTTCTCCTTCCTCACACAACACATACAATTTTCAAAGCAAGGTTGGATGGGGCCCTGGGCAACATTGTCTAGAACCAGGCCTGGAGGTCAGGGGCCCTGACTGTGGCAAGGGGGTTGGAACTCGATGATCCTTGGGGTCCCTTCCAACCCAGACCATTCTGTGATTCTGTGTGATTCCACAGAATAAGTTTATCCAAAGTCCCATCCAACCTGACCTTCAGCACTTCTAGGGAGGGGGCATCCACAACTTCTCTGGGCAACCTCACCACTCTCAAAGTAAACATTTTCCCCTTATATCTAATATAAATCCACCTTCCTTCAATTTAAACCCATTACCCTTTGTCCAATCACTGCACTCCCTGATAAATAGTCCCTCTCCAGCTTTCCAGTAGGCTCTGTGTAGACACTGGAAGGTTCCAATAAAGACTCCCTGGAGTCTTTTCTTCTCCAGTCTGAGCAAGCCCAACTCAGCCTGTCTGCATAGGAGAAGTGCTCCT
The DNA here is from genome assembly GCA_013399135.1 of Heliornis fulica. NCBI lineage: Eukaryota > Metazoa > Chordata > Aves > Gruiformes > Heliornithidae > Heliornis > Heliornis fulica. The sequence goes on along the minus strand of VXBZ01008317.1, from coordinate 47,096 downwards.
GCCCTTGGATCATCTTTGAAACCCTCCTCTGTACTCACTTCAACAAGTCTATGTCCTTAAATCTACAGTATATTTGGCTAATGTGATATTTTAAAAGACATCCTAAATAAGGTATGAAATCTATTCTGAACACACTGCTACTCCAGACAATAGAATTCAAACACAGTCTCGGAGGAAAAAGTTTGTTATGTACAATTGTGATGGATAGCCTGAATAAAAGAGTGTCCAGTAGGACACATCATGGCTACAGGAAATGATGTTTCAAAGTCGGAGGAAGGTGATCACATCAGCTGCTTGAATTGAAAGACATCTTTCAATATGTCAGAAGTGTCTTCCTCGAAAGCAGATCGGGAAGAGATAGGTGAGTCTCTCAAAATGTACCAGCAACACTGCATGCATGAAAGAAGAAAGAAAAGTAGGAATGCTATGGATAAGAAATTAAAAAAAAAAAAGAGAAGCTAGAAGAGTCTGTAACACAGCAGAAACATTTTTAAGCTTCTGCTCATTGACAAAGGTTTGCTTGAAAAAAAAGAAATTAAGAAAGAACCAGGAAAAAATATATAACAGAAAAAAAAAATAAAAGAAAACTGATGGACCTATAAAGAGAAGAATAAAGGAGAATGTTAAAACACGTAGACACTTTGACTGTAAGGGATGATCTAGCAGCAAATACATAAAGAAAAAAATAAAATAGCTGTTGGAAGAACTCTGGATGTGCATTGGCATTACAACAGAGAAAAGGCAGAGCTGGAAAGACAAATCGATCTTTCTTCCATTTCTGGGTCATGAGGATACACCTGTAAAGGTAACAAGCAAGTCCTTTATGTAAGAAAAAGTTTCCAGAAACTACCAAAAATCAAGGATGTCTCTTATCATGTGACAGTGGTAAAGAATCACAAAAAAATACTGCTTCTTAGGATACTGTGACAGAAAGTGTGTATTGAAATAAGGGAAATAATATACTTGTAGCTTTCTCAGCTATCTCTGACTGCTTTCTATGAATATCTTCTGCTCCCTGCTATGGATTTTAAGGAAACAATGTCAGATCTGCCATATTATTTTCTTATTACATGAAAATTTTAAAATTACTACTAATTTAAACAAGAACAGGTGAGTTTATATCTTTACAGCTTGTCCAGAGGTGATCAATCTATAGTCACAAGCATTTGTACAAACAAGTCTCTTGATTCAGTAAATATGACTTTCTTTTATATTAACATTTATGCTATTGGAGTGTTGCCAAAAGCCTGAATGTAAAGAAGATCTGAGTCCAATACAAAAGATTAAGGTTGTGGTGAATAAATAACACTTCCATTAAAGTTACAAAATAAAAATAAAATTTAAACCTCAATTACTTTATTTCATCGTAGAATCACAGAATCAGAATGATAGAACACCAAGTTGGAAGGGATATCAATGATCATCCAGTCAAAAATTTCTTGGCAAAAGCTCTGTCTAGACCAAAGTATGATCTAGACAAGATGGCCCAGCTCCTTGTCCAGATGAATCTTAAAAGTGAGCAATATTGGGCAATCCATCCATTCTGTGGGGAGATTATTGAAATGGCTTATTCTGAAAAACTTTCACATTCTGTAAGAATCTCCCCAGCAATAACTTGTACCCATTACTTCTCATCTTTCCATGTGACTGCTTGTAAAAAGGGAGTTTCTGACTTCTTTAAGTACTGGAACATGACAATGAGGCCTCCACTAATCTTTCTCTCTCAAGGCTGAACAAGCCAATTCTCTCAGCTTTTCCCCACATGGGAGGCTCCCCAGTCTTTGGATCATCTTTGTGGCCCTTCTCTGTACCCTCTTCAGCCTGTCAACATCCTTTTTGTATAATGGAGACCAAAATTGAACACAATTTTTGAGGTGTGGCCTGAAAAGAGCTGAGTTGAATGGGATAATGACTTCTTTATCTCCATCAGTATTGATGCAACCCAGCATCCCGATGGTTTGCTCTGCCACTGCAGCACAGTGTTCACTTATATTGAACTTGTCAGTCAGGTTGATCCATTTGTGCTGCATTCCTGAATTATGTTTTCTCAAGTGCAAGACCTTACACTTGTCTCTGTTAAACTTCATAAGATTCTCATTAGCCTACTCTTCTGGCTTATCTAGGACTCTCCCTTCTAAAATGTCTACTTCGTCACTTCGGTGCAATCTGCAAACTTCATCAGGGTGCACTTGGTTCCATCATTCAGATCACTTATGAAGATATTAAACAGCATTCATCTCAGTATAGATCCCTGAGGGACCCCACATGTGACATGTTGCCAGTTTGACAAAGAGCTATTCACCACCAGCGTGTGGATGTGGCCTGTGAGCCAGTTTCCTACCCACTGCACAGATCACTTGTCTAGACCATAGCACACCAGTTTCTCTAGGAGTAGGTAGTGAGAAACGTTGAAATCAATGGAGAAGTTATTGTAGACAATATTCACTGCTTGTCCCCTATCAACTAAATTACATTCTAATATTCAATGACTTTGACAACTTTGTTTTTCTTTGGATTTTGTTTGTTTGTTTGTGGGGTTGTTGTTGTTGTTGTTTTTCTTTCAGAGAGAGTAGCAAGAACCATAAAATAAAGAAGGGAAGACCTGTAAAAGGACGAGCAAATAGCCAGTCTAAATCATAGAGAGGTCAAATGTTACTTGTCCACCGTACACATATAAGTTGTTCATAATAATGCTAATATCACAAGCCAAATTATGAAGGAAACTCCATGCTAAGGACAGGAAAAGCATATTAGTACACAAAGTAAGATTTCATCTATCTATGTGTTTTACAGTCTTTTACGATTTTTACTCTTTGCCTATCTACATGAGTCTGTATACTTCAACTGTATTTGCAGTCATTAGCTGTGAAGAGTTTAGTGATGTTTAAGTGTGTAAAAGTGTCCATAAAAATAAACCACATTGTTCTGAAGTGCTGCAGTCTAGTTTAACCTACAAGCAACATGAATAAGTTCTCATTTCAGCATTTTAAACTTACCAGGATAATTGAATAAAATGAGTCCGTACCAGGAAATTTTCAAAGTACCTCAAATGGAATTTGTATTTCACAATACAAAACATTGTACAAAACATTATCAAGCATAACACAGTTGTGACTGCTGAAAGCTATTTTTTCTTTCTTATGAGTACTTTGAAAACCCTCGGCAGAGAAACAATGAAGATTTCTTGCAGAATCTCAAAATGTCTTTCTCTGTGCTCTGTCTCCAGAGACTTGACTGTTCGATACACTAACCATTGCACCTTGGACTTTTACTTGTTACCTCACTTGCACTGGGTGCTATTTATTGGCCTGGGGAATAAATATCAGGTTATATTCTAACAGCTAGCCACCAGACTCCATGAGGCAAAGTGAGTGTTTTCCAAAGTTCAAATGCTTGCACAGTATTTAGGTTTAGTTCCTTACACTGACATTTCTGGAGTTGTTGTCTTGTAGGAAGCAGAGCTTGGTCTGGGGAACACGACTGGCTCCATATAACCGACCTGATCCTGACTGGGTGGTCTCTGTTTTACCAGCCCAGAAAGAGCAGATGTGTGTTTGAAAGCAAAGAGTAAAGAAGCCAGTGTGTCAGTTCTGCTTGAATTTGATTCTTCCAGCAGAGAGATTTTATATTACAATGTCTGTCTCTTGGGTAGAGATTATTAATTATGATTATTATTATAGTCTTGTAGTAATATATGAATACTTTTTTTTCTTTGAGGTAGGTTAACTTCTCTCTTCATTTCTTTTCTGAAATTATAACTCTCCAGTAGGTCGTGGTACTAATTAGCTGAATTGGAAGTTCCATACAAAAATTTTCTAGACATTATGATGTGAATATACCATTTAATGAGAACTATGAAACCAAAAATGACATTTCCCCCCCCCCATAATTAAAAGAAAACTTAAAAGTGTTCTTTATTCAGTCACATTTCTTACTTTTGAAAGACCTTGGAAGAGTCTTAAGCTACTAAATATATTTGAAATATTCATTTTCCATACACAAAAGTCATCTGTAACTATTGTTCTGCAATAGTAATCTCAAAATTTTTCTGTAGCCTATAGGATTTATTAATAGTTTGAAAGTAGTTCATAAGTAACATTGGATGTTATGGGTGTGCATGTAAGTGGCTAAGTACCCAAAATATTTCAACCTTTACTAGAACTAGAAGTAATGGGAAGAAACGGGCCATTTTGGCCTGCTGCAGCTGAATCCTGTTATTTTAACCTTGCTCATATAAGGTGTATGAAAGGTATTGTCAAAGCTCTCTCTGTATTATATTCTCTTATATTCAGAAGAAATTAGAAGACTGTATGAAGTTACACAATTGTCCAATGAAAGAAATGTGAACTCTTTATGTATAGTTCTTAGTGCACTTCATCTTTGTCTTTGTCATAAGCTTTTGCTAGCTGAAGTGCATCAGGTTCATACATGAAATACGAACCTTTGCTCCAATTTCTGACTTTCATAGCTGAGGTCTTATGTGTATGGTTTTGTTTGGGTGGGTTTTTTTCACTCTACATTTTTTTGCATCTCTGCAAGTTGTCAATGACCTTACAGCTCACAGGTGACACAATCTAGAGTGGAAAATGAAATTCTCCTCTGAATTAGAAATAAAACTGTTATTTTTCAGACCTGGTTCCTTATCTGTAAATCCAGATTATTTGTAAATGCCAAAGTGGTCTTTTTGTCTCAAAATGAAACAAATAAACATATCTAATAAAGTAACCAGAAAATTAAAAATAGCTGAGAATATTCCTAGATGTAATTACTGGAATAGTTCTGTTTGGTTTTCGAACATGAGCAACAACAGTGTTTGGTTTTTTTTTTTCGGTTTTTTTTTTTTTTTTTGTTGTGGCCCTTTTAGCTTCTACTTCTATTGTTGAAGGCTGAATGAAGTATTTTGTTGCTTAGAGCCAGCTTTCTCCTTAAAACTGACCTTTCTTCTAAGACAGCAGTGCCAAGTGCCTACTTTCCAGTTCCCAGTGCCACAGTGCTGCAGGGTATGATGCTGCTGTAGGGGGGCTGGGGTCAGCTCTGGCAGGCTGAGTTGGAAGGACCTTGGGCACAGGTGCACCTGGTGTCCCTACCTTAGTTTGGAAGCTCTGTTAGGTGCTGGGACCAAGGAGGGCATGCAGGAGGCCTGGGAGGTGGGAGATACTGCCCGGAGGACCGACGCAATGTTGTCCTCCTTTCCTGTGCCTTGCTTTGCCTGTGATATGCACTGATGTTTCACTCCCCAGAAGGGCTGGTTCCAGCCCTTGAAGACAGTTGGATGTGTGAAGAAGGCAAAGGACCACTGACTGCCCTGGATCTGCTCCTGCTGGTGGTTGCCAACCTCCTGGTCACCTTGAGAAGTGCCATCAGTGGAACCCTACCCAACCAGGATGTGGTACAGACACTGCCAGGATGTTTTTTGTCTATGGAGGCATCTGAAGTCTCACAGTCAAAATGTGAATTCGTTGTGTATTCTATTAAAACATGTGCCTCTGTTAGAAAGGTTACAGAATGTGTTACTGAGCTGAACATGTCTTATGAAATGTTTTAAATTACTTGAAACCTAAGGAAACTTGCACGTTTTAATTCAAACACCTTTTAATCTCAGTACCTGGTCCCTTCCTTCCTTTCAACTTTATTTGTATTTAACTCCTCTTTGTTTCACAACAATGACTTCATCATGTGTCCTTCCCAAGTGAAAGAGTTATGTCTGTGGAGGAGGATAGGAGTAAGTGAACGGAGTTTTTACTTTGAGGTGTTACCATCACATCGTGTGGTTAAAGACAGCTTCTTAAAAATATCTGAGGGAATATAATTTCTTTAACTAATGTATGCATTTCTACATGTCTACTGACATGTCTACTTCTTCCCAATGAATACAGATGGAAATAGGCAAAGGCTCTTGTTCTCTGACATGCAAATGAGTTATGTGCCTAGATCAGGGACTCTCAGGCCATGGTTTCACAAATTTCACAGTTGAAGTGTCCTGGTCTCCTAACAGCAGTTGCTTGAAATCACAGAATCACAGAACTGTAGAATCACTAGGTTGGAAAAGACCTTTAAGATCATCAAGTTCAACCTCTCCTAAGCCATATACCTGAGCACCACATCTACCCATCTTTTAAATACATCCAGGGACAGTGACTCAACCACCTCCTGGGCATCCTCTTCCATATCCCAACAACTCTTTCAGGGAAGAATTTCTTCCTAATATCTAATCTGAACCTGCCCTGGCACAGATGTTTGAGGCCATTTCCCCTTGTCCTATCATCTGTCACTCGGCAGAAGAAACCATCACTATATCTCTACATCCTCCTTTCAGGTAATTGTTGGCAGTGATAAGGTCTCCCCAGTCTACTCTTTCCAGACTAAACATCCCCAGCTACCTCAGCCGCTCCTCATAAGATTTGCATGAAAGATCTTTTCACCAACCTGGTTGCCCTTCTCTGAACATGATCCAGGACCTTGATGTCCTTCTTGTAGTGAGGGGCCCAGAACTGGACACACTACTTGAGGTGTGGCCTCACCAAAAGGTCTCCCCTCAACCTCCTCTTCTCCAGAGCCTCATTCTCCTCTTCTCCAGGAAAGAGTCCAAGTTGTTAAATTGTGTGATTTAAATATGTATATACTCTTGGAGAGTTTTCCAGGCACCTTTGAAATTAAGCAGAGAATCTTAAAGAGATTCTCTGCTTAATTTCAAAGAATCTTAAGAGTATGTATATACTCTTGGAGAGTATACTCCAAGAGTATATACATATAAATATGTATATACTCTTGGAGAGTTTTCCAGGCACCTTTGAAATTAAAGAGATCTTTGAAATCTTAAAGAGATTCTCTGCTGATTTGACCTGTGAATCATAAGAAACAATGCAGTTTTAGTAGAACCTGTGCAATATACCAAAAAAAAAAAAAAAAAAAAGAATGAGTCTCAAGCCATGAAAAGTAAATTTCAAAAAAATTGAATTTTGAATCTCAGATGTTTAAAAAAAAAAAAAAGTTGCTCTGTTTGGGACTACTATAGGGGGAAATTACCATTAATGTCCCCGTCAAATACAACATACACAGTCAAACCTGTGAAATTTCCTTGAGTTCAAGCTGGTTATCTCACAAATCTGTGCAGAGCTCTGGTGAATAATTTATACCAGGCTTGAGGTGACAAGTTAAACACGCCCATTTTGTCTAAAGTGCTATGAAGGCATCAAGATGGAGCCAAGCTGCAGGGTGAGTAGAGCTCGGCTGATGGGAATCTGAACATGTCGAGAAGGGGGATGCTGCTGTAAAGAAAATGAAATGTAATGAGATACTTTTTCATGCATAATTCATGGGTGAAAACATGACTGCATAAAAAGCCATGGATTTTAACAAGGCAGGGCTGCAATCATACACATTATCTTCCCAGAGGAACTTTATATAATATTGGTCAAAAAGAGAGGATTCTGAATACCAGTACAAAATAAAGCTGACATGTTTTCAAATGCAGTAGAATTTACTTTAATGTACAGTGGCTGTAAAGGAAACAATTTATATTTACACCTCAAAATACTTCCTAGGAAAAAAAAATTACTTTAAAACACATCCCTGTATTTCCTAGCTTAAAGAAAACAACAAGATGAGGAATGAGAAAAATACCTCATATGGATAAAAAAATATAATCTAAAATGCATAAGCAGTATTTTGGTGACTGTGTTTTTAGGATTGTGCTTTGAAATCTTTTGCAAGCATTTTTACTTTTTAGAAGCAAAACTTTTGATAGGAATGACTGCTGTGATCAGGCTTTTAAAAAGATAAAATGTTAGCTATTGTGACCATAAAATTTAATTTGGTTGTGTTTGCAAAAGCAAATACTGTAATTCAGCTTTCAAGAATAGTTTAGTGGCTAGCACATGACTGTTTGAAATGGTGTTTAACGCTTGGGGTATTTAGTTGAAGGGATTAAAAATGGAATGTTGATTAAAGCTTGGGATGTCTTAAATTTATCACCACAAAATCCTAATGACAGACTTAGCTGGAAGGAACAGGGGTGCCTCCTTTAGCTGTTCACTTAGGAGCAGATCACATAAAGAACAAGTCATAGGGAGTTTCAGAATCACACAACTGAACAAATCTGTGAAGGTATTTGTTTTGTTTACACCACACAATCTCAATATTTGTAAGGAAAGTAAATAGCCATTTTGCATCCAGTTATGATTTTATAGTCCTGACAGCTGGGTGAAGAATGCATTAAGAGTTCAAAGTGATTGATGTTTCAAAGTGTTCCCCTTCCATAAGAGTTGTTTTTTTTTCTCTCCTTTCAGTTGTATGGTATAGGAGGCAGAGAAACATGAGGAGGAGTGGGTTGAGTTGGTACAGTCTCTAAACAGTCTCTAAACAAATTTAAATCAAATTATGTCATTAACCCCTAATGACAGGGACTGCAAATTCCTTTGGGTTTTGAAAGTATAAAAATAAGCATGGTCTCTTTTTGAGCTAGGCAATAATTTAATATCTGATTATAGAATGTTATCATTTCCCAGCTTTTATAGCAATTCAGGCTAGAAGAAACACATAGCTTCCCTTTGCTTTCTCAGACTAGCAATATAATAGTGTTTTCATCTATGATCTCTAACTGTGCTCCTTCACAAAAGGCTTTCCTTAAGTTGTCTATTGTCTGCATTTTTAATTTTTCTTAATGTCATCTCAATAGAAAACACCGCTCCTCTGCAGCTTTTACAGGCATTGCTTAGCCTTTAAAGAGCATGACAATGATTTGTCTCACAGTATGCCTTAGCAAAATCTGATTATCTATTGGTTTAATACAGGACTGACTTGTCATACCTGCTCATCCCCCATGTAGAAGACTTTAGAACTTGAGCTCATCCTGGTCTTTGAATAGCTAATTTTCTGTAATAGTTTCACTGCTTTTATTAATTCCATGAAAGGAGAAAGGGGACATGAGGATCCCACGATTCAAGCTGAGACTATCTCTCAGCTCCTCTTGTAGGAATGGCAAAGGAATTATTTCCATCTGCCCCCCTCTACACTCTGTTCATACGATCCCACTGGTTCTGGATTTTGATGATTGCGTAGCCTCACTGCCAGAGCCATTTCCAAGCACAGAAGGGGTTTGTTTGCTTAGATATCTTTTCTCCAAGGGAAGTTCTCCTGTCTTCTACCAGACTGAAATGGGTAGCCGAATACCTGGAAATATAAAACATCTGAAATGGTAATCAAATGGTAACATCATTAAAATCCTACTCTAGGGAACACTTAAGGCTGAGTAGTTAGGAAGATGCAGCTAAGGTGAGCCCACAAAATTGGGGGTTGCCTTACATTTTTTTTTTTCTTCTTAACTTTGAAGAGAGCCTCTTGAAGGTTATGTGATGGGATTGTGCAGCATCAGGGACTCCATGGTGCTGTATCAGTGAACTCTGCTTTCAGCCTTAGTGTCTTGAACATAAGCTTCCGTCTTGACCTACAGGAAAATATTACTTGTTCAATCTCCCAGGGCACTGGAATACATGATAGAAACACCTAAAAGTCTGACTAGCAATCTTCAGAAGAAAAAGCAGAAAAAAAACTTCTCAGAATAAACCAGCAAGACAAATATTAGTATGGGCCACAGTACTATAGCAGAGTTATGGGAAAAAGGACATCAAACGCCTGTCAGGAAGCATATCATTTCATGCCAGGGTCATTAACTAATGATTTCTGAAGCAGTTTAAATATTCCAGTCAGTTGGACAAGCTGTGGAAAAAGCTGTAACCCGGGAGACAAAAATCCTTAATTCTGACACTATTTCGAAAACTGATTGCTCTGTGGGTTTTGGCAGAGTACTTAAACTCTTCACTTCTATCTCTAAAATAGTAGTGACAATAATAGTGGGAATGGTAATAATATTTTAAATGAGGTTGAATTTTAAATTTTTACTAAACTATTTTATATATGGTATACATTTTAAGGTGTATGGTATAGATGTTAATATGCTTCTGGTCCTTGAAATTAGGCCTTGCTGTGAATTCATGCTCAGAGTTGTGTCTTCTGAAATAAATATTTATCAGGCTTAGTCATTGACAGTATATTAACACAAAAATTGTACAACATGTTAGGCCTGTCAGAAGGCTGGAGGTAGAAGAAAAGAAGGTTTCTTTTAGCACAAATCATCACCAAGGTTACTAAGAATATTCACATCATACATATTCTACACTCTTGCTTTTAAAGATGTGAAAATGAGGCATAGACAGTAGTGTTTTAATTTAGATAATAATTTTCTATCTTTGGCAGTAAAATAATAGATCTGAAGAAAAAGACTCCTATCGATGCATTTTCCTTCAAAATGGCACTTATAAAATGAAGTGATAAAGACAAACCATGCTATATTTACCCATACCTATAGTGTTGTAAGGTCATAGGTGAAGTGCTATCAACGCTAGGGATGAAAAGGAAGCAGGAACAAAAGTGCAAGTGAGAAATTTCATACCTTATGTGCTAGTCAGAGTTCAAAGCAACTGATATGTGATAGTGGTCTTTCCTTCTTTTCTTGCTCTTTGGGGCCCAAAAACCCAACTTGGAAACTGCCTCATTACTGGGCACAATGTTCACAGACATGCAGCAGTCTTCTTCCTTCCTGTCCTTCCTCCAGCCTCAAAAGCCCTTTTTCAGGTATGTATGTTTGATTCTAGTGATTTATTTTAATGTCACAGTAAAGTATTTGGGGAAAAGCAATAACTTCATATCTCTTTATTCTTATCCTGTACACTGTAAGCAAGTCTTGTCTTCTGGAGAAGAGGATGCCAGGTCCCTGTTTACCTCTCCAGTATTTAGNTTTTTTTTTTTTTTGACATGGTGGCAGAAAGAGAAGCAATAGAATGTAGGATCCATCAGTTTCTTTGGTATGGAACTTCTTGATAGCTTTATGTTAGCAAAGGCTGTAGTTTTAGCTGTCAAATCGGGAGATGGAATGATGCTGCAGCCAAAGTGACATAGGTGTCTTGATCCCACATTGCACATAGCAGTAGGGGCAGAGTGATGTTTTGGTGTCTCTTCCATTCTTATTTGCTGAGATTCTGTGTGATTTAAGCATCTGCAATACATCTGAACCATCTTCTAGCTGTCTAATTCATGTACCAGAAATCACGGCTGTGAGAGCAGGAAGCTGTTTGTGGGCTTGCGTGAGGTAACAGAACAGTTGTGCTGGGCCTAGTGCTGTCAGTATGATTGTGCTGTTAGCCATGGCAGCAGATACGAGGTTAGATTAGACAGATGTAATCAAAGGGGAACTGTGTTGCTGGTTTATGGTTCAGCATGGCTAGGATAAAGTTTTATGAATGTCTGCAGTGAGACCCTACCATTCTTATTTAGTAGGAATCCCCAAAGGAGTTAATCCAAGACATGTGGTGCAGCTGTACAAATTCCCTACACAAAATATAGACAATGATGAACAGTGGCAAGATATTCTGAAGATCTTAAGATGACAACTTAGTCTATCTAACTTCAATACTCCAATTCTCCACTGACCTTTGAGGTAATATAGATACTTGCCTCAGAGAGTTTACTGAGAAACAGATCTTTCAGAAAAGAAGTCAACAATACATAACTGATAGTATGTTAGATCCACTCAGGATCTGAAGTTTTTAAGGGATGGGTATGGTATCATTCACTTACAGGGTGTGCCTGGTGCAGCAAAAAGAGGGAAGGGCCATAAACTGATTTTCTGTGATCTGCCATAGTTCCAGGACTACGTGTCTTACCCTCACCTGCAGTGAAGCCTATGCCAGTAGTTGCTCCTGGGAAACACTTCATCTTTTTCTTCACCAGCTTTTCTCATTGAATATTCATGAAATTGGTCAACCTCAAGACACAACAAAACAAATCTTAATTACCGAATGCTTTTGGTTGGTTTTGTTTTTCTTTATTTTTGCTCCATGTGGTCCATAAACAGATTTTGTGAGAAAATGTATTGCAGGATCTTCTTGCATAAGCATACCCAGGAATACTTGAGATGCATAATAACTCTCAGTATTAGCTGTATAAGTTGGTTTGTGGTGGCGAATTGAACAATGTCAGGCCTTAATGCTTGGACAAATCCTGTCTGTGAGAGAGGTCCTTGACCTAGGATCTTTTATGTTTGGACCACATTTCATCTACTGGGTCAGGATTTCAGATTTGACTACACATGTAAAAGGGAACCTTGATCAAATATGATCCTAATTATTAAAAATATAAACCAAGTCCTATTTCAAACTGTAGTGTTACATATCTTGAGCCTGATTGTGCCCTCAAGCTACTAGCAGAAATCCAGGTGAAGTCTCCTGACAGCTTTCATGCATATCAAGGGCACAATGTAGTGTTGAGATTTAGACTTTTAGATAAAGGACTTTTTCACTGACTGGATGGATTCAAATATGAGAATATAATAAATTTAAACTACAGATAACTTACAATTTTGGGTTAGACATGATCATCAAAATGAAAGGCAAAGCAGAGATAAAGAGTTTATGTAGAAACTTTCTAGGTGTTAATACTCTGAGTTTGAAGGGGAAAATGGTGTCTGATCAATAACTGATATAATATGGTATTACTATGGTGGTGGCCATGTTACAGTTTTAGACAATGCTACATATATGGCCTTCACAGGGTGTCAGATGATTAAAAAAATAATCAAATGACAGCTAATGACTGAGTCAAATCCATGAGAAATGTCAATTTGTAAGGTGTGTTCCTCTGGAAAATGTATTTATCAGTATGATGTGCAGGAACAAGACATGTATGTCTCACAAGGTGATGTTTTGGAAATGATAGGAAATGTGATCCTTGCATACATAAACCAAAGGGCATGAAGGTAGCATTACATTTTCACATAGAATTAAACCCACCATATTTAGATGTATTGGGTTATGATAATTTCAGAAAAGTTCAGTAAGTCTATTAGACTAATTCATGTTGGAAAAAAACTTAGTCAATTTACTTTATCTGAAGAAGACGAATCTTGATGACAGTGTCTTAAGAAAGTAGAATATTTTTTATACCAAATTTAATTTAATAATAAATTTAATTTAGAAGAAAAATAAGGGGGTTTTGCTGTCAGAGGCAGTAGTCTGATGCTAGGCAAATTCAGCCATGAAGTGCACATTTGTAGCAGTGAGAGTAATGAACCATTACAACAATTTACCTATGAAAGCAATGGATTTTCTATCACCCAAAATCTCTAGATTAAAACTGCATGTCTTTTCAGAAGATATACTATAGCTCCAATAGAAGTTATGGGTTTGATTGAGAAATTACTGATTGATGTCTATGTCCTTTGCTATAGTGAAAGTTCAGGCCAGATGACAGTAATGGCCTCTTACAGACTTGAAAACTAAGAATCTAAGCTGTGGCTTTGCCTAACGATAAACACACTAAAAACAGTGCAGTCCCCTTAGCACTCTCCCTGACTTCACTGCCTAAAAGCACAGATGACCCAAAAGATATAAAATATTACATCTTTAAAATATCTAAACCAAACTTTACTGCAATATTAAGAACTAATTGATTTTAAGGGAACTGCCACAATGCAGTTGGTAAAAATAAGGCAAACCTTGTTTTTGCAAATTTTGAACAAAACTCTGATCATTAAATCTGTCTTTCTCTCACACACACACTTCCTCTGGCATGTCTCAAACCCAAATAATCAATGATTAAAGTTTTGGTGGAATTTTTGTTTGTTTTATTTTCATATTAATCATTTTTTAAAAAAATAGTATTAATGTAAATAACTTCAGGTCACTCACACAAAGCAGTTTTTTAATAGCCCTATCTCTCAGGTTGTTTTAGTCATTCTGTTGAATGTTTCATAAATTTTTGTACTGTGCTTTCCACTTACATGCTTGCTTGAACAAGCACCTTTCAGGGTATTTTCATACTTATACAATATTTGTGGCAACAAACCTTCTTTTCTTAGATTATAATATAATCCAACACACAAACAAGAGGCACCTAGGAAAGTTACGTTCCTGCTGCCTGAAAACTATAGCTGAGTTTTCATCCATTTACTTGATCATCCTAGTTATATTGCATATTTAAAGTAATGATTTAGTGTCCTGGCTTCAGCTAGGATAGAGTTAATTTTGTTCCAGCAGCCTGTGGAACGCTGTGTTTGGGAGTTAGGATGAGAGCAGCGCTGATAATACCCCGATGTTTCTAGTTGTTGCCAAGCAGTCAAGGACTTCTGGGTTATTCATAACAAGAAGGTGGGGGGCACCCAGGAAGCTGGGAGTGGATACTGCCAGGACAGGTGATCCAAACCAGCCAAAGAGAGTATTCCATGGCGGTTACGTCATGCTCAATGTAAAAGGTGGTCGGTGGGGATGGGATGGGCACAGCTTCAGGACATGTGGCTTCAGGACGTGAGGCTTTGGGGATGATGGTTTCCAGGATGGCTCTAAGCTGTAAGGCCTGAGGTACTCAGTTTGGTGAGAGATTGTATCCTGTAAAATCACCTTTATATTTTTTATTATAAAGTCCTATCATTGTTACCTCTCTACTGTCCCAGTAAACTGTCCTTACCCCATCCTGTGAGGTTTGTTTTTCTTTGTTGGTTTTCCTTTCTATCTTTTCACCTCCAGCATATTAGAGAGAGTGGCTGTGTGATGTTCGGCTCTGGCTGGGGTGAAACCATGACATTTTAGTTGTATTTCTTGTTATTACTTGTATAAGTTATATTACTTCTAGACCTAATTTTATAGCTTTCCCTAGTCCTTTTATAGCTTTAGTCTTTGCCACTTGACCAATCTATTGGTATCTACAGTTGAAAGGATTACATACTAAAGTAAAAGATTTTTTTTTTATTTTAATCATTTCTTGGGCTTAAGTTCTACCATACTAACCACACAGGGAAATTAGAATAAGCTATTAGAAAATGAAGGCTTTAATTCATACATAAAGACTGAACACATCATTTCCAGGGTATTCTTGCATATTTCATTTTAATCTGCAGAGTGCACTTCTTTTTTCTCCATTGTACAGTGTTGGATACTGGATGAGATTCATTATCCTTCTTCTCCCCTGGGTACAAGCAGCACTTTCTCTGTGACCCAGATAACAAAAAGTCCAAATCCAAAACATGGGGTGATACCTAGACAATCAGAAGGGGCATAGGCATAGATGTCTAACTTTCTCAGTATCTATGTATTATTGAGTACAACAGATATGAGAAAAAATATTCCCTTGAATAGAAAGAGGATATGTATCTTGTAGGTTTAAAGAACTATTTTTACATGGCTGTTCAATTAAAGGAAGTCTTCATTCTAAAAATGAGTAAATATATTCATTTAGCTCTCTTGAAGAATGTTGTTATGAGTGCTCTCGAGAAAGGAAAAAACCCACAGGCCAGGTTCATTTGGTCTCAGCAATTGTCTTCTGAGATTTCACCATGGTGGTAGAACAGACGTATTTTGGAGAGCCTAGGACCTCAATTTTATAGTGGAAATTTTATGAACCAGAGCAGAACACAGAACTTTGTTCATCAGTCTATTCATACTGGATGTAAACTTAGTATTAGTGAATTTATTTAACAAATACCATATATTGATTGTTTTAGTCAGAGTGGACATATGTGAACAGTAAATCTAGGATCAAGACGGTAAAGGGTTGTTGTTGTTAATAATATTTATTCTTTTTTATAAGAGAATTGAATGGTTAGTGGGGGCTGGTTTTTTGGGGGTTTTTTTGTTTGTTTTTTGTTTTTAATTTTCCTTCTGGAATACATTTAAATAATTCAAAACATAAATGGGAAGGATTCTACAATATTAATCTAAGCACAAGTTAACTATTTTTATCACCAGTTTATAAAATGAGACAGGCAAGAGATAGAAGCTAAGAGAAAGTTGCACAAATACAAAGGCTGGAAAATCAAGGTAAAAATGAGATATTCTGAAGATCATAATTTTCACATCCCCTTCATTCCTCCCACCCATTAAAAAGAAGTAAAAAACAAACAGAAAAAGCAAGCAGGTGAATGTTTAAGATTAGGCAAAGTACTGACAGTATATACACAGAAGCTGCTAACTTTAGATTTTAGAAAAAAATAAATAATAATTCGTCTTTCTTCTAATTACCTGGGATATAAACTTGTAACTTTCTAAAAGTTTCCAGGTTCTTGAATTTAAACACTTTGCAAATGTGTGAGGGAGTTCAGGTCATTATGCTCCTAGCGGGTTAATACTTCATGTTGTTACATGATATGTTGTTACAGCACAACCAGAAATAACTTTTTGAAGGAAAAAACGATTTGTAGATACCTGTAGCAGTAAAGTAACATTAACATATCTGGAACTGATGAAGTAGTGGATTATATAGAATAAAAATAAGCAGAACCATTTCTAATGCTTGAAGAATCATTAGATCTTTTCTGTTGCTGATCCTTTCCTTCTTAGTGCTATGCAGCATTAGAAGTAAAATGATAAATGAAAATATTACATTATTTTCTAATTCTGGAAACAATAATCTATGTTAAAAGCATTTAACACTTTCTTTTATATTTGAGGGTAGGATAATCTTGAAAAATGAAGAAATTCCTTGCCGTTAACCTTTGAGTTATTAATGTTATTGTTATCAAAAAGACAAGAGGGGAAGAGAATAATATGTATGTTATGCACGTAAAGACTCAAAGGAAATATATAAGTTTGACAAGGAACTGAAGAAAAAAAAATTTCTTCTTTGAACTGTCACTTTTTTTTTGGTTTAAAGAATTTTCCAGTGACCTGGAAATGCACAAGATGCTGGAGTTGAGACTTTTAAAGTTTTACCACACAGTACATAGATCTGCATGATCTCCATGTGGTTTAAATCAGACTCTAAACTTGCAGCTGAACCCAAGAACATTTCTCAACTCACCCATCATAGGTTTTATAACGCTTCATCACAAGCTTGACAGAGCATTGTTTTACTACTTTGGGAGCTTTTAGGTAGGCAAGAGATAACAACAGAACTGGAGAGCTGCCAGATATTTCCAAAATTGTATATGGTAGCAGTAACTTGTCCCTGGCAATATGTGAATTACTGTATTGTCTAGCTATTAAGCAATGCCAGGCATTGCTCATGCTGTGTATATCAAAGTCAGTCAAGTACTCTGTCATCTAGTAATTTCTTTTTCAGCCTTATGTTTAGTGCCAATTGCAGTAGATGCTTAAGCAGAGTATTGCTATTTCATGGAAGTTTCTACCAGAGCAAACCTTCAGCTTTTCAAAATGATTTATAAGTTAAGTCCCAGACCACCTTAGTGAAAAGTTGAGTATTTAGATCTCAGCTTGAAGCGTATTTAAATCTTGACCTGCAAGGGCTTATTTGTATGGGATTCATGGCTCTCTGTTTCAAGTTTTTTTGCCAAATTTATCAGGAAGTACCTTGCAGCTTTCACCAGTGTCATTACTGGCACTGACACACCTTTGGTAGCTTCATGTGAAGATGGGTGTTAATTTTTCTTGGGAAATTGGACAGTTTGTTTTTTAATTGATTCACCACTGTGTACAAAACAAGGCAAATGTTTTCCGCACTTTCTTGCACATGGTGCATAATTTTGTGGTCTGTGGTGATCTTTCTGTCCCTAGATAATTGTTTCCACAGCCTGGTTCTGACTCCTGTGACTTCTTTTTTTTTTTACCCAGAGAATGTTGTTATGGCCACTCTCAGCCATCTTGAGCTTTAAAAAGTCATGTGCCAAGGTAATAGAGGTGAGGCTTAAGCCTCAGTTCAGCAATCTGATACACCAATATCAGAGAGCAGAGATTAGATTCAGAGGTGTCAGCAAATAGTACTGCAGCATTTGGCACTGATGAAAGCCCCTAAGGGCATGTGGTTTTGCACCAAGTGGTTCTGAACTGCTATAAGCTGAATGTGGGCCTGAGATCATGTTATCCTCTTTTGCAACGGCATGAAGCCTCTAAGGCCTTCTCTCAGAATGAGTAGAAATGCTTAATAATAGATGCCGCTATTGAGATTTAAATATTAATGTGTCTATACATACATATTCTCAGACTGTTTTGTATAAGAACATTGTCTTTTATTAACTCACTGAGCTGTTGGAGTGGAAGTGAGTGCTCTTATGGTGAAGTAATGTGTCTGTGAAGCTCTGTTACTGTTTATCCTTTTTTTTTATGCAAATGGTTTTATCTATCCTTGCTCAGGTTTATCATCTGTCATTAGGAATCAATTTTCCCCTTAGAATTACAACAAAAACCAAAAACTGGTGGAAAGCTTTTTTTTTTTTTATTGGAAAGAAATATGTAAGAATTTTTAAAGGTGTGTTTAACTTGTTAGAGGACCTGATTTTCCCCAAAATAATTTTATTTATATTAAGACAGTGTTGTGTTTTTTTGGTACTTAACGCTTAGTAGAGCTTCAGAGCAGGAATATTAGATTCTCCACAAAACTATACGTTTTAAAGTGCTTTGACTAAAGTAATTGTTAGATGTTCCCTGACTAGCTAATGACTACATATTTGAATTGATATTATGGGATGGTCCCTTCAGAGAGAACCTCATACTGTTTCCTGTCAGCATGAGTCAGTTTGCCTGCTGATGTCAAGTGCTAAAGGCAATTCAGAGTGTTCAAGAATAAAGTCTGATTAGTTGACACTGAGGTGTACATGGCAAATAAAACACTAAGTGTGAGCTAATAATCCAAATGGTTCCTTAAAAAGAAGCATTAAGACACCACAAAGTAATTTTTCATAAATAAAAGTCAAGTGGATATATGTTTTCCAGATTGCTATGTGGGATCTTAAAATACACATAGAGAAAATTCTGTTTGTGTTCTCATTGCAGAGGTCTAGTTGTGAGAGAGGAGGAAAATACAGTGGAGAAGAAATTACAGAATCACAGAATGTTAGGAGTTGGAAGGGACCTCGAAAGATCTTCTAGTCCAATCCCCCTGCCCAAGCAAGATCACCTAGATTAAATCACACAGGAATGTGTCCAGGTTGGTCTTGAATGTCTCCAGAGAAGGAGACTCCACAACCTCTCTGGACAGCCTGTTCCAGTGATCTGTCACCCTCACAGTGAAAAAGTTTTTCTTCCATTCAGACAGAATTTCATGCTCCAGCTTGACCCCATTGCTCCTTGTCCTATCACTGGCCATCACTGAGAAAAGCCTAGCTTCATCCTCCTTACACTCACCCTTAACATATTAACATTAATGAGATCACTGCTCAGTCTCCTCTTCTCCAAGCTAAAGAGATCCAGCTCCTTCAGCCTGTCCTCATAAGGAAGGTGCTCAACTCCCTTAATCATCTTGGTGGCCCTGTACGGGACTCTTTCACAGAGTTCTATGTCCTTCTTGAACCAAGGGGTTCAGAACTGGACACAATATGCCATGTGCGGTCTCACCAGGACAGAGTAGAGGAGGGGAAGGGACCCCTAGGTCCCTCTCACCTACACTACTCTCCAACAGGCCAGGCCCAAACCTATACTGGTACCCTGGATTGCTCCTCTCCAGATGCAAGACCCTACACTTGCCCTTGTTAAATCTCATTAAATTTCTCCCTGCCCAGCTCTCCAGCCTGTCTAAACCTTGTTGAATGGCAGCACAACCTTCTGGTGTGTCAGCCATCCCTCCCAGCTTTGTGTCATCAGCAAACATGCTGACTGTGAACTCTATTCTCTCATCCAGGTCATCAGTGATTTATTGAACAGTACTGGTCCCAGTAATGACCCATGAGGGACTCCTCTAGATAAAATTTTTTCATGTTTTACTCTAGTTTGAAAGTTTGTAGAAATTAATTTTCTCCTCATGTATTTATTATATCCCATGCATTACCAGGCATAAAATATTACTTTTCTAATTAAATTCCTATTTAAGGAATTTTCCAACAAACTCTTCGGAATGCAGATTGAAAAACTGAGAATGTTTCTTCTGATGAATTCTAGGATGCAGTTGGCTTTCTGGGCTGCAGGCATTCATTGCCAGCTCATGTTGAGCTTTTCATCAAGCAACACACCCATGTCTTTCTCCTCAAGGATACTCTCAAACTTTCTCTGCCCAGCCTGTAGTTGTGCTTGGGATTTCCCTGACCCATGTGCAGGATCTTGCACTTGACCTAACTGAACTTCACGTGGTTCGCATGGACCCACCTCTCCGTCCTGTCAAGATCCCTTTGGATGGCATCCCTCCCCTCTAGTATGTCAACTGCAGCGTGCAGCTTGGTGTTGGCAGCAAACTTGCTGAGGTTGCACTCAATCCCACTGACAAAGATGTTAAACATCTATCTATCTATCTATCTATCTATCTATCTATCTATCTATCTATCTATCATCTCATACCTTAGCCTCGTTTACCACTATGTCCTTGGGGAATTGAAAGCTACAGTAAAAAGTTGAGTTGCCATTACTGCATTGCCTGCATAACTATCTATTGAAATATCAGACAATTATTAAAAATTGTCCAGTCCATGTCTCAGAAGGTCTGAGATCATCAGCAGTATTGTCCTGGACTGTCATAATGTCCTGACCTTAGAATACAGCACAATGTCACCTTTTAACCTAACATGTTCCCACAAGCACACAAAGAGGAAGAAAAAGCTTAGAAGTAGGAAACACTATGGCAGTCGCTCTACTATCTCAATGAAGCAAGAGAGAAACAATCTATTAGCTATAGGTATGTTTGTTTTTTTTTTTTCTTTATGGTCAGATGCACTCATGATAGGGCATAGTGGGATCCTATAGTGGAATTTGGTTAGCAAATAATAGGACGAGAAGAAAAGGTTGCAAACTGCATCGGGAGATTTAGGTTAGACATCAGGAAACATTTCTTAACTGAAAGGGTAGTCAAGTATCAGAACAGGCTGCCCAAGTAGGTGGTGGAGTCACCATCCCTGGAGGTATTTAAAAGGCGGGTAGATGAGGTGCTGAAGGACATGATCTAGAGGTGGGCTAGGCAGGGTTAGGCTGAGGTTGGAATCTATGATCTTAAAGGTCTCCCCCAACCCAAGTGATTCTATGATTCTAACAATACTAATTATAACGTTTTACTATATAAGGACCTATAGATTAAATAATACCCAGAATGCTTTAATGAATAAAAAGAAGATTTTAAGAATTTTTAATATTTAATGACAAAGTTTAATAACTAGAAAGAGGGAAAAATTGAAAGGATATGCAGAAAATATGGTTTTCAGTGTGATAATTCTTGTATGTTACTGTTTATCACTTCTGTGCTTTAATTTGAGTTGTTAAATCCATTAAGCAGGTTGAATTACATTAAATTTCTTAAGCATCGTTACAGTTGTCTCAGAGCTATTTGTCAGTTAGAGCATCTTCCACGAGAAGATGTGAACAGACTCCAGCAGAAAGTGTGCCCACTGGGCCTCAGATGAGAGGAGGGTCAGCCAGGACCATCAGAGGAGAAGAGGAAATGACATGCATCACAAATACCTTGTTTATTAACACCTTGTTTTTAACACCTTCCAATACTTGGAAGAAGGTAGTACAGGTTCTATCAACCTGATACTGAAGGAAACAACTTCCATTAAAGAGGGTTATTTTTAGTTAGATAAACATTTACCAAATTTTAAGTCTTCAGGATATTTTTTTTTTAATGCTAAATATCCGGCTTTCATTCAATTATAATTTGTCTGCAAAATTTCTCCAAATTATTGTTGGTAGTGGTCAGACCCTATCTTGTCACTGCAGGACTGAATAAAAATATCCTAACAACTTGTTCCTGATTGCAGCAAACTACTATGTCACTGTGACTCAGAAGGGTAGAAAAAACAACTCTTCAGATATCTAATGTGCTAGCTTCCCAGAAACATGAAAAAGAAAAGAATCTATTAAGAATAAGGAAAAGGAGGGAATGAAAAAAATGGGATTTGAGGATGATAATTAACTTTAAAAAATATCAAAAGAAGAGTTTGGAAGAGCCAAAAAAGTGACAGTTTTCCTGGAAAGAGAAAACCCAAGCTGGGGCTAGTGTGTCAGATAACAAGTTGATGTCCTTTCTGAAGGCAGGAACCCTGCAACGTAACCTAATCTGGAAGGAAAGTTGGTCAAGACCTTTAAGTTGAAAAATTAGGGAAAGAAATTGCTCACTGGACCACAAAGTGCAGTCCATGACTGTGAGACACAGCAAAGCACGTAGTGCTTATGAAGTAGAGGCTGGTAATACACTGCTGCTGGTGGTTACATAGGTTTGGTCGAATGGCAGAAGAGAGTGCTGATGGCATCTGAAAACTCTCACTGTGCTGACGATCTGTGTGCACACTAACACAACATAAATTTCTGGTTGGAAATTGCATTCCTTTACCAAAAAAATACAAAGATGTTTTTATCGTCACAACATTAACAGGAATGCCAGAGTTCAATTAGCCTATAAAACAGCATTTCCAATATTTCTAGTCTTTCATGTGTTGCCATTTACAACCTTAAAATTAATTGAGGGATGTGTGTATGTGAGTTTGTAGGTGAATGCAGACAATATAGGCCACAGAAGAAGAGACACGTTTCATGCTTGTGTAGCCTTCACATAGCAGTCAGTGCCAAAGTTAGAGTCTAATTATCCAGGAGTGACATACAGTTGCCTTCGCCGAAGACTATTAACTTCCTTCCATAGATCTGTCCTGTTCCTGAACACTTACTTACAACATAATCTTGATTTGTTCCTAAAGCCTGGTAAATCCTGATCTCTCAACGAGGCAAAGAGTGTCTGTGAAAGGAAAAGTATATGACTGTGAAGCTAACTAAAGACTTTAGTGTCAGTATTGGATAACTGTTAATTTGAACATATTATTTTCTTAATGCAGGTTTTTTGTTAGTATTACCTTACAGGCTAGGAAGGAAAACATATAAGTGTATTGATTGATGATAGATATTTTTACAATGAACTTCCTGTGTTACTTATGCTTTCTTTTCATTACAATGAAGACTGATTTTATGAAGACAGAAATCCTGGCTTTTGGAATTTCTTGTTGTATCATTCCTGGTCTAGAAAAGAAAATGAAGAAACCATTATTCCATATTTTTGATTCTTCCAAGGTATCACAATCTTTTCACAGATAGACTGATTGTCAACCCATATGCATATATTTGAGGAGTTACCTATAAATTATTTTCTTGCATTATTAATCATATCTGTTTTATTATACAATGACTGCTACAACTGGTTCCACCTACATCTGTATAAAAGCATGAAAGATTTTAGTAATGCAGATTTTGCTGTCTGCTTTAGCAACCTATATTTAACGCTTTAAGGATTAGTAGCATGATATGACAAGTGCTTTTCGCTGTTTCTTTGTTATAGCATGCCTGCCTGTAGGTCCATAACTTTCCTATAGAACTTCCCTTCCCACCCTCTTGTCAAATGAAGCAGGGATTGTTATTGGGCAGTATTATTTGCTCTTCTACAGTTTTCTGCATACTTCTTTTATTTTTTTTTCAGCAACGTAAAATTTAAACCATTAAAAAAAAAGTAAAGATTATCAGTAAATTTTAAAATCAGTATTATCACATCAGATGTTTCATCGTGGATAGTTTTACTCTGAAATTAAATTATTTCTGCCAGTAAAATGATTCTTTAGGGTGTTGCTATATATGAACTTTGTTCAAAAGTGAGAATAAGAGTAGAGGAATAAGAGAGCATACAATTACATTTTCTGCATATACTTAACATACAGGGATGTTTAACTCTTGACATAACTTGAAAAAAAGCTACAAGAAGTTAAATAGGGCCCTTTCACTCATCCTTGGGATGAACCATATACACACAGCTAGTGAAGTAAATCTACTGATTGGTTACATAGCAAACTATGAAGAAACAGTCACCGCATTTAGCTTTATGTGTCTACATTCTACTAAAAGTTACAACAGATTTCAAGTGCAGGATCCATGGAAATTATAATTTATTTCAGTTGCTTTTATGTTATTCACTATGTCAACTTACTAAACCATTAAGAAAAATACCGACTTTTCTAAGGGTAGAAAACAACTCTCAAACTCACTTTGTTCTTAGAGAAGGGTATGGTAGGAAGAAAAAAGGAGAAACTCAAAATTAACTAGAAGCAATAAATGCTGAATCTTTATGTAGGGTTTTGAGAAGAGCTGTCTGAGCACCTTTTGTTTGTTTGTGTATTTTCCCTAATGAGTGGACTGAAGTGTATGGTAAGAAGTGAAGGCACTGTGCTTTGTTCTGCTCACTACACAGAGATTATTCTGGTTCTCCATCATGATATTAATCAAGTGAAGATCATGGTGTAGTTCATTTCCACAGAATGGAAGCAGATGTAAAGCCTCCAGAGCAGGAGTCTTGCTACCTAGAGATTTATCTATGCCTCAGGAGTAGGGCTGTGTAGCATGCACTGATTTTAAGTGTAAAAGTGGCAGTGTTCCTTTCAGGATGATTGTTTTGTGGTTTAAAAGTTAGGCAAATCCTTCACTATCATTTAGATTGAGGACAGGTGAATTCAGCAAGTAGTTAACTATTAATTTAGAACAGCATTTTTTTTTGGCAGTTTTTTAGTGTTTGTGTTTTGCAGGGAAGAAATGAAAGAATGCATTGTGCTTATTTTCTTACATTGTTGTCTTCCAAATATATTTTCTTAAAGAGCAACTACTAATACGTAATTATAGAAATCCCACTGAGCACAACTATAACCAACTCTTCACTGAAATATCTATTCTTAATTTTATTATTTGCAATATGAAGCTCTGTGGAAGTAAAAAACAAACCTTAATTAAAGATACATTATACAACAGCTTTTCCAGTTGAGCAGATTGAAGCTAAACCTTAATTCTCTTGCATCCTGTGAATACATATATAGAGTTTGATATGAAATGTCCAGCCACACTTTCCTCTGGGGAAATACTGTCATCTGAGCATTCTACAGTCAATAAAACTAAGAAGAGGGTGAGGCAAAAGAGAAAGTGGGAAGAGGAGGTGAGAGAAAGAAAAAAGAAAAGAAAGAAAGAAAAGAAAAGAAAAGAAAAGAAAAGAAAAGAAAAGAAAAGAAAAGAAAAGAAAAGAAAAGAAAAGAAAAGAAAAGAAAAGAAAAATATTTCCTGAAAAAAAAAAAATACAGAGCTTGAAAAAGAACAATAGACATAGAAACACTTTTTATACTATTTATTATATTTGTTAAGGACTAGATTTATCAGAGAACAGTTCAATACTGTGGGACTGGTTTGGTACTATGTCATTCAAAGGGATACAAGATTTTTTTTTTAGCAAGACTATGAATGATATGAAATCTCTCTCTTAAAATCTGCAGCTCATACTGTTATATCAACTGTACAGTTGTAGCAGAAGTTAAAGTAACTATAAACAGTAATGTTTCCAACTAATAATATCTTGAATAGTTTTTCTTTTTTCCTTTTTTATTTTTTTATCTTGTAATAGGTAAGTTCAGATCACCCCATAACCAGAGTGTAATGAAATTGTCAACATTTTCTTCATTTCTTCTTTTCCTGACAAATGGTGTGAACATATCACCTTTTTCTCTTAATGGAAAACCTAACTGGAATACATCAAAATGCTATTAGGTTTTTCATTTTCTACCACAATTTAATGCTGGGGAATGCATGCAACCTTCATCTGCGCACGACTGTAAAATATTCCCTGTCCCTGATAAAATGACTGCAATGGAAAATCAAGCAGAATTGTTCTCTGTTTTGTATTGCTATTCCTTTGTTACAGTCTCTCTCTGACTGTGTGTAGGAGGATTATCAGGGCTACACAAATACACATGGGTTATATTACCTAAAATGTGCTGAAAATGACTTAGGTAAAATGTTAACGTGAAAACATGATTAATTAAAAAGTCTCCATCTCCAACACTATTGTGCTACATACTGCATTTCTTAAAAAATAAAAACAGTGAAGCAAACAATGCATTTATCATAAGTTTCAGGAGGTGCTGATTTCAATATTACGTAGAAAATAGAGAAAAAGATCAAGTACTCTCATCCCAAGGGAAATATCTGTAACCTATTCGTTGTTTAATTCATTTTGTCATGAGCTAAACCAATAGTGAGATATAAAGTAAATCTAGGCTTGCATACATAAGTCAACACAGAGCCTAAAAATGAAATCCTTCATCTATAATATTACACCTTACAAGATCAAATCATGTTCCTTTTTTGAGGCAGTTTCTTTAAATGCAAGCAGAATTGGGCCCTCACATCATATCCCTCAGAAGGCAAATCCATGTCAGAATGCAAACCGGATTGTAATTGTAACCTCAGTACAAAATACATAAGTATGATATCAAATTTTCAATAACATGATGTGCTAAATACAATTGATACTTTTAAATTCTTAGCATCATTTATGTGTCTTAAAATTAAAAAAAGGAAAAATATTTGCCTATGCTGCAATTATTTTTGTCTCTGGTAGCAGATATAGTCAGTTTTCCAAGTCACATTATTGAAAGAACATCAATATTGCTAACTTGTTTTTGTCTGATGATAGCAATTGTTTTCTGATAATTAACTATGGTGATTTTATAAATGATAGTTGTGTGTGTATGTAGTTAAATATACATTTCAGACTAAGTCCTATTAATAGAAGTGAAGGAATCAATTAGGAAGCAACTTAAAACTTTTTATTTTGTATAATCTGAAAATGAATGCAAAAAGAAAACAAGTAACATTTTTCTTTTTTAAGCAATACATGATGTGCAGAAGAAAAAGATCTGGAGTGGCTGTTTCAACTTGAAAATAATATCAATGTATTTGGATTAATTTGTTGTAAACCCCAAAATTTCTGGAATTAAAATGAAAACAGCAAAATTGAATAAATGTTATTTTCTCCAAGCATCCTGTTTAAGTGTGTATTCATTCAGAAAAATAAATTTTGCTACGAAGGGAATATGGATAATAATAATAATAATAATAACAATAATAATGCCTTTTTGGCTAAGGCAGTGCTGATTTAAGGATGACTTCATAGCAGTGCTTCCTGTTGTCAGTTAGCAGCACCTAGATCTGGTCCACTGAGGCTGCAGGAGCAGATGTAGACAAGTGTCCTACCCTTCTCCAAGCTCATCAGCAGGCTGCAGCTATTGTCTCAACCAAAGACATTGTCAGCCCTTAGGAAAACCAGAGATCAATTGTAGAGGTCATTAGCTAGCACCTTTTGGTCTTGCTATAATAACATCCCGATTGCATACATGGCAATTTACATAGCATTACCCATTATGCTTTGTGCTGCAATTTTGCTTTTGGAGGTCACTCTAACTTGATTAACTCTCTCTTAAGAGTGCCTTTTCGAAGCATCAAAGCCCCACATTTACACATTTTACTCCATTCCTTGTTGGCAGCTTCTTTGAAACTAAGGTATTGCATTGAATTCTACCCAGAGTCATGAAAATAAAACCATAAAAAGAGTCCCTTTAAAAAGTAAGACCCAAAACATTCAATAACAAACCATCCAATTAAAATCAGTTAGGTGGCCTTGATAGGCTTAGAGCCTTTCTGAATTTGCAAACCTCAATAGCTATTTTTAATTGCTTTTTTTTTCCCCCGTATTATTTATTTGTTTTATCTGTAATTAGATACACAGGCTATCTGCAGCTCTTGTTCATTTTCTTCAGCATTAGCTGTTCACAGAGGATGTTCCTTCCACTAGGTATCTGTCAGAATTTGGGATTCTATACCCATTACCAAGATTGATAGCAGTTATCAAACCTCAAAAATACGCATGTGTTTTTTAAATATTAGCTGTCACGATGTGATTAGTTGTGTTGGATTGTACGCTTCAGAGAGTAGCACAGCACCCAGTGGGGCTCAGTTTTAAAGACGAACACACTGAACTTGATGGCAGAGCACAGGAGCAGCATAAACACCTAGACACAGGCAAAGAGGCACATAGGAGTGCACGTGCGCACACACACATACACACACACACACAGCTGGTTTTCAATATTTAATAGAAACCTATACAAAATTGCTCAACACCCTTATCTTTTGTTTTCCAACATGATTTAATTGCATAGGTAAAACAGAGATTTTGGTTTTACATCTGAAAGTCCAGATAAGATTTGCAAAAATTTTTATTAATTAGTTAAATGGAACATGCATAAAAGGTAAAACACTGCAGAAAAATGCAAAATACAGGAGAGAACAAGTACAAATAGACCTGCATTATAAAGGAGAGTGAAAGCAATCATGCTCTGTTATGCATTTTTCAGGATAGTGGTCCACCAAAGCATTAGTAGATGCCTGGAACATGTGATCCATAATACATCTCTGTAAAATCCTTTCTATTTTGGCATATTGGCTAATTCATTTTAGTTCTGAATAGATCTTATCCTTAATAAAAATCCCAAACAAACAACAGTCGGAAGTTCTTAACTGCCCCCCCCCTTTTTTTTTTAGTTTATTTTATAGCAAAAATGAGTGTCCTTAATGCTTTAGAGGCAACATTCATATGTGCACCCACATGTGTATAGCACCATTTTAGCCCATGAGTCCAGTGTTTCTTTTACACTCCTAAATAATCTCAAAACATTTTGCACATTCTTTTTCTGCAGAAATTTGCATATTAATACAGTCTAATTGGCTACTCTTATAGCCTTTAATGCTAACTGCAGCATTCAGATATCTTTAATAAAGAAGCAGTAGAACAGTTTTTGGCTCTTTAATGGGGACTTTAAAAGTATATAATTATCCCTTTGTGCATACAAACTAACAGAAACACTTTTATACTGACAGAGGATTGCTGCTATTATTTATTTTTTTATTCCTTTAAGAGGTAGTGGTGAAGAATTCACTTCTAGTGAGCTAAAATGTGGTATTTTAATTAAGTGGAAAACTAGAAAAGGGAAGCTTTTTGCAGAGGGGGCTCAATTGCTTCTTACAACCTTTCTGAAAAGGGCAGAGTGTTAAAACAAACCTCCCACTTTTATTTTCAAAAGGAAAAAAATCAGAAGCTAAAGATAATCTCTCCATTAGTATTATTAAAAGTGTTCAGCTTTCTTCATATGCTTTAGAAGCAGACAGACTTGTCATGAGCATCACATTTGCAAGCACTGTCACAGCTACTGAAGGCTCTGGTAAAAGCACAGAAGTGCGTTAACAGTAACTGCAAGAAGCCTTTGGGGAACAATAGGCTTACCTATACAGTGCCCAGCTATTCAAAAAAACAAGTTGCTTTATTATACTCCATACTCGCTTTAGTGCTCATATAGTGCTTGACCCAGCCTCATTTTTTGAAGTACTGTCACTAGTACTAAACACCTTTTTCATTCCCTTTGGGTTAGATAATTTGACTGTTACAGTATTCACCAAAATAACACTGAATCCAGCGTGCAACATCCAATATGTTCTACTGCTAGAGAGAGAAACCTTCCTTCAAAGGTTCCTTTTTTTTTTTCTCTGAACACACACACACACGTTTGATCATTTGTCTTCTTCTAAAAGAAAGAAAAATCTAAAAATTATTTAATTATCTTGACAGATACATGTTGACAATAATTACATATAAAAACCCGTTGGTATTAAGACAATAGCAAAAAGTAACTCAGGATTTGCAGAACAATTGTAATAGTGTCATTAGTGCCATAAAACTTCTCAAGCATGTCAGAATCACTCAGCAAGAACAATGTGGGACACTATTACAAAAGCCTTGTCTAACTAGGAAGTAATTTCTGTTTGGATTTCACTGTGTTGTTTTGGCAATTAATCTGCTCTAGGTTGGTTGCATTGTTGAATAAAAATACATTTTAACATGCTGTGTGCATGCTTTACATAGAGTGATGGAAAGTGGGCTAAATTTGCATGACCATACTTTGTCTGCTGTAATAAAGCCATGGCTGCAGCATAATCAAGCTGAATAAGTAATCAGCCAGGATAGTGTTTTCAGATCTTTTTTTCCTTAGGTCAAGTAAGTCCCTAACTGACATACTTTTATAGGATTAGGCAAGATCTAACTAGGTTTGGCATATAATTTGTTTTAGACAGTGTCTGATTTTTTCCATCGTTTCTATCCATAGGGAGGCAAGGTCACCCAATATGTATACAGTGCAGACTGTACTTCTGCATAACAAATAAAACAAGGGAAACACAGCCAGTTTTTAAAGAGAGCCTGAAACTATTCTGCTTCAGACATTGTGAAAAAAGAACTACCTATGGACAAATAATGAAACAGACTTTCTAAGAGCAACAAGTGAAGTGCAGGCCTCGGTAGAAGGTATGGCTAGTTAGAAGTGCTGAGGTACTTTAAAACAGTTTTGACTTGCTGAAAAACAGAAATGACAGCTGTTGCTTCTGTTTCCTTTTATAACATTCATTTCCTGGTCTTTAAAAGGGAAGAAGCTAAAACCACCTCAAGTCATACAAGTTTCAGGTGGCCAAATAGCCATAGAAAAGGTGAAAACATCATAAATAAATAAAATTCTGTCTTTGAGAATGCTGCCTTATTCTTCCTTCTCACCTATAAAATTAGATGCATAAGTATCTAGTCCAGTAACAGAAGTAAAAGTACAGTTCAGCAGGTTTTTCTAAAGATATCCCGTTGAATGCATTCTTATCTTTAGAAACTGAAAAAAAAAAAAAGATGCTCATCTGCATAACTCTCCAATTACAATAAAACTAATTATTTCTGTACAAGTTTTCATATAGCACAGAATTATTAAGATTTCCTTACTAGTGATCCACAGTAGAATCCTCACAAAAGGAAATCTGAATACATCTCTCCAGCAAACAATCAGAAACCAGAGCAAAAATGATAGTCAGTATCTGTTCAATAAAATGATTAAACTGAGAGCAGATGTTCTGGGAAAAGAGTTAATACAACAGACCTTAGCGTTAGGCCATTTGTTTGAAAGTCCATCAGGAAGATTTGACTGCATGAGGTATCTTAAAAACAGCTTAGATTTCCCCTAGCTGATCAAGTTCTATATATTATTACGAAATAGAGCTCAAATATGCTTTAAAAGATCAGTTGACCTTTTGTCTGCTTCTAACACTAAATGGAAGAAGAAGATAAGGTAGACAGAGGGAAAAGCAAAAGGTTCATCAGAGCTTTACAGATTCCTTAAAAAGACTCTTTTTGATTACATGCATATGAGAAGTGCACTGCTGTCTTGGTGAAAGCGTCCTCAGAAAGTTTAGGATTGTTTCCTGGCAGAAATATTGAAAAAGTCCCAATAATTTTCTATTCATTACAGCAAATTCCGCTTGTAAAAACCCAGGCAAATACTTAAGCATTCAGGCCATGGAACAGAAACAGCTTTTTAGCAAAGAAGATACTGCTTTTGATATACAGCAGGACATAAGAGAAACAAAATGCCAAGCCAATCCCTGCCTCCCCTGGAAAACAATCCATATAAATGACATGGAATAAAATTGTGGATGTATTCTCATCAAGTACCTTTGCATGATAAGAAGTCTGAGACTTAGCATGCTGGAATTTTGTATTTCCTCTTGCAATGGCCGCTGGAGAGGGTGGCTCTCTCCAGCTCACTGCTGTGAGTTACTTATGGAAAATAAAGTGCAGAGAATGCAATTCTTTCTCTCACGTGCTACACCTGGCTTGTGGATAAAGATAACGGCTCTAGTCCCTGTTGCTTCCCGTTCTTCTTTCTTCAGATGACTTAATTCATCACAAGCAGGGAAAGCAATAAAATATATGGGAGAAGCAAGTGCTGCAGCATGAACATAAAATGTGCCTTTTATATATTCAAATTCATATCCAGTTGTAGGAAATATTCATGACTAATATTAAACTAAGCCCAGAATTAGGCAAAATGCAACAGACATATATTGAAGTGAGCATTTTATTATGTGCTATGTCAGTCAGATTAAAGTAAAGAGTGCATGACACCGACAGGATATTGCATGTATATCAAGCAATCTATTTATGTATGACAGGGAGGGTTTGATTTCTGGAAGGAGTGACAACCCAGTGAAATAACTGTTCGCCTTCAAAATTACTATAGTCTAAATGTATACCCTTTAGAATACAATTTTAAATTACAATTAACAAAATGTAGATAAATATGTTTGGGAATCAAATCTGACATACAGAATCAAGGAAGAAGAAATAATCGTAAAGATACCAAGAGGTTTCCTAGTGTCATCAGCACCCTGGCTCTGAAAATAATGAATGAAAGAAGCAAAGGATATTTCTCTGAGAATCCCAGAGAAGGTAATTTAATAAAAGGGCTGATTTGTTTGATGCCAAAAAGGCCTTGAAGTAGAGGCAGAGGTGGGAAGTTATATTGTGGGTTCTTTTTTTTTTTTTTCCCCAAGACCAATGTGTAAACTAGAGAAGCGAATCTGCTATGATTAACTATATCTGATCAGGATATGAGCCTGTTTGTAACAATAAAGTGCAATGTCTCACATGTTTCACTACTATTCTAGCCTAGTTAAAGCTTTTGGTTTATTGCATTGTTGTTTCTGATCATTTGCCTCTTGGTCTGGTGTAACACTGAGTAAATATCTGCAGAGTCAGAAACTTCAGTGCTAGAAAAGAGATAATTGCTGCACCATTTTTACATAGCACTTTCTGGGAGAAAAAATAACCAACCCTCCAAAAATAAAAAGCCCCACAGAAAACCAAAAGAACTAAAGCTGAACCCAGTAACTTCATTACCTGAGAAGATAAAGTGCACCGAAAGAGAAATTTGAGTTCACAATCATTACACCTGGATGCTTATACAAGAGAGTGGGATAAAGGAAAAGAACAACCAATGGTCAATTGACTTTATTTCTTTTTCTAGAACTGTAATTTGCATGGCTGTTACATGTTTCCAAGTTTATCTGAGCAGAACACATGACACGCAGTCCATAAAGTAGGCTGAATGAGAAAAGCAGATATTCCATGTGAGACACATCAACCTGCATTCTGAGCAGTAATGGGAATCACTGTAGTCAAATCTCCTCTTTCTCTTATTTCCATGAGGTTACAGCAATATCTATTTGGTGCATTTGGGGGAGCTATAGGACAGATGCAATCACATATGGCTTTATACATCAATAATTTCAAACTGTATTTTCTCATAACCTTTCCTTCTTTGTTCAAAAGGGGACTTCCATTTTAAATTGTAATCTATGACTTTTGAAACGGATGTTAAAGTGTCTTGCCGACAAATTCTTCAGGTTGATTTTCCTCTCTCTTCTTTCTTCTTCTCCTTCTTGCTGTTTTGAAAAGCCATCATGGTAGCATTATGTGAAGGTGAAAGGTACTAGACTGTAAGGCGACAATTAAGCTCCCATTTTTTAGTGGGATTGCTATGGGGATTATGTATTTAGGAGATGATAATCAAAGTTGCACACTGATGTTAAAATTCAGCATATATTAGCTACTTAAACCCAGAGATTAAACCATTTCCATAACACACTGCTAACATCTTAGTCTGACTTCTTTCTACTTCCAAATCTCACTCTACATTAAGCTTGATTACTTGTGGCTTCATAATGCATTTGCTAATATCATCTTAATCCTTCAGTGGCATTATACTGTATAACAATGAATAACGACCCAGATACAGGAGCTGCTGTTTCACAAGATCCATAGAAGATTTAGTGCAAGGAAGCAAAATTATCTGAGGTTGTCATGCTTAAATAATAATTATTAACATGGACTAAGAAAGTCCTGGCCTCTGATTGGATAAAAACTGCTAAAACCCAGGATGATCTTTACCTGCTTATCTCCGGCTTGAACTTCTGCTAAAAGCAGGTGCTTCCTGAACCAGACCTTACCCTGACTAGCAGCGTGGCTGCAGATTTATATGTTCTTGCACCCTAACATGAAATGAAAGCAGGTGCTTCTCGAAGCACCTGCTTTCATTTCATGTTAGGGTGCAAGCATTTAAAAGATGAAAGTGCTCTAACAACAGAGTACATGATTAAGCAACCCTTTTGTGATATAAAATACGTGTTTCTAAAATGTCAATGCTTTCTCATTTTTTGTTGAAAATATAAAGTGCATTTCTGATAGAAACTAAAGTGCCTTTGTGATTAAAAGTGAAGGCAGAATTTCACTATCATGCACCAGCTGCTTGGATAGGGAAACGAAGGCCACATAAATGGAATGAAACTAAGCTATATTCATGAATCAGAGAACATTTTTTCAGCTGGGCATAATATCCTTCCTTACTGCCTGTCCTTAACTATTGTGTGAAGTTACACATTTACTGCACTCCATTGCAGAAGTGGCTGTATTTCATTTCATTTAACTAATTCTTGTCTCTCTTGCTCTCTCTTTCTACAGAAAAAATGGTTCTTTTAGAATGAATGGCTTGATATGGATATAAATGTTCACTATTACATTTTCATTCTCATCAGAGCTTTGTAAGGTTCTGAATACAGTAAGGGAATTTTGGATTTGAGGGATCCAAGCTTCTTTCTTAATTCTGTTAGGAAATAAAGATTGAGATCTTCACATACATGCCTAAGAGATGTATGAGTTAGGTCTTCACTCCTTTTTGAAGGACATGTATGGCTGCCTTCAGGATCTTATCAATCGCCCCTCTGGGCATCAAGGCAGCAGTAGAGTTGAGAACTGAAGCTGGTATTTGGTGAAGGAAGTAGAACTCCACAGGCTTCACCAAGTAAAAGCAGGACACACAGAAGTTTAACATGACTCCAGATAACAAGGGAAAACATACCCACAGATTGGCCTTTCAGCCGGAATTGATGATGTCTTTTAATTAGGAGTGTAGAAGACCTCTCAGATGGGCAACAGAGCTACTGTCTTTTTCACAACTCCTCTACTCTCCTGTCAGGAGCATGATACATGAAATCTAACAAACTTTCTACTCTAAAAAGGATTACACTGAGGTATTCTGCATGTGATGCTGAGTCCCTAACCTAAGAGGAAGGTCCATACCAGGTCAAATCCGTCATTCCCTGCCTCAGTTAAACCCATTCATGTAATTTGTAAAAAAGGGGGTGGACTGTGACTGTTCCATAGACTGAGTAGTTATTTTCTTTGGTGGTACCAAAGCGCTGGGGACAGCAGAGGACACAGGGAAATGTTAGCTATTTCACCTTTTAAAAATTCTGGATGATGAAGTTATTTCAGGGTTTTTTTTCCTGAGATGATGGACATTTGTGTCTCTGAATGACAAACTGACTGTGCACAGGGAGAGGGATTAGCCTGATCTACTTTGCTTCTACCAAGGGACTGTGAGTACTTACAACAGACTCCCAAATTCTGCTTCCTAGCAGAGGACCTTCTTTTCTTTTATGCCTTCATTTCCTCTCCTTCTCCCAGATGATTTTTCCATTATTATTGGATTCTTTGATTTTCCAGTCTGTGGAAAATGAGCTTCTGCAAAGAGTGCACTGTATGGGTCTGATAGTACTTCTAAGTCAGTGATAGCATTTTAATGTCTTGTTTTTACTGGCTATTGAGTTTGGCAGCCTTTACCAGTAAAGAGGGGGAGAAGGGGACTGAAGACAGCCTGCCACTCTTCTGAATTCCTAACATGTGCAGCTTTGTCTAATGATGTATTTATTGTTTCTTGAGAAGTTCCTTTTTACTCGGACAGTGGAAAAGGAGATACACTTAAGGGTTCCCATTTGAATTCTTCAGATGATAATTTAACATCGCAACTTTTATTCCGCTGAAGTCTGGGATAGAAAATGCATGAATGAATGAATGAATGAATACAGATAGTAGTGGGTGCAAGATAGATCTCTGGAGTATAAAACAGCATCCTCTCACAGGGGGAGAACTGTGCTGTAGACATCTGACAAGTGAAGCATTCCCTGGACCAGGCTGTGGCCCACTGCCAGACACAGCTGATGGGCTTGCCAGCTGGTTGCATCTGGCACCTAGAGCTCTGTGAATGCCCCAGCAGCACTGTGTTGCTACTGGGAGTTCTCTGAATTTGAGCTCTTCCCAGGTGCAGCCTGCTGCCACAGCCTTGCCTTTGTCCCTTAACCTGCCTTCCATTATGCAGACCCCATCCCACAAATTCTTCCCTCCTCCTCAAGTTGTATGTCCAAAATACGGAGACTTACAAACTGGGTGAAGAAATATTGAGAGGTCTGGGAGTGGGACAAAAGAGTCTCACAACTTCACTATTGTTGCATTTTTAGGGGATTTTGTGGGAAGAACTGTAAGCAACGTCAGCTCCATTTCTCTCTATGTGCCAATTTTAAAGATTTGATCACATTCTGGAAAAGTACTTTCTCTGTATGTCCAAGCTTCTCAGGCAATATATATTATTTTATATGTTAGGAGCACATTTATGGAATCCATTTCATGTTTTCATTATTGAGTACTTACAGTACTGTGCAGGCCAGTGAAAAGTTGCCCTTTAGTGTCATTTGTATGAAAAGTTGCCCTTTAGTGTCATTTATATGAAAAGTATATAGTGAGCTGTTCCTATTCAGTGTTTTACTGGTTAACAAGAGTAGGGTAATGGTAAACATTTACTGGAATATATAGGCCACCTACATTAGAAGGTAAATTAAATTCATAATAAGTTGCCTTACTCCCTGCATTGCATATAAAGAAACCATGACTGCGTGAGCAGTGACATTTGCTTTCCAGTTAACTATCTGTTTAGTTGTGGGGAAAGCTGAAGCAGATGAGACTCTGTGTGGAGATTGATTAATAACTGGAAAATACAAATTTCTTGTCTACACATCTGTATGTTCACATAAAGCAGAAACCGACCGTGGTTCCACAATTTCAGAAAAATTAATCTATCTATGGATGAAGCTTTCTTTTATAGTGACAGTAAAAATGACAGAAAGGTGAGAGTACAAAATTAAGAGCAGAAAATTGGTGCTAAGGGTTGGATCCAGAATAAGAGGGAAAAATATTTTTCTTAGACAAAACAGATGTGGCCAAAGGGGTCATACATAATAATGTAAAGCTCTTGAGTCTTTAATGGTGACTTCTTGGTATTTGGGGGGAAAAAAAAATCATTATCACTTTATCCTAACATCAATTTCTTGAGAAAATGATCCTCAGGCCTCTTATAAAACCTAAACCAGGGGAAATGCTGCTTACCTCTGCTGTGCAAAAGAAGCACCCTCTTTCTACAAAACTCAAAAGAACTACATACTTTTTTGTTAGATGATGACCAACCTTTATTTGAGAGGTCTAGATTGCTCAAACAATACATCTAAGATAAAGGGAGGAGGAACTTCTCTCACAGGAGAGAAGCTGAAATAAAATTAGGCAAGCTACAGATGTCAGTATAGGTTCAACCAAACCAACTTTCTATGATCAATTCCCTTTTAACTTCACCTCTATAGTCATCTGTTTGTACATAAAATTTCTCATCTTCATGAATTATAATACTCCAGGTTTGCCCCGTACTCATCACCAGCTCTGCAATATGCCCAGGTCTGCCATATCACCCTCCTACTCCCCAGTCACTTGACTGGTTTCATATTGCACTTTGAAAGACAGACTGTTCTCCCAATTCTTTCTCAGTTTAGTTGGTGTTCACAGGTCCTAATAATCAGGTGTATCAGATAAATGTATTAATGTATTAATGTCAAGGGCAAACTAACCCTGACTTTTCTGGCTTAATAATTGACATATTTTAAATCAAAATAAGAGTAAGAATGTCCTTATATGTACTCTTTTTTCCTCCAGGAAGGAATTACCTTGAAGAAAATATCCAAATCTGACTTGTAAATTGGGCAGCATGAAGGTCTCTTTACACAATGTACAATGCAGTTAGTATAAAAGTTGCTTTTCAAATTTATTTTAAAAATATGCCAGCAATGTGTGGTTGTAACCACATTTACAAGAGCATATTTTATACGCACATAAGAGGAAAAAGCAAAGAAAATTTTATTTTCATATTAACTTTCAATTCATTAGCAATTAGTTAGCCATTTACAACACTGTTTCAAGCAGACTCCAGCTCACATAAAGGCTCTCATTGCATAGTCTTAGCCCAATTTTTCTGCATGTAAATTTGGATTTTTATAGCATACAGGTGGTTTAGAAGCTGATATTGTCCTCCCAACAGAAGAGCTATTATAAAGATCAGAAGCACTGTGTTCAAGTGTCTGATCTCTGTCCTCTTCCTCCAAGTTAAGTTGGTTCTATTAGCAAAACAAAGTAAATCAGCCATCATTCTGAATCCTTATCTCTCTTAGAGGAGGTTTACTCTAGATTATTTAAAGCTTCTATC
Organism: Heliornis fulica; assembly: GCA_013399135.1. Lineage (NCBI taxonomy): Eukaryota > Metazoa > Chordata > Aves > Gruiformes > Heliornithidae > Heliornis > Heliornis fulica. The sequence goes on along the minus strand of VXBZ01008317.1, from coordinate 9,046 downwards.
TCATGCTAGAAATTGTCAAAATTTCATTTATTCCTTTGCTTTGCCTTTATCTCACTCTAGAACTAGAGCAGATTTTAGAAGAGCTTTTGACAATTTTACTTCAACTACTTCTACACAGTTAAAAGGGCACGGCCCTTTTCCCTGTGGACAGAGGACTGAACTTTATATAGAAGACATATTATACAAGTATAGAGGATTTTTTTTTCTCTAAAAGAGCACTCAGAAGCTTAAAACTGATATTATGAAACACAATTTACATGCTGATTCTTTAGTTATCCATAACGATTCCTGCTAACAATTTATCTGTACTTTCACTTTCTCTGTGCAAGGATTAATTTCAGGATCAAATATTGGTTATGTCCAACACGTGTATGCTAGACTGAAGTAATCCTCCCAAGATCTGTTTTTAGTATCATGACTACTGATAAGGGAACCTTTAGCTTTAGCCACAATAAAAGACATATTTTTCTACTGAAAACCCTGTATTGCTCTTTAATTTCCTGTGTTAATATTAGTGTTTCAGTTAGCTAAGGTACAGTAACTTTTTAATGATCATTTTGAATCCTGCAGGCAGGAATCTTTCATTGTTCTAGTCTCAGATTTCCACCCAGTTGCCCTTGTAGTAATCATGCCAATTTGTTCTTCAGTTACGCTTGCCTTAAAAAAAAAAAAATTTAAGAAAAAAAAAAAAAGTAGTTGGCCTGGACTGGATTGATAAAGATGAGCAGATGGAGGACCTACTTTCTTCAACTTTCCTCAACAGTTTGTTTTGTTAGTTAATTATTCTTAATGTTTAAAATCTGTTTCCATTTTCTAATTTGGGTGTGGGTGGCTTCCATTTCCAATTATTGATCCCAGTTTAGTTAGAACCTTTCTCCCCCAGTTTTTAACATGCACTCTCACAGGAATTTTCTCCCTAGGACTATACTTATGTACCTAATCATGTCACATCCCCCTACTCTTTTTAATGAGTTCTTTGCCCATCTGCACCTTCAAGCCAGAAACTGAACACCCACCTGACTAGAAAATACTTTATACATTTCTTTCGCCAAACAACTCAAACAACAAAACTAAATTCTAGTCAGATGCCAAAATTTCCCCTAAGGATTTCCATATTGCCATACATATATAACAAAATCCTCTAACGTTCCAGAACTTGAAATTCTGAGGCAAAGATAGAAAAAACTGAGCAGCCATGTAGAATTTTAAGGGATACTCTACAGTCTGAAATGAAAGGAAATTCAGAATGTAGAATGAAGAGGCTTTGAAAGACTGTGAGGCATTACAGCCTTGTTTTTATTTTTCTAGGGGGACATACATGTATGTTGGTTTAGCAAATTGTAAATACTGATTCCTTATTTCATGTAGTTTTGAAAAAAAAAGAGCAAATATATGTGAGGTGGCATTAAATATTGAAAATGTTGCTCTTTTAAGTGTGATAATTTAGTTATTAATATAGCAAACACGTAGAAAAAAGGAGCCAAGAATTTGGGCTTTATATATGTTTTTAGAGTGAAGAAAAAGAACTTTTTTTTTTTTTTTTCCAGAAGTTAGAATTCAATAAGTTCATCATTCTTTTGGGGACTGGCTCATGAAAAAAATACTGAAAATTTTGTTGGGGAGTATGGAAGAGATAGAATGTGTACAGAATAGACATCACCAAATGGCAAAGAGCTGCATTAAAGTAGTGTTGTTTCATTTGATTGTGTTCATGCATTGTATAGAACAGAACTAATTTGTGGGCCAAAGAAAATAAAAATATCAGTCTGTGCCAGAGCCCTGTATTACTCTTACATGTCATTTTCTGAGCAGGATGTGCCAGTGGTTCAGATTGTTTGACCTTTGCCATTATTTTTCCCTTACATTCTGGAAATTTAGGAGGGTTATTTGTGTGAGAGAGCACTGAAAAAACATGGGTACCATTCTTAGGTCAGTCACAATCTGAGTGAATTTTTGGGCAAATCTTAGACAACTTCATGTCTCAGTTCCCCACCTGAAAAATGGGATCAATGCCTCTCTGCATTACTGGTTGCAAGGATAAAATTCATATCATATAAGATGCTCAAACACAGTGTTGGGTAAGGCCAGCATAGTATTAGTCACTAGCTAAGAGGAAATTAAGAACCTGTCTCAACATTTTGCAAGGATTATGCTAAGACTTTTCATGATTATACAGAAAGACAAAATGAACTGATGGTGAAGACTGATTTTTTTTTTTTTTTTTTTAAATTAGGGCTTTCCCCAAAGTTCTTGGATGTTCCAGTCTAAAGTATTAAGTTCAAGCCAGTTCTGTAAGACATACACAGATGGAAGCAAAATGCTAAATGTTTCAGCCAGCAGGCTTGAAAGCTTCTGACCAAAACATTGTATTTCTTTACTTCCAACTGTGCGTGTCTAATAACATATTTCATGATGTTTAAATACCAACTGCATCACTCTACTCCTTGATATTAAGAACAAGAAAAATGACTTAATTTGTTGATGAGCAGTGTGTTACAGTCTGGCAGTAATGGCAGTGGTGATTTTACTGGCTCAGTACTACCCCTCTTGCATCCTTCTCTCTCCCTCTCTGAACTTGGATGCCTATAGCACATAGCACACCACTGTCTGTGCTCTTTGGTTCAGGATTTCATTTCACTACATCATAAGCTACTAACACAACCTTGTCATTTCAATTTGTCACACTTTTTTGTGTGCTCTATATCTGACTGAATTCTCATCTCCCCAGCCCATAGGCTACTAGTCTGGAACAAATCTCTGAAACATAATGGAAAAAAGATTAAAAAAACCCTAAAACT
>VXBZ01008311.1:5305-20567 GCA_013399135.1 Heliornis fulica | reverse complement strand
CTCCTCTTAATGCACCCCAGGATCCCCTTGGCCTTCTTGGCCACTAGGTCACACTGCTGGCTCATGGCCAACCTGTCACCCACCAGGACCCCAAGGTCCTTCTCCACAGAGCTCCTCTCCAGCAGGTCACCCCCAGCACATCCAGCATCATCCCAGTTGCAAGACCCTACACCTGCTGTTACTGAATCCCACATGGTTTCATAATCCCAGAGAGGAGCCACACACTGCAGCTTTCCACCAGTTCTTGCTTTTAGGGGTTTGGCATTTGCCCCCTGACTTGGGGACACGCAGCTCAGCCATGCTGGCACGTCCCTACACCACCATTCTGATGTAGGTGACCTGGGGTGGGCACACAAGCACATGTGGCAGTGCACAAGTGTCCTGGCAGTGTCAGCATGTGCAGTGGGAGCCTCTGAGGTGCTGCAGAACTGATTTCAGCCTCCCAGAGTCTCTGTTTGCTTTCTGGCCTTACAATAAGGTGAGAACTGGCACTGCAGCCTCTGCAGTGGTTGTAACCTTGGTGCTCTGTTTGCTTTTCACTGCTTTTATGTAACTACTTCTGTGTCCAAGGTGTTGTTGCAGCATCCCTTAGGAATGTTGGTGATCTCACCTCTACCTTCCTTGGAGGTCAAGCAGTCTTTCCAGAGACCTTTTATTCTGCTGTTTAACAGCAATGAGCTGGCAGAAGCCTGAAGGGAAAAGAAAACACAAACCCCTCCCTGCTTTTATCAAGCTGTTTTGCTTCCCAAATACATGACCTTGCTGCTTCTCCAGGTAGCAGAAGGTAGTTTATCAGGCTGTGAGACATAATTCTTGGGAAAATAAGACTGTAAGCCCTGTCTTTCCATCTCTAAATGCTGCCATTGCTGTCTCCCAAATGCCACCAGTCATTGTGGCTATGGGTCAGACTTGCTCTTCTTTACCACAGGCTTTTGTGGGTTTTCTTTTTGGTTTGAGGTTTGTTGGGGTTTTTTTTGGGGGTTGTTTGCTTTTCTTTTTTGTTTTGAGCAACTGGAACCCAGTTGTTTTTCTGCAGCTGACATATCCTTGGACCTTCTCTTCCAGAAGACTGTGCTGCTCCAAACCTGTGCCTGGTTCTGCAGTGAAAGGGCTGGAGTTTGGAGGAAGCTGTGCTGCTCCAAACCTGTGCCTGGTTCTGCAGTGAAAGGGCTGGAGTTTGGAGGAAGCTGCTGTTATTGTCTTGATGGTTTCGCTTGTGCGAGTTGTGACGGTACCTGGTGTGTCTCATGCTTGGTCAGGGACGTGTGGGGAGATGCTGAAGTGAACTCAATGGGTTGAGGCATGTGTAGACATGAAGTTTCTGCTCTGTTGCAGTTGACAGCTGATTTTCTTTAATTTTTTTCTTTTCCCCTCTCTGTAGCCTTCATTAAGCATCACAGTTGAAGCTTTAAGGTCCACTCAGACCAGTTTAGAACAGGCTGCCCGGGGCAGTGGTGGAGTCCCCATCCCTGGAGGGATGGAAAAGGCTTGATGAAGTGCTGAAGGACATGGTCCAGAGGTGGCCTGGGCAAGGTCAGACTGTGGTTGGATCCTTCCAACCCAAGTGTTTCTGTAGTCTGGTGTCCTTCCTACCGTGTTGGCTCTTGCAGGTTTCAGATCTAAGCTTCCAGATCTTTCCCCTTCAAGCTGTTATGTGTGGGAGCCCTTTTCCAGAGGCAGAGGAGTGGGCTGCTGGAATTGCTGATGCTCAGTGATTTCCCAGCCAGGCACTTGCATGCAGGAGGAAGGTTCCTGCCTGGCAGGGTGTGTGAACTGGTGGGTTCCCAGCTGACTGCCGCGACCGCCACCGCGCATGGTCCTTCCCGTCTTCCTGCAGTGTTCCTCCAAATGAGAGCAAGGGAGGGGAGATGAGGGGTGTTGCTGGAGAGCCAGGCTGTTCTCACAGCTCCCTGAACAGGGAGGACATGCCAACTGGAGCAGAAATGTGCTGGTGGAGCCCTGGGCAGCAGCACCTGCAGAGCTGTGAGGGATGCAGCAGGGTAAGCTCCACCTCCCTAGGAGCTTGTTGGAGAAACCTCCATCCTTCTGAACCTCCAGAGGTAAATGATGGTGACTCCCCTGCAGGAACCTCTTGGTGTGCTGTCTGCCTGGATAAAGGATGCTCTGTGCCCATGGCTGGAGGAGTGGGAATGGGAAGTGTTTAGCCAGCAGCCTCAGCCCAACCTTGGCATCGGTTGCCATAGAGTGTTTCCTCACCAGAGGGCTGGGTGCTCGCTCAGCTCTGGGGAGATCTACAAACAAAGCTCTGTAGGGACAGGTTGTCACTTCAGAGGGATAACAAGCCATCTCCTACCAGTGATTATTGGGTTCCTTGCCACACAGAAGGTAGCAGCACTTTGGTGACCTCTCTGCAGCCTTCTTGTTGTCAGCCTGTGTGCTGTACTCAGGGTTTGCACCCAGTGCCCAGCCTGGACAATCCTCTGTCCACCCTTAAATACTGGAAGGATGCTGGTACCAAGCTGAGCTGTGCTCCTGAGCTCATCCTGGGGACACAAAGACTGGGGTTAATCAGAGGAATTTCTGCACCAAGGGAAGGAGCCCGTATCGAGACACCTTGAGGATCTGTGGTTGTGGGGTGGTGTTACTGGTGTGCTGTGGGTCAGGCTGGTTTGATGGTTTGTTTCTTCTTAGGCAGGCTGGAACCTGTACAGGGCTGAAAAACAACTTGATGATGGGAGCTGTGAAGTGCTCAGAGTTCTTTCTGCTGGAGGAAGGGTGTTGCTGGAGTAGAGGCACTGGTGTGTTAACACCCAGCTCGGCAGTTCCTCAGCTGAGGAGTTCTTTGAGCAGTGGAATTAATGAGTCTGATTTTCTATGGATCTGGGTCTTGTCTGACACTGTTACCTGGTAAGGTGCAAGCTCTGGTGGCTTTTCATCCTCACTTGTAATGGGCACCTCTTCCCCATGTACTTTAAAAAGGTGGTAGCAAGATCTCTGCATGGGCATAAGTAATGTCTGTGACACACTGCCAGTGTGTCACAGCTGACCTGGTGCACAGAGGGACAGGTGAACTTCAGCAGAGCTCTACTTCAGTTGTGTGCTGGGTGTGAGGTGCTTCCTGGGGATGTCAGAGAATCACAGAGTGTCAGGAGTTGGAAGGAACCTCCAAAGATCATCCAGTCCAAGCCCCTGCCTGAGCAGCATCACCCAGATGAGATCACACAGGAACGTGTCCAGATTGGTCTTGAATGTCTCCAGCAGCCTGGCCCAGGGCTCCCTCACCCTCACAGGGAAAGAGTTTCTCCTGACATTCACATGGAACCTCCTCTGCTCCAGCTTGGACCCCTTGCCCCTTGTCCTGTCACTGGCCATCCCTGAGAAGAGCCTGGCTCCATCCTCCTGACACTCACCCTTTATATATTTATAGACATTAATGTGGTCACCCCTCAGTCTTCTCCAAGCTGGAGAGACCCAGCTCCCTCAGCCTGTCCTCAGCAGGAAGATGTTCCACTCCCTTCATCTTGGTGTCCCTGTGCTGGGCTTTTTCAAAGAGTTCTATGTCCTTCTGGAACTGAGGGGCCCAGAACTGGACACCACATTCCAGGTGTGGTCTCACCAGGGCAGAGCAGAAGGGGAGAAGGACCTCTCTTGACCTCTCCTCTGTGTGTGGGGAGTTTACTGCCCTTCCAGAGGGAGAGATGAACAAACACCAGAGAGGGGCTGAGAGGAGAGCTCAGGCCTATAAAACAACTCCAGAAACTTCTGGAAGAGTGTGGCTAAAGAGGAAGAGATGAGTGGGCATATAATGAGACCTGTGTGTTCTCACTGCTGCCAAGGACAGACCTCTAACCACACAGAGGTGCATCCCACAGAGGGACAATGATCTGTTGGTCCCTCTTCTCCCATGGGGTGTGTGGGCAGTTTGTGAGGAGCTCAGGGTGCGGAGCCTCCTGCCAGCTCCAGGGTTACCCATAGTGAGGTGGGTGGTGGCTTTCCTGTCCACGAGTGATGTGAAGAGGTTGCTGGTGTGGGACAGCTGGGAGGGAGCATGAGAGAGGGTTACATGAGTTGTGGAGCATCCAGGGTATTGTCAACCTGCTGTGAGGGCTCTCACCTGCTTCTTGTGTCTGTAGCCCTTGGGCTGGGTGTGTTTTCCCCAAATTCTGGATTTTTCTAGACTCACAGAATCCCTTGGGTTAGAAGAGACCTTTAAGCTCATTGATTCCAACCCCAGCCTGACCCTGCCCAGTCCACCTCTAGCCCATGTCCTTCAGCACCTCATCTCTTGGCCTTTCCAATCCCTCCAGGGATGGGGACTCCACCACTGCCCTGGGCAGCCTGTTCCAACCCTGACAACCCTTTCAGGGGGAAAATTCTTCTCATGTCCAACCTCAATCTCCCCTGGGGCAGTTTGGGACCATTTCCTATTCTCTACAGGGATCTTTCAGCCACACTAACGCTGTGGGTTGAGCTTGGTGTCCCCATGTGAAGGTGGTAGCTTGTCCCTCTCCTGTGGGAGAGGGACAGGGAAGGAGCACAGAGTCCCTGCACCATCCTGAGGAGCCCTTGGGCCAGCAGCAGCGTGGCTGAAACTGGGAAAGCTCTTAGTGTGCCAGCCTGGCACCCTGCAAGGCTACCCTGGNCTATTCTCTACAGGGATCTTTCAGTGGGTCGAGCTTGGTGGCCCCATGTCAAGGCAGTAGCTTGTCCCTCTCCTGTGGGAGAGGGACAGGGAAGGAGCACAGAGTCCCTGCACCATCCTGAGGAGCCCTTGGGCCAGCAGCAGCGTGGCTGAAACTGGGAAAGCTCTTAGTGTGCCAGCCTGGCACCCTGCAAGGCTACCCTGGTGTCACTGTGGCAGTTGGTGTGCCGGTGACCTTCTGCCCACATGCTGACTCAGCGCTTGTGGGCACTGGGACACCCCTCGTCACCGTGATGTCGGGTTGGGCTCTCTGGGAGTTTTATTTTTGGCCCAGTCAGGCCTCTGATGTGGCCCTGATGCTCTTCTGGAGGCCTTTGGGTTGAGGGTGTAGAAAAGTTTGAGCTGGCATCCCTCTACTTCATGTGGACGTTCTCCTGCGTCGGGAAGCGGCGTGGAGCTCTGATGTCTCCTCTCGTGGGTGGTCTGTGGGTAGGGGGGTCACAACCCTGCCTGTGAACCACAAATCTCTGCTCTTAAACAGCAGCTCAATCAGCTTTCTGTGGAGGTGGGGGTGTGAGAGGTCAGGGCTGACCCTGGTTGTTTTGTCCACGTGTCACCTGCGCTGGCTGCCAGCAGGAGCGGGGAGACACGTGCCCTGACAGCTGCCCACTGCTGAAAGGAGAGGGAGAAGGTGAAGGGGAAGGGCTTAGTGTGGGCACATGAGGGGAAGGTGAAGAGCTTAGTGTGGGCAACCAGTTGAAGGCTGTCTCTGGGTGCTTGAAGGAGGTGGTGAATCTTGTGCCTGGTTGTGGCTCTCTGAAACAGTGCTGGAGGACTCAGGTTCTCTCTGTTCCTCTCTGTAGGGCTGAAGGAGTATGTCCACCATGGTGTATCCAAGGGAGGAGAAGCTGGACAAGCTGAGTCAAGAGGAGATCATTTCCAACACTAAGCTGGTGATGCAAGGTCTGGAGGCACTCAAGAACGAACACAACTCCATCCTGCACAGCTTGCTGGAGACCATCAAGTGCCTGAAGAAGGATGAAGAAGCCAATCTGGTGCATGAGAAATCCAACCTGCTCCGCAAGTCGGTGGAGATGATTGAGCTGGGGCTTGGAGAAGCTCAGGTGAGGGTGGAGGATGCTCCTCTAGGTGTTACCCGGGTTGGACAGGGGTGGTGGCCAGGGGTTGAGTGTAGAAGGCCGGTGTGACCCTGAGTGTGGTGGGCCCTAAGCACGTGATGGAGAGAGGAGATTGTAGTAGTTACTAACTGCAACTCTTGCCAAGGTGATGATGGCCTTGTCCAACCACCTGAATGCCGTGGAGTCAGAGAAGCAGAAGCTGCGCGCTCAGGTGAGGAGGCTGTGCCAGGAGAACCAGTGGCTGCGGGATGAGCTGGCCAACACCCAGCAGAAGCTGCAGCGCAGCGAGCAAACGGTGGCTCAGCTGGAGGAGGAGAAGAAACACCTTGAGTTCATGAACCAGCTGAAGAAGTACGACGAGGATGTCTCACCTTCGGTATGGTGTCACCTTCGGTATGGTGTCGAGCAGCCACCCCTGGGGGTGGGACAGGTTGGACCAGTGGGATCACTGAGGTGTGGTGGTGCTGTCCTGGGTTTTGCCCCTTCCAAGCTACTGTGCCTGTAACTAAAGGGATCTGTGTGGAGAATGGTCTTGGAAGAAGATTGTTTCACTGGGTGAGGAGCAGATGGTGGCAGAGACAACAAGGGAGGCTGAGGGTGCTGGTGGGCTGGAGCAGGGAGGGGACATTGGCAGCTGGCTCAGCCTTCTGAGAACCAATGACACTGTGATTCCCACCCTCTCAGGAGGAGAAGGAGGGCGACTCTGCCAAGGACTCTCTGGATGATCTGTTCCCAAATGAGGAGGAGGAGCACGGTCCTGGATGTAAGTGTCTCCTCACTCTCGGTTGCTGGCTGGTTTTTCTCAAGTGTCCTGTGCCAACCGTGCCCCTGGTTACTCCCCTGTGCCCACAGTGCCCCACCAGCACAGCAGTGCAGTGGCAGCTGCCCAGCAAGGAGGTTATGAGATTCCCGCCCGCTTGCGCACCCTCCACAACCTGGTCATCCAGTACGCGTCGCAGGGGCGCTACGAGGTGGCCGTGCCGCTCTGCAAGCAGGCGCTGGAGGACCTGGAGAAGACATCGGGCCATGATCACCCTGATGTGGCCACCATGCTCAATATCCTGGCACTGGTGTACAGGTGAGCACGGGGAGGAGGGGGGGCAAGACAGGTCCAGGAGAGCTTTCTCCCTCTCCCATGTCCTGGTGAGAGGGAGCTCCTCCACCTTCAAAAAGGCTTGGGCACAGGTGAGGTGTTTGGACCACTAAACTCCCTGATATGAAAAGGGACTGGCTAAGGTGTGGAGGAAGGGAAGGTCTGTTGGGCTGGATCCCCGTGGGCTGTTGTTAGCAGCTCTGCCTGCTGTGGGCTCTGGGGTCTGAATCCTGAGTAACTGGTTGGTTTTGCACTGCAGGGATCAGAATAAGTACAAAGAGGCAGCACATCTCTTGAATGATGCTCTCTCCATCCGTGAGAAGACTCTGGGCAAAGACCACCCAGCGGTGAGTATCTCCTTCCTCTTGCTGCCACTTGGATCTGTGGGTGCTGCTGGGGCCAGAATGGTGCCCTTGTGTGTCTGCAGCCAGGCTGCTGAGGACAGCAGTGTCTGGGGACACCTAATTACACCTTTAAAGGGGTCCCAGAGGGATGTGGGAGAGGGACTGTTCCCCAGGTTGTCCAGGGCCAGGACAAGGGGAGATGGCTTCAAGCTGAAAGGGGCAGGGTTAGATGAGACATTAGGAGGAAATCCTTCCCTGTGAGGTCAGTGGGGTGCTGGAGCAGGTTGCCCACAGAAGCTGTGTGTGCCCCCTCCCTGGCAGCGTTCAAAGCTGGGTTGGGTGAGGCTCTGGGCACCCTGGGCTAGTGAAGATGTCCTTGCCCATGGCAGAGGGGATGGAACTAGGTGATCTTTGAGGTCCCTTCCAGCCCAAAGCAGCGTGTGACCCTATGAGGGATGCTGTTTGGGTGGTGTGGGGCTGTTCTACTGTTTCAGTCTTTCCTGTTGTCTTGTTCCTTCTGGCTTCTCCTGGGTCTGTGATGTCACAGGATAGCCTTCAGCCTCTGGATCTTCTCTTCAGAAGCAGCTATACTGCAGGCATGAAGGAAACCAGACAGCTGTGGTTACAGTCCTGCTGGATTCTGCTTTGTTTCATGGACAAGCTTGTGTCTCTGCAGGTGGCAGCAACTCTGAACAATCTGGCTGTTCTCTATGGCAAGAGAGGGAAGTACAAAGAGGCAGAGCCGCTGTGTAAGCGGGCCCTGGAGATCCGGGAGAAGGTACTGGACCCCCCTGCTCTCCTCTTGCCTCCTCTCCAGTTCTCCTTGGAGATTTCCCTAATTACCTCACTGCACCTAAGGGATGCAGGACCTGCCTGGTCTCTCTGGCTGTTGGTTCTGCCACTACCTTTGCTGTGTCTGATGTCTGCAGCCTGTCAGGAGTTGAAGCTGAGACTTCTCTTTATCTCCCTAGTCTTCAGCTGCTGTTTTGTGTAGGCCTGGAGGGGCTGCAGTGTCTGCTAATTCCAGGAGCTTGCTTCAATCTTTGACTTATTGTCACTTCTTTTCTTCACCCAGGTCTTAGGCAAAGACCACCCTGATGTGGCCAAGCAGCTGAACAATTTAGCCCTGCTGTGCCAGAACCAGGGTAAATATGATGAGGTGGAATACTATTACTGCAGGGCCCTGGAGATCTACGAGAGCTGCCTGGGTCCTGATGACCCCAACGTGGCCAAGACCAAGAACAACCTGGTGAGACCATGGGGAAAGGCCGTGTGTGGATGGGGAGCAGTGAGTGTTGCCTGGTGCTTGAAAAAGCAGAGACAACTGAGAGAGGGGCATGGGGTTCATCTGTGTCACCCACTGAGGCTGGGGCTGTTTGCTTGGTTGCAGGCATCTTGTTACCTGAAGCAAGGCAAATACAAAGATGCAGAGGTGCTCTACAAGGAGATCCTCACCCGTGCTCACGTGAAGGAGTTTGGCTCCGTGGATGGTTTGTACAGCACAAGCTCTGGGGGCTGGGGAGGGCTGAGCAGTTTGGTGCTTTCAGCCTGGGCTTGGCTGGTTCTGGTGTGCCCCCAGCAGAGTGATGGGAGCACACCAGAATGGCAGCATCTCAAGAGCAGCCCCTGGAAGGTGGATTCCTTCCAGGGGCTGCTCTGCTTTGCTGCTCCACCTCTTTGGTCAGAAGGGGCCTGAGAGAGAGCTCTGGCTGTCAGTCTTCACTGTGCTGGCAATAACTGGGGCTAAAAGAGGGAAGAGTGAGTGGCACTTTTGATCCTTCCCAGGTGGAGGCTGAAGTTCCTCCTGTGCACCTAGCAGGGGTGCTCCCCTGAGGGAAGACTTTTCCCTTCTTGTCCCTCTCCCTTCCCTCATCAGTTGCCTTTCTTGAGGCTTGGGACCAGTGGGGTGTGGAAGCCTTGTTGCTTCCTTCTGGTGACTTGCTGGCTCTGAGGACAGAGTGCCAGGCTCTGGCAGCAGTCAGAGCCCCAGTGGAGGTGACAGAGTAACTGGGCAAGGTGGTGAGTGGAGCTGTCTCATGTTCTTCCCCACACAGATGAACACAAGCCGATCTGGATGCATGCAGAGGAGAGAGAGGAGATGAGCAAGGTGAGTCTCAGCTGGTGGTGCTGCCTCTTGAAAGTAGTAAGAGCCTGGGGAGGGAGATGCAGGGGGTTTCATTCTCTTTTACTGCAGCCAGACCCTCCTCCCAACGGTCTGAACTGAGGCTGTGGTCACTGATGAAGGCCAGGAAGGATCTGGAGTGTGAGCAGAGAGCATGGCCCCTCCCCATGCTGCCTTTCTTTGCTTCAGTGATCCCTCTGGGGCACACAGATGGTGATGGAAGATGATGTCTTTGAGAGGGTTGTGTTGCAGGTCCTTGGCATTCTGTCCCAAAGAGCTGCTAGTACCCAAAGCACAACCTGCTTCTGAAGCAGCCCTAGGGATGCCTGGGGGGAAAAATGGAGGTCAAGAAGAAACTGCTGGAATTACCCTGCTTAGGAAACAGAGCCAAACCCAAAAAAGATGGGTGCCCTTGCTCTTACATGTCCTAACTGGCCTCTGGAAGAGGACAGGCAAGGCAGGAGGCAGAGAAGCTGTTGCTCCTGTTGTTCAGCTGACAAATGCAGCAGAGCCCTGTCTTGGCTTTTCCCAAGACCTCACCAGCTCTGTGGCAGGTGGGTGAGGCAGCACAAGAGCAGCTTTGGGCTTGTCCTCTAGCTGCAGAGAGAGCAGATGCTGTCTGTCCTTCTTCCCTTTGTCCTCAGAGCACCATCTGTACGTGGGCTCAGACAGTGGGTTGGGAGGTTTGGCGGCTCCTCGGTCCCATCCTGTGAGTCCTGAGAGCAGGGTGGCAGCAGTGGGGTCCCAGCAGCTGGCTGTGTCTTCCCACCCACTCTATGGGGTCCCTGGGGCAGTGCTCTGCTCCCATTGCTGCCCGTGTGAAGGCTCAGCTGCAGAGAAATGGCACTTGAGCAGGAGAGATTGGAGTTGGGACAGAGACCAGGCTGCCCTTGGGCCCCTCTGGGACCACATCTGATCGTGTCTTTAGAGGTAGTGTGGGGCTGTGCTCCAGACAACCCTGGTTTTGCTGCAGGGCAAGAGGACAGGTTCAGAGACCTCTGCAGTGAGAGATTTGTTTTACAGCCTGGGGCAGGGGCTGAGCACCTTTACCTGCCCTTAGGGCTCCTGTCTCTAGAGCAGCTGTGCCCTTCTGGTGGTGGTGGCAGCCACAGGCCTGCCTCTATTGCTCACTGTGGGGCTGCTGCCTTCTGCTTTGTGCTGTGTTTACATGCCTATTAAAAAGCATCAAACCCCTCTTGCAGAGCCTCACTTCTTTCTTCCCTCACCCCTTTCCCTTCACTGTCAGCTGCAGAAGGGGACACCAGCTGCTGTTAGCTGCAGGGCCTTGGGCACCGCTGGCAGCCTTGGCCTTCCATACTCTTTGTGCCCAGGGGATTTAACCCCTTTCCCTTGGGTTCCAGCACCCAGCATGGTGATGGCAGATGGCAGAGGGTCTGCCACAGTGGGTTTTGGAGTCCTGAGCCTGACTGTCCCTGAGGACTGTGCAGATCTCTGGCACAAAGAAACCTGCCTGTGGCACAGGGAGACTCCAGCAAGTGGGGTAAAGATCTGAGGAGCGCTGTGAGACAAATGGTCCTTGTGAGGACAGTTTCTTCTGGGCTGGAGCCCCTTTGAGAGGGAAAACTTGTGCTGCACCTGCTTGGCAAGAGCAGCCCTGCCAGGCTCAGGGGCTGGGCTGGGTGCTTCCTGCCCAGCCCCTGTGTCCCATGGGTGCCTGGTGACTCTGGGCAGTGCTTGCTAGAATCTAGGGTGCTGTGGAGTGGGTTTTCCTGGCCCTAGGTCTCTCCCTTTGCACACCAAGCTCTGGCCAGCAGCCTCTCAGCTCCTGATGTGACAGGGTGGCCAGCCAACTTCACAGCCAGGCTTTGCACTTGGAGAGGAGACAGCTGGATGGGCTGAGCTGCTGTTGGGGCAGGCCCTGACGTGGCAAATGAGAGGTTAGGATGGGGCTGGCTGACTCCTTCACTAGCCATGGTTGAGGTTTTAGTGCTGGTGGGGGCTCTGGTTGGGTGGGTTTGTCTCTGGGGTGGGGAGTTATGTGCTCTGAGGTGCTGTGAGGATGGGCTGTACTGTCCCTCCTGCTGTTGGTACCATGGAAAGGGCAAGGAGATGGGATTATGGTGTTTTTCTGTGGTAGGGACATCACTTCTACTTGTGGCCCAAATCTGTCACAGCAGATGTGCTTTCAGCCTTCCCTCTGTGATCCTGCTGGGCTTCATTGCTGTGTTTGCATATTGTTTCCAAAGGCTGGGCCAGTGCTTGACCCTGGCACCCAGTGGGAGAGCACAGGCCAGAGAATGGTGGGTTAACAGCTCTCATCTCTCCTCCCCTTGTAGAGCAAGCACAGAGACAGCGCTCCCTACGCCGAGTACGGTGGTTGGTACAAGGCCTGTAAGGTCAGCAGGTAAGAGGTGGTCTGTGGGCAGCTGTGGGCTCTGGAGGGGGTGACCCCAGGCCTCCTGCTCACCTATATCTTACTACAGCCCAACTGTGAACACCACCCTGAGGAACCTGGGCGCGCTGTATCGACGCCAGGGCAAGCTAGAGGCGGCCGAGACCTTGGAGGAGTGCGCCGTTCACTCGCGGCGGCAGGTACCCCCGCAGGGATCTGGTGGAGGGGGTGCTGTGGGCCTTGGGGTGGCAGGTCACCACACAGAATTTGACCTGGGCTGTGTTGGGGGACTCTCCTGTAGCTTCTGGTACCTTGGTTTGTATTGCCACACCTTGGTGGCTGGAGTTGGGTTTCTGGAGGGCAGCGCACGGGTCGGGGGGTGTGTGTGGGGGGAATGTGTGGCTCCTCGTGCACCACAGGCCTGCACCTGGGTTAGGGCAGGTCCCTGGGCTCTGCCAGCTGCCAGGGTGAGGAACATTCTAGCCCCACTAGTGGTTTCTCAGAGTACCTCTCACCCTAGATTCTTCTAAAGCCTCGATAAAACAGGAGCTGTAAGCAGCTACCTCAAAAGCTGAAGGGCAGCAGAAACCTTTGTGATGTCTAAATGGAGAAGAAAACCTGTCAGCTTTGGGGCAGCAAACCCTTGTCCCCACACTCTGTAGTTAATGGCTTGGGTGAGCCCCAAACAGCTCTGCTGAGTGCTGGGTTCATTGAGTTCCCATCTCTTGAGGTGTTTAACAGATGGGGAGATGTGGTGCTTGAGGACATGGTCTAAGGGTAGACTTGGTGGCAGTAGGTTAATGGTTGGACTGGATGATCTTAGGGGTCATTTCCAGCCTTAAAATTCTATGATTCTATGATTCTTGTGCTGGAGAGTTTTGGCTCTGAAGGGGCCATGGCCAAGAGAGGGAACGGTACCAAGAATGGTGGTGGTGGGGTGGGTCACTGGAGGACAGACCATAGTGTTTCCTTATTCCTCTCTACCTGCAGGGCATCGACCCAATCAACCAGACAAAGGTGGTAGAGATCCTGAAGGAGGGTGATGGCACAGCCAGACGTCGGAGCCTTGGGGGCGGCGTCAAGTACGAGAATGCCACAGACGGTAGCGAGGAAGTGAGTATGGGCGTGGAATGGAGCGGGGTAAGTACAAGACACCATCAAGAATGGCCTCAGCCGGCTGCCAGAGGGAGGGGACAGCCTGTGGCCTGTCGTGGCATCCTTGTCTGACTCCATTTGTTCCCTGCACACTTCCTTCCCCTCTCTCTTGGCATCAGCCAGCTCACAAAGGTGCGTGTCTGGGCCTGGTTTCTGGTGTACAACCCAGATACCCCAACTGAGGGCTCCTGCTTCCAGGCTGCTGCCAGGCCCTGGCAATGCACAGCATGAGCTGGTCCTGGTCTGCCCTTGCACCCTTATTAACATCTCTCCCTGCTGTTTCCCCTCTCGAGGCCTTGGCTGAGCGTGTCAGCCCCATCTCGGGCCCACAGAGCCTCTGAGCAACCTGGCTCTGTCATGTGCTGAGCCTGGGTGGGGGGAGGTGGGGGTGAGTCTGTGACTGAGTGACTGCAGGGCATGGAAACAGTCTGCAGCCAGGGTCTCTGCTGTCCCCCTCTCCTGGTGTCATGCCCTCCGTGGGCTCTAGCCAGGCAGAGGTGGTAGAAGCTGGGTCTCTGTGAGATGCCTGGCCAGGCTGGTGGCAGTGGCAAGAGGATGGTGTTAGCTGAGGCACAGACAAGGTGACCTGAGCCTGACTAGTCTCACTCTGAGACTTAGGGGCCCTTGGGTCACTAGTGCTGAGTTTGGAGGAAGAAGGTGGCACTCCAGGTCCGGGACAGGTGCTTTTTGCCTCCTCTAAGGAGGAGGATGGAGAAGAGGCAGCAAGTGAGTGTAGTGCTGGTGGGTGCTTGGCTGCTAGAGCTGTTAACACTTACTACTCCTCCTGCAACTTGTAGTTGAGAGAGCATAGTGTAGCTGGGGACCCGGAGTGGTTGTGGCCTGGCGCAGGTGACACACCGAGCACGCAGAGTCCTTCACTACCCCCCCCTTCACATCTGCTGTCACTAATTCTTCCCTACCTGGCTCTGCTCCATCCCTGCCTGCATGAGCTCCCTCTCTTCCTCCTTCCTCTTCCCTGTTGCCATGGCAGCCCCTCAAAGCCCAAGCCTGAAGCCCGCTGGCTGTCTTGATTGTGGATTGTACCCAGGTGGCTGGAGGGGACATGGGGAGCAGAGCTCTGAGGAGACCTGGCAGCCCTGCTGGATGCAGGGCTGTCCTCTGGCCCAGCTCTTGGCATCAGGAGTGAGGAGGGTCCTTGCCTGGCACCAACCCTGGGCCCTTGCACTCCCTGTTAGCAGAGGTGCTGGCTGTGGGTTTGCCCTGGGACTGTCTGCTCCCCGTCCTGGCTGCTGTAGCTCTGCAGTTCCTCCTGGCTGAGGCTGGTGGTGGGTGATTGCTTTGTGCTGGTGCTGGTCTGGGAGATCTTCCTGGCAGTCTCAGAGCTGATTGTCCCCAGACAAGCAGGCGATGACACCCTCTCTCCTAGCCTGACCCAGCCAAGGGTAAATGTCCCTGCTCATATGACACTTCCCTGGGGGGGACTTGGCAGGACTTCCATGGCCCACCCAGCTGTAGATAGAGGGTCTGGGGCCAGCCCAGCTCTCTGGGGACCTTGGCTGCTGCCTTTGGTGCCTTCTCCAGCCTGCAGCACGTGTTACTGGCCTCTTCTCCCCAGCTCTGCACTGGGCTGCAGCTCCCCAGAAAGGAGGCTTAGGCAGCTCCCCCTGCTCCTGTCTGTCACCACCAGTTGCTCCCTGTTCTGGAGACATCTGACATGCTGCCTCCTTTAGCTGCCAGCTGCTGCAGGCAGGACCATGGAACTACCCCCACCACCCCCCCAGGGTGCCAGCACCCTCTGTGCCACGCTGCCAAGGGCAGCTCAGGAAGTGCCCCAGAGCCTGGACCAGCTACTTGCTGCCCAGGTAACTGGCCTGGGAGGCTCTGACCCACGAGAGCAGGGATGGCACCAACTTGGTGGTGCCAAGTCCTCAGCTGGCACCCTATGGGTGCAGGAGCTCCAGGAGGAGGGAGCCCTCCAAGCAGGAGCCCGGGCTGTTCGTCCCTGAGCTGGCTGCTCTGCCAGCCTGCTAGAGCACTCTGGCAAAGGCTTGACCCCATTGATCAGCCTCAGGAGACTCCCTCCCAGCTCAGACCTGCTCCATTGTCTCTGCATTCGGTCTGGGCCCTGCCCCACCTGCTCCCTGGGTGACCTCCAACCTCATGGCCTTGTAAATTGTGTCTTTCTCCTCTCTGTGCACTAGGCTTAAATGCCTCCCGAGACTCCCTCTTTCCCCTCCACCGCAATCACCTGGATGTTTGTGTTGTATCCTCCGACTTTTCCTCCACACCATCCCTCCTTCCTCGGCGAGACCTCCACGCCAGTCCCCACAGCCCTCCCGGTGCGCGAGGCCACCGCGACGCCTGCAGAGGAGTTCCTGGCCACTTGGCCCAGCTCCGGTCCCGTGGCCGGCAAGAGCAGGAAGAATCTGCAAGGAGCTGCCCTCTCCCCCCAGGCCAGGGTGATGGGCCACCGTCCCCTTGCATGCCCCCAT